>JAAALK010000080.1:46364615-46458934 GCA_019279435.1 Zizania palustris | reverse complement strand
GGTGCGAGATATGATATTAGTACACCTGTACAGTCTGCCCGAATTATTCTCGAATTCCAAAAGAAACGACCCAATTTGATTTGAACTCAAAAACTAAGGATAAAAATACCCTAAACACTTGATAGACGACAAAAACACGGTGGTAAAAAACGTGACAAGAACTCGAAACTCTAAACGAACTAAACACTAAGACCAGCAACTTCACAAGAACGATTGCAACCAAAAACTCAAAAAGCCGATACTAAGCAGAACTAGTAATAGGCTCAAAGAGGCTTGGATCTCGGGTAATTTTTTTTTGTGTGGCTTTTTCTGGACTGTAGGAGAAAATGAAATAAAAAACTCACGAGCAACGAAAGCTGATACCACTTGATGGGTCCTGAAATTGGATGGCCCGATCTTTCGGTGAGTTGATAAGATAAGATAAGTTCGATTAGATGGAGACGACGTTGACGACCCGACTACAACCGTACGAGACGTCGTGTTGCGCCTTAGCGATCGATACACCAACTCCAAGGGTTGTTGATCTTATCGGTGATCAACCTTGTTCCTTCAAGCATCGAAGACGAGCAAGAACAAGATAAAGGAGCAACTACAATTGCTAGATATGAAAGACGCACAAAGGGTAGTTGGGGTTCTGAAACGTGAAACCGCGATCTAACGATCACGGGTGTACACGGACAAGTAGCATTGGCTAAACTTTTATCTAATCAAAACCCCCATTACAACTGAAGTTTCTAGGGGTATTTATAGCCCTAGGGACGTCCCCAAAGTTTGGAAACTTATACATATGGAAAGACTAATTATGTCCAAAACAGTGACTAAAAATGGAAATTCCGTGCTTAATTGGTTCGGCCTGAAAAAGGAGCACGCATTGATTTGGTGATTGCGATCTCCTCTGATGGAATCGGATATGTAGCTGGATCCGTTGGAAAGAAGGACGTATCAAGCTTTCCAAAAAGTCCAAGATCACCCTAATTGGAGCTTCCATATAAAAGTTATGTGCATTTGAATTTCGTATTGTTCTGCAGTCCGAGTGTGAATCCCGCACGTGTAGAACTTTATCTCCACTTTTTATTGGCACAAAAATGACGTCTCAAAGTTGCATATTATATTGGATTAACTTGACTTGGTCCCCAATCACTTCCATGATGTTCCATGCTCTGATGTGTCTTAACGTGTCGCTTGATCCATGAAAGAATTTCTGTAATGAAAACAAAGCCAACTCATGGTGTAGCATCCTTAGCTCAAATCTATAAAATGTAAATCTAATATAGAATGAATGAACCTTTGGTTGTTTACTGTAAAGTATAAGCATGTTATATCTGATCTAGTGATGTCCTCATCATTTTGTCTCTACAAAACTGAGGGGTACAAAAGGTAGTCAACTTTATTGGAGGCTTCTCTGTCAGCCTTTGCAGAGAGGACAGCGCCAGCTTTTTGCAGAGCAGACACTGTCAGACTTGCAGCCTTTGACCTTTCTGAAGCCCCCTTCGCACGCGAGGGGTGCGGTAGCTTCAGTGAGAAGCCATGAGCCTGATGGCCTTCGCTTCACCGAAGTCAGCCTTCGATACAGTGACGGTTTTGAGCCGAAGCCGTCAAAGCCCTTGGGCCTTCGCACCAACACCTCCGGAGTGGATCACCACGCTTCGCAGCTTCGCCCAGCTCGAACTCCGTCAGTCCATGTACCGAAGCCATGCAGGCCGAAGTACACAAGACAACCACACTCCGAAGCCCACCTTCGGAGTACCACCCTTCGAAGTCCCTCCTTCGTCCAAGGCCTCCGCACGAAGCATTCCATGAGCACTCCATCTCAGTGTCTCTCCCGAGCACACTCCTCGACGCCTCACCCGGACCATGCCTTCGATGCGCCTCGACTTCTTAGACCTTCGTCGGGCACCTTCGAATGTCCCTCCGGAGCACACTTCGAACTCCTTGCCTCCACAGAGGATTGTCCATCCAACTCCGAAGTTACTCCATCCGAGTACCGTCGAAGTGCCTCGCCTCCGAGGACTTTGTCTCTGAGTACCTTCACCCGGAGCCACATTCTGCACTCTCTGCCTTCACCTGGCGCACCTCGACCCGAGGACCGACCCAGACCCCTTCGCAGCCACCGTGACAGAGCCCTGCTCCCCTGGCATCAAGCCTCCCGCTTGACCCAGGTTCACTGCCGCGAACCTGTTCGTCGCCTCCGAAGTCCCTGCGCACCACAGACAAACAGACAAGTGTGTCCAGTACTCCGGAGACCTCTCCGGGTTAGCAACCTCCGATACACACTCCGGTGTACCGCCCAAAGTACCGAAGCCTTCGGTACTGACCCAATCATCGTGTACTGTCGGACCCCTCCGACACGCACACTGCTGCAATAGCTGCAGCAACCAAACCACCGAACACCCTTCGGTGGAACCACCTCCGAACACCCTTCGGAGGTCCAACCTCCGAACCCTTTCTAGAGTCCCCTTCGAATCAGGGTAAAAGCCTGTCAATCACTCATCACAAACACTGAAACCAACCCTTGGTTTCTCATCTCCCCTTGATGAGTGCATTGACAACCAACTTTAAGTCCAAGAAAAATTAAAAGACTTTCAGCACACAAGTGATCATAAAAACTCAGAAACGAGCCAAAACATGTCACTTGATAAAAAGAATTTTCTTCCCCCTTTGTAAAGAGTAAAAGCCCCTTCGGCAAAAACTCCTGAGTTAATCTCCCCCTTTGGCAACAGAGAACTCTCTTTCAGCTCAAAAATTTCTCCCCCTTTATAGCAGAGAACGTAGCAATTTCTCCCCTTTGGCAATGCAAGCATCAAGGAGCACATACAAGAGGCATTGCTTGGAAATGAGCAGAATTGCAAAGACATATAAAGCAAAAATATGCCAACAACAACACCAATGATCATGGCTCAGCTCCAATTAAACATTTTCTAAAAACATGATGAAGCATGTGATTTGATCATTTTTTGAAATAAAAGCATCACCACTTAGACAAGGAAACTAGACAAGTAAAAGCAGGGACTGCGCAAAGCTAGTCAATTTCTACTCTAGACAGACAAGTCCAGTTCAAATGGAGCATGAAAAGCAAACTTGATGATCAATAAATTTTGTTGTTCTTGTCTTAGTGCCAGGGTTATTTGTTTGCCACCTTATACTTTCCAATCAGGTCAAGCCTAGGCATGAAAGCCATTAGAAGCTAAAGCAATGATCTTGGGCATACACTACACTATTCCAGTTCAGACCAATGTGCAACGGTAAGCAGTCTAGAATAGGGTAGTGGCGACCAAACAAACCCACCTGGATCTTTTCACTTAAAGCATGCAAATCATGGAGTTTTTGATGTTAACTAAGTGAACCAATTGTTTGGCACTTTATGCATATCCATGAAAATGTAGAACAAGTTTTCAAGTTGCAATTTTAGCATCCAAAGAAATGTGGCTTGCTATCAAGCAAAAAAAGATAGCTAAAGCAGTCCAGCCTAAACATGCTAGGTTCAAGACTAAGCAGTGAGCACGATTTGATTTTGAAAAGAAAACATCATGCACATGAATGTCTCAGATTGATTAAAAAGAGCTGAGCTGACACGATTTCATAAATTATAAGCAGGCATATAAGTGCAAAAGATGTAAATGCAATTTCACACATAATGAGCAAATATGCAATACAATTAAAAGCAGCTCCCCCTCAAAAAATGTCGTAAGGGTGACAAATACCTAGTTCCCCACGCAAGTAAGCAAATCAAGAAGCATCGAGGGGTTTTGTGAAAATATCGGCTAGCTGGTGTTGGGTATCAACATATTGAAGTTCAATATCACCCTTCTCATGTGATCTCTGAGAAAATGATACCGCACATCAATGTGTTTGGTTCTGGAGTGCTGAACCGGGTTGTTTGCAATACAAATAGCACTAGTGTTATCACAGAAAAGTGGAACACTCTTATAATCTAAACCCGAAATCCCGCAAAGTGGATGCCATCCACAAGATCTGAGAGCAACAGCTAGTTGCAGCAACATATTCGCCCTCAGCCGTCGATTGTGCAACACTAGACTGTTTGCGGGAAGACCAGCAAACCAATGAAGTACCCAGAAAATGACAAGTACCAGAGGTACTCTTCCTATCAATTCTACACCCAGCAAAATCCGCATCGGAATAACCTCGAAGACATAAAGATGAAGATGCTGAATACCATATGCCAAATTCGAGGGTATGTTTGAGATACCTTAAGATGCGCTTTACCGCTTGGCGGTGCGAAGCTCGGGTGAAGCCTGAAAACGATGCGCACAGACACACTGCGAAATGTATGTCCGGCCTCCTAGCAGTCAAGTAGAGGAGGGACCCGATCATGCTTCGGAACTCCTTCTGATCTACGGATTCTCCATCTTCGTCAGGGTCCAATGCTAAGATGTAGCCATTAGAGTGGCGAGGGGCTTCGCATCGGACATATCAAACTTCTTGAGCAGGATCCTTGGTGTACTTCGTTTGGTGGACGAAAGTACCTTGTTTTCTTTGCTTGATTTGCAAACCAAGGAAAAATGTAAGCTCACCCATCCATGGACATTTCAAATTCCCTGCTCATGGTATCTGCAACTCGGCAACCAAAGCATGAGAAGAGCCACCAAAGATGATGTCATCCACATAAATCTGAACTAGGAGGAAATCTTTGCCATGCTTGAGAGTAAACAGGGTTTTTATCAACAGAGCCCATCAAATACCCTCGCTCAAGCAGAAAAGACTTAAGTCTATCATACCATGCCCGAGGGGCTGCTTGAGTCCATAAAGAGCCTTATGAAGTTTAAGGACTTTATGTGGGTACTTGGGTTTTCAAAACCAGGGGGTTGTTTTACATAAACATCTTCACCTATGAAGCCATTAAGAAAAACACTTTTGACATCCATTTGATAGAGTTTGAATCCCGGGATGTCGCAAAGGCAAGTAAATCCTAATGGCCTCAAGGCGAGCAACAGGTGCAAAAGTTTCGGTAAAATCAATCCCTTCTAGTTGAGAATAACCCTGAGCTACAAGTCTAGCCTTGTTTCTAACTATAGTCCCATCCTCCCCTTGTTTGTTTTTGAAAATCCATTTTGTACCAATAAAATGAACATTTGGTGGAGGATCAACTAACGACCAGACTTGGTTTCTCTCAAAATTTTCAAGCTCTTCATGCATGGCATTGATCCAACTAGAATCAGAAAGTGCATGACTAACATCTAAGGGCTCGAAAGAAGCAACAAAAGCGGAATCAATGAAATGAGCATGAGAACGTGTTCCCCTTTGATCAAGCTCACCAATGATCTGCTCGGGAGGATGCATCCTTTGAACATGGTGTGGAGCCTCGCGGTGGGAAGCAGTCTCCCCCTCAACTTGTGCGTTGGAGTGGTCCAAGATGACCGATGTTGAGGTAGTTGCTTCGGGACCTCGTGCCGAAGTGGTTGAGGCGGGGTCAGCTTCGGGGGTTGATGTCGAGGGTAGTAGGGGTTCATCCTCGAATTCTCTGGGATATTCTTCTTCGAAGATGGTCTGTTCCATGTCGTGTTCATTTGCCTGTTCAAGAGCAGAACTAACAGAGGGGGTTGATTCATCAAAAGTCACATCACATGACTCGATGACAGTGTTAGTTTCCAAGTTATAAACACGATAAGAATGACCATGTGTAGTGTATCCCAAAAAGATCCCGTCAGAAGAACGCGACTCAAATTTATCCAAATTACCACGTTTTAGGATAAAGCAACGACAACCAATAACTCGAAGATGAGTAACCTTGGGCTGTCTCCCAAAACGTAGCTCATAAGATGTCAAATTCAAGATTGAGCGCAAGAAGATTCAGTTAGAGATGTAACATGCAGTGTTCATGTCCTCAGCCCAGAATTTTCTAGGAGTCCTGTGCTCATCGAGCATTGTCCTAGCCATCTCAACCAAGGTGCGGTTTTTCCTCTCAACAACACCATTCTGTTGAGGAACCCGCGGAGCAGAGAATTGATGTTATATGCCATGCTCCATGCAAAAGTCAACAAAGAGACTGTTTTTGAACTCGTGCCATTATCGCTTCGAATGAATTTCAATGCACTGGGAGTTCAGTGAAAAGTCTCAAAGCCAAGCTCCGAAAGTGTGTAAACACTTCATCCTTGCTGGTAAGAAAGAAGACCCAAGAGTAGCGAGAGAAATCGTCGACAATAACTAATACATACCACTTGCCGCCTAAAGAACTGACCCGAGAAGGACTACAGTGTCCATATGGAGAAGTTCTCCGGGTTGTTCAGTCATCACTGTGGTGACTAGCGAATGCGAAGCAGCAATCATTTTTCCATGTCGACATGGAGCGCAAACTAAATTCTTCTCAAACTTGAGCTTGGGCAATCCTCGGATCAGGCCTAGGGCACTCAAACGAGCGAGCAACTCAAAGCTCATATGCCCTAGTCTCCTATGCCACTTCCAAAGCTCAGAAGTCGAATGTGCAATAAGGCAATGAGAAGAACCCGATGACTCAGAGAAATCAGCTCCAAAAACTCTCCCAACTCTAAAGATCTTACACACCAAAACGCCATCAGAATTGAGCACTTGCGAAGTATCCCGATGAAATCGCACTTCGAAGCCCTCATCAAGCAACTGAGATACAGACAGCAAATTGTATCCCAGGTTTCAACCAAAGCAACATCTTTGAGAGTGAAATTCGAGTTAATTCTTACCACACCTTTACCTTTCACTCTACTCCTTCGATTGTTTCCGAAGGTGATATGTTCCCTTTGCTTGGTTGTGGTGAGGCTGGAGAACCATGCTGCATCTCCGGTCATGTGGCGCGAACAACCGGAGTCCATGATCCACGTGCCCTCCAAGCCTCGATCTGTCGCCTACACATGATAAAAATATCTCGATCGCTCAGTGCTGGGGTGAGTGAAAGAATGACGAGGCATCCAGCACTGAGTGACACGAGTAGTAGGCACAGTAAAAGTAGACTGTCTACGCACAGGAAAATCAGAATGATGCAAAGTGCGAGGTCTACCTACATGCTGTGATCGAATAACATGTCGAGGTCTCCTACTCTACGAGGTACAAAGCTACTCGCCTGGGGTATATCACCATATGGAACACGGTGAACACCTCGAGGAGGAAAAAACCTCTCCGAGAAGCACGAGGAGCCTCAAAAGCAGGACGATAGTAAAACTCAGACTCATGCATACCTAAAGATGGGTAATGCATGTCCGGTAACTCATTGCCTGAGAGCGTCGCTCATTCCTTGATGCGACGAAAACAGAACCCAACCAAATGACCCGCCCGCTGACAGTAGGAACAGTGAAAAACTCTCCTGGGGGCACTCTCATGGGTCACATGAGCAACTCTCACAGGCTCCTTGGGCTTCTGCTGAGTGGTTTTCTTGGGAGGATTTTCTTGGCAGGAGGTGTGGCTTTCTTTGGTGGTCGGGTAGGCTTTTTGGCTGAAGGAGTGTCTAACAGAGCTCTCTCTTTCTCTAAGGTAGTGGGAGAGGTAAAAACAGTTTTGGTCTTGCTGTTTGAAGAAATCCTCTCAAAACCCAAACCTAGAGCTACCCCTGCTCTGTCAGCACACAACTTGGTCTTGGCCAAGAGCAAATCCATCCTATCCTTTCCCTCAGTGCATTTATTAACCACAGAAAGAAGGTACTCATTTTCAGACATGAGGTTTTCAGCCCACTCTCTAACAGTGCCTAGTTGGTCCTTAAGGGTAATGCACGTGTCACAAACAGGCTGCACATCCTTAGAACTACCAGCCCTCTCCAATCTAGCCTCTAAATCATGAACATGTTTATCACGTAAATTAATGCTCTCGCGCAATAAAGAACAGTTCATGCAATCAATTATATCATGAGGTCTAGAATCCACCACCAAAAGCTGCTTCTGTGCAGTCTTAAGCTCAGATAGAGTTTGAGCATGTACAGAACGCAACTGAGCAAGCTCACCCATGACTACATTACAAGCTTCACATTCAGCATCATTACTTTAGACTTAAACATGGCATATTCAGTAGAAACAGATTCTAACCTAAGTCTAAGGTCTTTTCTTTCTCTAGCGGCTTGCACAAGTAATCTATCCTAACCAAGAACTACTTCATTCAGCTCATCTAATTTAATTAATAGCTGGTCAGATGATAGTGGTACCTCAGATGAGTCAAGCTCATCGCCGCTGTGATCGCTGTCGGCCATGAAGCAAAGGCCGGTGAAGTCTCGTCCTTCTTGTCCTTCTTGTCCTCCTTCCTTGGGGACTCCTCCTCCTCAGAGCTCGACTCCTCAGTTGAGGAAGTGTCGATGTCGCTGAGGAGCAGCAACAAAAGCTCTGGAAGTGGCCTTTGGCTACTCTCTTAGCCACCTTGCCGCGCTTGCCCTTCACAAAGGGTTTCCTCTCCTTCTTGTGGTATTTGGGGCGCTCACTCTCATCTCTCTTCTTGAGCTTAGGGCAATTGGCCTTAATGTGAGAGGTTGTCGCCACATTCAAGCAAACCACTAAAACCACTTCTCCTCTGATCCCGTCTCTCATGGTGAAAAACGGGTGAACCTTCTGGCAATGAGAGCAAGCTCATCATCATCCAGAGTGTCCACCTGCTCCTTTGTGACAGAGACCAAGGGAGGACAAAGCAAAACCATCTGCAAGAACACAAGTAACAGATGTGCTGGTTCGCAGCGGTGCCACGGCTAGTGCTAGAAACCAATGCCCAATGGCTTGTGGCAAAGAGCTTTTGTGCACTGCAAGAGATGCCTTGGCAATCTCTGTGGACTTCAGCTTACTGAAGAGCTCATCACAGGTCAATGTGTCATAACCTGCAGGACTCCTCAATGCTGGATATCTTCACTTCCATATGCTACGGTCAAGAGCATAGAGAAGCTTGATAGCCCTATCATGATCATTGTAAGCAAGCGTCCCGTTGGATCGCAACGTACTCACTATAGCATCAAAGCGCGAAAACATGGCATCTATAGATTCACCAGGTGCCTGCACAAACAGCTGATACTGTTGATTGTATGTGCTTTGGCACCTGAATTAATCTGAGTAGAGCCCTCATGAAAAATAGGTAGCGTTGTCCAAAATCTCCCTAGCAGTTCTAAGGTGCTGCACCCTATCAAACTCACTCCGGCTCAAACCATGAACAGTATATTTCTTGCCTTCGAGTTGGCATTATACTGATCTTTCTCTGTTTGAGAAGTGCGAGTCTCAGGGATGGAGTATGTGAGTCCACAATCTCCCAAATTGCATTTCCTTGGCTTAACAAGTACAGCCTCCATGCGCACCTTCCAGTATGCAAAGTCTGTCCCATCGAACAGAGGAATTTTACCTGCCTCTATCCATGTCGCCAATAGATCACAAAACTGGTTAAGGTCAACTGGTGATCTTAACCTGGCTCTGATACCAATTGTGGACCGAAAACGGCGACCAGAGGGGGGGTGAATGGGAGCTTTTAAAATTTCGGGCTAAAAACTAGCCTTCGGTTTAATCCTATCTTCTGCGGAACAGGGTTCGAACACTACCTTCGAAGATCTTGTTCAGAGGTGTTTTGACAGCTCCGAACACAGGCTTCGCAGGAGCAGATGTTCGAAGCCAAGAAGACTTCGCTCCTCTCACTATCCTCGAAAATCTACTCTGCTAAGTCAGTGCAGGCTCCGCACACGGGTGCTTCAAGCAGGCTTCGCACTCACCCTTCGCAAGAGTGGACAGCCCACTGAGGACTTCGACCAAGTACTTGGCAACATCAACTGGTGCTGGGCTTCGTACACGAAGGTCTGAACGCACACTCACAGACTTCGCTAGGGACTTAGACTCGATAAAAGCACAGGCTTCGATCAGGGCTTCGCTAGTAAGCCGCGAGGTCTTGCCTCCTATTACATAGAGCGAATGCACACTGAAAAGCACACTTCGCACAAAACACACTTCGCCTAGACAGGCTTCGGTGCACTAAAGCTAGCGAGGTATGCAAACAAGCTCAAGCAGAAAGACAACACAGAAGCAGGGCTTCGCCGCTTGAACAAGGAACACAGTAAAAATTGAACTCTGGATGAATACAGAGAAGTGGTGGCTGGTACAGGAGCTCAACAGTAAATGCTCAAAGTGTTAAATGTTACCTACCAACCCCCCATAATTATAGCCCACAGTTCACCCAAAGGAATTGACTACTTTACCCCTAGGGTTTACATTGGTTTTGTCTCTACAGAACTGAGGGGTACAAAAGGTAGTCAACTTTATTGGAGGCTTCTCTGTCAGCCTTTGCAGAGAGGACAGCGCCAGCTTTTTGCAGAGCAGACACTGTCAGACTTGCAGCCTTTGACCTTTCTGAAGCCCCCCTTCGCACGCGAGGGGTGCGGTAGCTTCGGTGAGAAGCCTTGAGCCTGATGGCCTTCGCTTCACCGAAGTCAGCCTTCGATACAGTGACGGTTTTGAGCCGAAGTCGTCAAAGCCCTTGGGCCTTCGCACCAACACCTCCGGAGTGGATCACCACGGCTTCGCAGCTTCACCCAGCTCGAACTCCGTCAGTCCGTGTACCGAAGCCATGCAGGCCGAAGTACCACAAGACAACCACACTCCGAAGCCCCACCTTCGGAGTACCACCCTTCGAAGTCCCTCCTTCGTCCAAGGCCTCCGCACGAAGCATTCCATGAGCACTCCATCTCAGTGTCTCTCCCCGAGCACACTCCTCGATGAGCCTCACCCGGACCATGCCTTCGATGCGCCTCGACTTCTGAGACCTTCGTCGGGCACCTTCGAATGTTTCCCTCCGGAGCACACTTCGAACTCCTTGCCTCCGCAGAGGACTTGATCCATCCATTTCTGAAGTTACTCCATTCGGAGTACCTTCGAAGTGCCTCGCCTCCGAGGACTTTGTCTCGGAGTACCTTCACCCGGAGCCACACTCCGCACTCTCTGCCTTCACCTGGCGCACCTCGACCCGAGGACCGACCCAGACCCCTTCGCAGCCACCGTGACGGAGCTCCCTGCTCCCCTGGCATCAAGCCTCCCGCTTGACCCAGGTTCACCTGCCGCGAACCTGTCCGTCACCTTCGAAGTCCCTGCGCACCATAGACAACAGACAAGTGTGTCCAGTACTCCGGAGACCTCGCCGGGTTAGCAACCTCCGGTACACACTCCGGTGTACCGCCCAAAGTACCGAAGCCTTCGGTACTGACCCAGTCATCGTGTACTGTTGGACCCCTCCGACACGCACACTCCGCTGCAACAGCTGCAGCAACCAAACCACCGAACACCCTTCGGTGAAACCACCTCCAAACACCCTTCGGAGGTCCAACCTCCGAACCCCTTCCGGAGGTACCCCTTCGAATCAGAGGGTAAAAGCCTGTCAATCACTCATCACAAACACTAAAAACCAACCCTTGGTTTCTCATAAGCCTTGGTACTTCGCCAGTGAAGTCCGCATTAATCTACGTAACAGATTGCTATCGCCTTGTTACTTCGCCTGTGAAGTATCCGCTAATCTGCGTAATAGATTGCTACCTTCGCCACTCGTGCAACACCTCGCAAATTCGGTCCTAAGGCCGAATTGGTACTTCGTATCATCCCTGTTGCAGGTTCGCACATTCAGATCCCCTTCGCCGAATGTGTCCAGAGCTGAGAGATCGGTTCCGGAGGTTCGCGGGACGCTCTTCGACGAGATCGTAGGCTTCGACAACAGGCTCCGCACCATACTTCGTTTGGGACAGACTTCGGCACAGGACTACACCCCGCACACCAAGACGAAGTTTGCACCCGCGCGAGGCCTTCGCGTCACTACTCTGTAATTCACTGCCTCGGAGATCTCACGCCGAACCCCGCTGTTCGGAGGTGATCACCATGATCAGATCCGTTTGGAGTCTACCTTCGGTCGGATCAGTCCGAACGCCGAAACACCCTTCGGTGGAGCACTTCGCACCATACGCCAAAGTTACCCTTCGGCGCACCCTTCGCATCAGACTTCGATCCAGGAGGGTTTCGACTGGTTTGCTATTTTTCACTTGTTTAATCTATTTCTTTCGGCTAATTGGATTATTTTGTGTAATCTGGTTACCTGGCGACTCCACCCCCCTTATCACTATTAAGGGTAGTCGGAACGCGGCGTCGGTTTCTACGTCACGCTTAGGCCCTTCCCTAAGTATCCGTGCACTTTTAGATCACCGGACTGACCCAAGTGCGGGGGCACGTTTCCGTGTCAACATACTTTTGGCGACTCCGCTAGGGAAGAGCTACGCCAACACAATGAGTACGTCTACTGTTGACGTAAAAGATTACGCTAACAGGTTCTCTGAGATCAAGAACAAACAAACTAAGAGTTCGTGTTTAGGACTAGCTAAGCCTCCGAAAGGATAACAGCTTGAGTAGTTCGAATGTGTGTATTAGAGTAAGTGAATATTCGGTCCCCGTTACAGGGTAGAGAGGGGGTATTTATAGGCAAAAAAAGTCTAAGGAAAAGACCTATTTACCCCTTGATTACAACTGACATAGTGGAAACTATTCAGTAACCTGAGTAGGGTTAAAAAGGTAAAGCTATCCGAGGCAGATGGATAAACCAACATCTTATCAATCCTATCGCTCTGCTTCGGAGCCTCGTATCCCGCGGAGGGCTTCTTCAGACTTCGGATCGAGGCACCCTTTGGCTTGACGCCTCCACCTTCGAGTATGAGCCCATCAGCTCCGAAGCTTAGTGAGTCTTTGAGCTATTAATCTCTAAGTCCTAAAAGTGAAGCAATTTCCCCCAACAGTAGCCCCTCGAATATGCCTCTCTGAATTTAACCTGTACAGAAGGGAGGCAGTATACGCAAGGAATATTTTCATATGCTGAGACTTAGAGAGAATTTGAACACATTACAATCTTTCGGAGGATCTCGGATCCAAAGCATTCGGACCCCGACTCCGGGCTCTCAACGCTGTGTGAACACTCCGTGGGAAAGAGAACCGCTCTGAAGCCCAAAGGTCATGAGGAACTGTTTGATTATAGCCGTTACGGCGCAAGTAGCCGTTACGCCCTGTAAAAGGTAACGGTCGAAATTTACAGCAGCCTCTCGTCGTTCCACTTTCTGGACCCACCTGCCAGCGGCGGAATTCGAACTTGTAGTGTGAATGCGATCGAAGCATAGCAACCCGCGGACGGTTATAAAAAGGGGATTAGAAGTTACCCAAGACTTTTTACCGTACCCAGCATCTGCGAACCACTCTCTTCAACCTCCAATTCTCACAACCTTCCAATCCACTGAGCCATGGCGAGAACCACCACACCGTCCTGGCAGCGGTGAGCACTCTGGCGCAGAGGCAAGCATGGGCCGCCTCGACTGTGGCAGCAATGGCGGGGGCTCCAGACGACGCGTGGCCTAAGAACCCTCGGGAGCTCCACCTGCCATCCAGGAAGAAGATTCCTTAGAGCTTCCTCATCGACCAATCCACGAGCACCGCCGAGTCCATTGAAGAGGTCGTGGAAGGGAAGCTGGGGACCGGACTGAGGACTCGAGTCCCCGGGTCGGAATCAACCCCGAGGCCATGAAGCGGATAAGTTGTGGTTTTCGAGGCATTCTTCGAAGCGGGCTTGGGACTTCTGACCATCGATTTCCTAGTAGAGGTACTAGACCTGTACCACATCACATTATCTCAACTATCTCCCAATGCCATCGCCCGCTTGGCTGTCTTCGAGTGGGTGCTCCGGGCCGAAGGGTGCGAGGGACGATCGGAGGTCTTTCGCCGCCACCCATGAAGCCATCTGCCAGCCAAGCCGCAAGACGGGCCCGGGGACACCAAGGTGATAACGGCCTTCGGCAGCGTCACTTTTAGTTGCGAAGGGAGCACGCCCAACACTTTCCCGTGAAGGCCATCAATGATAGATGGTACACCAACTGGATCCTTCGGTGGTTCTACGCCGAAGATGGAGAGGACTCCCCTCTCGTAGGGCCTCTCCAGGAGATCTGGTTCCGGAAGGAGGCGGAGATTGCTCCGAACCCTAGCCTGCTCTCAACGCGGCTAGGGCTATTGACCTCGATGGCTCGCCGCATGAGCATGCGTGACCTTGCGGAATAGTTCATTGCTCTTCGGATTCCACCTCTCGGGGCCAACTGGCCGATAGTGTTTCAACAGGCTTCGGAGGGTGATCTCCGAACCTTAGGTAAGACTTCACTTCCTGCAGTAATATGTTAGATGATGAAAATAACATACTTATAACATGTTACCCTTTTTTCCAGCGGCTCCACTGGCGCTAGCTCCGGAGGATATAGCTCGGGCCACCGAACGGGTCCTTGGAGCCCCTATAGTGGCTGAAAGACAGAAGAGGCTGGAGCTGGTGGGGAGCTGGGAGCGTTCCAACAGAGTGTGGGGGGCTCTCGGGATGGTGCCCCTCCTCTACCAGATTTTACCTCGACCGGAGTAGCCCCTCGGAAACGGAAGGCCATCGCCGAGCCCCCGAAGAAAGCCAGCAAGACTCCGCCTAAGAAGAAGAAGGTGGTGAAGATCCCTCCGCAGCTGGCTCCTGCCTCGTCTACTTTGTCCTTGGACGTTCGGAGCTGGCCTCGGACGAGTCCGAGGACTCCAACGCCCAGCTGGCGAAGACCTTCGAGAATTATCTCTTGGAGGGCGACGAAGATGCGGCGGGGGGTCCCAGCACGCACACCCGTGCCCGCTGTTGTAAACTTGGAGCCGAACCTTGTCGCCCCAAACTCGCCTGTAGCTGGGGTGATCACGGCGGAGGTCGAGGTCCCAGCAGGAAACACGCAGGAGAGGACTTCGGGGGATGACATCGACGACATCCTCCGGATGTACGAAGTTCTGGAGGATCCAACGATTTTGCCTCACGGTGCCTCTGAAGGTATACTTCGAAGCTTTTACCTTGGTTGATACCTGCAGCAATCTTTACTCGTAAATGCTCACCAAACATCTTGATACTGTAGGTACCTTGAAGGGCGATGAAGCCCCGGTTGCACATGAAGTCCCCCACTTCTTCGGGGTCGTGATTCCGATGGACACCTCGACTCCCTTGGACGCTCTAGCCCCAGCGGCGGGGGTCGTGCCCGTCGATGCGGCTCCAGTGACCGAGGTCGCCCCTGCTGATGCGGCTCCAACCAAAGGGGTAGCTGCCGAAGAAAGGGCCACCTTCACCTTAGCCGAGCCACCTACCTTCGTGCTGGGGAGGGGCAAAAGTATGTCCAGCCTCGGGCTCCCTCCCGGTCCAATGACAACCTCAGCCAGCAACTTGGAGGAGGAGGCCACGACAGATGACTGCCAAGCTTCATCTTGGCTTCCTTTGCTGGCTCCGTTCTTGGAGCACCGGACATGCCTCCGGGCGCTCCTGGAGCCCTTGGCAGAGAAGAGCCAAGACATTGCCAACTCTGACCTGGTCTCTGCTCTGAGCGAAGCCAGGGCTCCGGTGCTCAACATGGCCCTCGAAAGGGCTGCCCTTCAGGTATGAAAAGCACCACAACCACTTCTAATTAGTAATTGTGAATAATTGGTACTTACTTGTTCTTTTTGCAGCAATTCATCCTTGCTAGAGCGGCAGCGACTTCCAATGAAGTCGAAACCAATCGACTCAAAAGGAAGGTTACCACCCTCCAAATCGCGCTCGAGGGCTCCAACGAAAGATCACTTCGGTTGGAGGAAGAAGTCCTCGAAGAACGGAGGGCTAGGGCCGAGGCCGACGAAGCCCTCCGAATAGCGAGGCAAGACAGCGATGTGCTCCGAACTTCAACCCAAGAGGCTGAAGCCGAGTGCGTAGTGCTCTGAGCGGAGGTTGAGAGGCTTCGGCAAGCGGCGGCCACTTCGAGCGCCCAGCTGGTAGAGCTTCAAGGGGGCCCTTAATGAAGCGATGGCCCAGAAGAGCTCCTTTCTGCTCCAAGTGGCCGAAGTGTCTGCTACTGCTACGGGGTTGGAGACAGTAGAGAAGAAGAACGGTAGTGCAGCGGAACATACCTTGGTTGCCCTTCAGGGTACATTGGAATATTTTGGCACTATGTGCCCTTCGTCTTCTGCGGCGGCCAGTGAACCCCTCGACCGGAAACTGAAGAGGATCCAAGTGGTGGCATCGTTGATGATGAAATCCGGTGTTCCGTACGGAGAGATCTCTGGTCAGTGTGCCGGCATTGGAGTTCTTTGCCACCTTGAAGCCCTTCAGATCCCCCTCGCTCTAGTCGGGGGTTCGACCCCCAGAAGCTTTGCCTCCGAAGACCTGCTGCACCCATCTTCGGACGTAGCCTTGGCCTGGGAAGCCTTCCGGTCGACCTGGAAGGCGGACCACAAGGCTGTGGCCAAAGCTTGGATCAACGAGGCCCGTCGGCAGAAGCAAGCACAGACAAGGCCACCGCTTCCCACCTCGCCAGCTCCGGCACGTCCTGCTCCACCAACCAACCCGGAGGTCTAGCTCTTAGGGCAATTATGTATAAAAACTCTTGTAAAGCCCCTTGCATTAATGAAAAGTTATAAACGAAGAGCTTGTTTGGGTGTTTTGTTCTTTTATGTTTTGTCATGCCGTTCGAACCTGACCTCGAAATACTGGATTATACCGAACGGATCCGGAAGGAGTGGGCAAGCCTCGAGAGCTTAAGGCCCTACCGCCGCTCTTGCTTCTCTATTCCTCGTTGAGACAAAGGGGATATAACCCTCGAAGGCCGAAAATCTGTTCTTTTTAAAGTCCTTAGACTCTTCTACGGATCCTAACAAGCCGGAGCCTGGAATCCGTAGGATGGCCACCTTCGGCTCTTTTACAGATACTTCGTACCCGGAGGCTGGAAATCTTTTCTTTTTAAAGTCCTTAGACTCTTCTACGGATCCTAACAAGCTGGAGCCTGGAATCCGTAGGATGGCCACCTTCGGCTCTTTTACAGATACTTCGTACCCCGGAGGCCGGAAATATGTTCTTTTTAAAGTCCTTAGACTCTTCTACGGATCCTAACAAGTCGGAGCCTGTAATCCATAGGATGGCAACTGATGAGTACATCACTTCACATGATACACACATGGAGCCTCCACCTACAATTCAACTACAAGGACCAATCACACGCGCCCGTGCCCGTCGCTTGAACCATGAGGTTAATTCTTTCCTTAGCAACTATGTTAATAATTGTATGGATGGGATGATACTGAATACTAGTGATATTTTGTTGCTTAGGAACATGGGAGATGGAATAGAAGAGTTGGAGTTGAAGACGGAGCCGCACGGATGATTTGAAGTCAAGAATTCGCTGGTTCGGACTACATCGACCACCATGCACCAAAATGGGCATAACTTCCTCATACGAAGTCCGGTTGGCGCGTTCTTGGACTTTTTGGAAAGCTGAGGAGAAGACTGATCGTTTGCCATTGGTTTCGTCTCATTTGGAGTCTCGAGTCGACCTGTGTGTTTAAAACAGTCCTGCGTGACAGAACTGGGCCATGTTGGCCCGTAGTCTGAGTCTGTACGTCTTCTAGCCCACAGCCCGTGTCTGTTCGCTTTCCACAGGCTGCCCACCATTTATATACTCACGCCAGCCGCCTTTAGGGTTAGGTTTTGCTTTGTTTGCATCTACACTTGTGTGTTTAGATCCCGCCTCTTGCACCGGACCGATTGGTTGTTGCATTGGCGTTTGTGAAACCTCACCTTATCATCGTTTGTCTGTGATTTGGCATTCGACTTGTATCCTTCCTGTTCTTGCTTGTGTTCTTGGGTTCGCTTGCAGGAATTAGCCTTCATGGCGAGGTCAATCGCGTCCTGCTTGGTTGATAACCAATGGAGACAGTGGTGTAACGATTGCAAGGTTTTGATCCGTCGGACCGGAGCCTTGGATCGCCAACGTCGAGATTCTCCACCAACCCAAGTTATCCTTTACCTAACGGAAGATCGGACCAGTCCCCCATCAGCCACCTTCGGCTCTTTTACAGATACTTCGTACCCGGAGGCCGGAAATATGTTCTTTTTAAAGTCCTTAGACTCTTCTACGGATCCTAACAAGTCGGAGCCTGTAATCCATAGGATGGCCACTGATGAGTACATCACTTCACATGATACACACATGGAGCCTCCACCTACAATTCAACTACAAGGACCAATCACACGCGCCCGTGCCCGTCGCTTGAACCATGAGGTTAATTCTTTCCTTAGCAACTATGTTAATAATTGTATGGATGGGATGATACTGAATACTAGTGATATTTTGTTGCTTAGGAACATGGGAGATGGAATAGAAGAGTTGGAGTTGAAGACGGAGCCGCACGAATGATTTGAAGTCAAGAATTCGCTGGTTCGGACTACATCGACCACCATGCACCAAAATGGGCATAACTTCCTCATACGAAGTCCGGTTGGCGCGTTCTTGGACTTTTTGGAAAGCTGAGGAGAAGACTGATCGTTTGCCATTGGTTTCGTCTCATTTGGAGTCTCGAGTCGACCTGTGTGTTTAAAACAGTCCTGCGTGACAGAACTGGGCCATGTTGGCCCGTAGTCTGAGTTTGTACGTCTTCTAGCCCACAGCCCGTGTCTGTTCGCTTTCCACAGGCTGCCCACCATTTATATACTCACGCCAGCCGCCTTTAGGGTTAGGTTTTTGCTTTGTTTGCATCTACACTTGTGTGTTTAGATCCCGCCTCTTGCACCGGACCGATTGGTTGTTGCATTGGCGTTTGTGAAACCTCACCTTATCATCGTTTGTCTGTGATTTGGCATTCGACTTGTATCCTTCCTGTTCTTGCTTGTGTTCTTGGGTTCGCTTGCAGGAATTAGCCTTCATGGAGAGGTCAATCGCGTCCTGCTTGGTTGATAACCAACGGAGACAGTGGTGTAACGATTTGCAAGGTTTTGATCCGTCGGACCGGAGCCTTGGATCGCCAACGTCGAGATTCTCCACCAACCCAAGTTATCCTTTACCTAACGGAAGATCGGGACCAGTCCCCCATCAGCCACCTTCGGCTCTTTTACAGATACTTCGTACCCAGAGGCCGGAAATCTGTTCTTTTTAAAGTCCTTAGACTCTTCTACGGATCCTAACAAGCCGGAGCCTGGAATCCGTAGGATGGCCACCTTCGGCTCTTTTATAGATACTTCGTACCCGGAGGCCAGAATCTGTTCTTTTTAAAGTCCTTAGACTCTTCTACGGATCCTAACAAGCCGGAGCCTAGAATCCGTATGCTCGCAGCGAAGCCCCTAAACCGATGGTTCGCAGGCTGTTGCCCAGGTCTTGGGAAAAATGCTTGACTCCGCAAGCATCTCCGTCCTCCCGATGTGTCCATCAAGAGTAAGGGATATTCGAAGAGCAAACAAAATTCGACCCTCCACTTTATTTAGAAAAGGAAAGCTTTACAAGTGATTACAAGGAGCCCCTAAGCGTAATAACGCTTAAGGTGCTCCGCATGCCATGCATGTTTCAATTCTTCCCCTTCTAAATTAGCTAATTTAAATGATCTGGGGCGTCCTGAGTGTAGGATAACTATGGTCCTTCCCATTTATTTCCTAGCTTCCCCGGAGCTATTACACTTTGCAAAACTAGATGACCTGGTCTAAGCTCATTCAGCTTTATCTTCGGGTCATACCATGTTTTTGTTTGGCCTTGGTACTTGGTCAGATTGGCGACAGCTCAAAGCCTTGTTTTCTTCTGACAAGTCCAGCGAAGTGTTTCTTTCATCTTCAACTCCGGGCTGCACTACACAAAGGGATCCACCTCTGAGCTCCGTAGGAGTCATGGCCTCATCTCCGAATAGCAGTCTAAATGGGGTAAAGCCTGTGGACCTGGCTTGAGTGGTTCAAATGGACCACAAGATCTTGGGAAGCTCTTCGACCCACAGCCCCTTGGCCAATCCAATAATTCGTTGATTCAGACTGGAGAGGATGTTCCCGTTGGCTCACTCAACAGCTCGTTGGGACTGTGGATGGTGCACTGCAGCGAAGCACAACTTAATGCCCAGTTCTTCACAAAATTCTTTGAATGTGTCAGCTTCGAACTGGGTTCCATTATCCACTGTCAACTCCCTTGGCACTCCGAACCTGCATATAATGTTTTGCCAGAAAAATTTTTGCACATTCCTCGAAGTGATAGCAGTCAATGGTTCTGCTTCAACCCACTTTGAAAAATATTCGATTGCTACTACCGCCAACTTCAAGCTGCCTTTTGCCATTGGAAAAGGGCCTATGAGGTCCATGCCCCACCGAGCCATGGCATATCGGTGCAATAACTTGAAGTGGAAACTAGCGGACGGTGGCTTCGTCTGCCCATCCATTGGCATCCTTGGCATGTTCGAACCAACTCCTCTGCATCTCTCACAATTGTTGGCCAGTAAAGCTCCTGCCGAAGTGTCTTTCCTGCTAGAGCACGAGGGGCCAGGTGACTTCCGCACAAACCTTCGTGAATTTCCCGAAGTATGTCTTGGCCTTCGGGTTGGGAGATGCATCGAAGTAGAGGGGAACACACGCCAGCTTTGTACAATATTCTGTTGACAAGCTTGTAGTTTCGAGCCCTTGCTTGCAATCTTCGGGCATCCGGACCTTCTGAAGAATCTATGCCACCTTGCAATATATTCATAATCGGAGCCCGCCAATCTATAGCTGGAATGCACAGTACTTCTGCGGAGGGTAATTGATTAGTTGCAGGCTTCATTAGTTCTTCATAGAAAGCACCCTCCAGGAGGTCCACCGCTCTGGCTGCAGCTTTTGCCAGAATATCTGCGAGTTGATTATCTGCCCGAGGGATGCTCCGAACAGAGAATCCTTTGAATGCTGCTTCAGCCTTGCGAATTTCTTCAAGGTATTGCGCTAGATGTGGGTTCTTCGCTTGAAAGCTCTTATCGACATGCCCTGCGACGACTCGGGAATCTGTTTTAATTATTATCCTTGCTGCTCCAAGTGCCTTTGCCTTTTGGAGTCCTAGTAGGACCCCTTCGTATTCTGCGATATTATTGGTGGTCTTAAAGTTGAGACTCGCAGAATACATGGCCTTTTGCCCTGACGGTGATATGATGATTGCGCCAGCTCCAGCACCAGACGCCTGATAAGCTCCGTTAGAAAATATTGTCCATAACCTTCGGAGGGCTCCTCCGGAGGCCCAAACTGCAGCGCTTCAGCCAGACTTGATGATACCCGGAGTAAGCATCGAGGAAGCTTAGCAATTCGGAGCCGGCTGTGGAATCCACCAGTTGGTCTATTCGGGGCATCGGGTAGGGGTCTCGCAGGCATGCTTTATTTAATGAAGTAAAGTCAATACACCTGCTCCACTTGTTCGAGTCCTTCCTTACAAAAACAGGGTTTGCCAACCACTCGGTATGGGCTACCTCCCTGATGATGCCAGCCCTTAACAATTTTTCTACTTCGTCTTTGGCGAGGCTTGCTCTTTCTGCAGATAGCTGCGGAGCCCTTGGCGCACTGGCCTGGCCTTCGGGTTGATGAGCAGGTTGTGCTCGATGATGCTCCGATCAACCCCGGTGATGTTTTCGTTAGTCCAGGCAAGACATCCAGATTTTGCTTGACGACTTCTTCAACGAGGCAGCTATCTCCGGGGATAGCCCTTTGCCGAATTGTACTAGATATTCTTTGCCATCTTTTGAAATTATCTTCGTCTTGACATCACCTTTCGGGCTTGGCTTGAGGAAGAGCACCTTCGAAGAGTTCGAAGCCTCTAGAACCTCTTCCGTGCCCTCCACCACATTGTGCACTTGTCGGGGATCCAACGGCTGGCCGTGCCCATACTCCGTTCTCCGGGCTATAGCTTGGTCTCCTGAAATAGTAAGCACTCCACCTTGCGTGGGCATTTTGAGACAGAGATAGTTATGATGTGCTATAGCCCCGAATTAGTTTAGCATCCCTCGCCCGAAGATTGCATTGTAAGCATAGGGGGCGTCGACAACATCGAAGATCACCTCTTCTACCCTGCCAAAGGCCCCTCTCCGAAAGCAACCTCGAGGCCTATCTGGCCGAGGGCATCGAGAGGCAGTCCTGAGAACCCTTGAAGTGGCCGGGCCGCTAGAAGTAGATGTTTTCGGGATATGCACATTTGATCAAAGGCCTGGACGAAAAGTAGTCTGTGGAGCTCCCGCCGTCCACCAGGATCCTTCGGACTTCCACCCCTGCTATGTCTGCAGAAATGACCAAGGGGTCAGCATGGGGAAACTTTACCCCCGCGGCAACGCTGGCAGTAACTGAGATGGGCACATGAGACCACTCTAGCATCCCCTCCGCGGAGCTCGAAGTCCCAATGTGCCCAACTTCACGGATGTATTCACGCCACTGCCTTTTGGACATGTTCCCGAGGGTCCCCCCTCTGAAGATGGGCAGGACCACTCGTTTGCTGCGGTCTTGTGGGTCTTCCTGCCCTCGGTGGTGGCATAATATTGGCCACCGGAAGTCGCATGGGGGCTTCGAGGACACTGGCTCGGGCCACAATTTGCACAGGCTCCGACCATGCCGCCGGTGGGGCTCGATCCGAAGCACCCCACCCGGTACTACGCCCTAGGTAGTCACCCCAAAGGGCCAACACTGCCTTGCATTCCTTCGTGTCATGGCTTCTATTGTCGCCATGCACGCAGCAGAAAAAGCTCTAGCGCCTGTCGGGCGCTCTCTCTTGAGGCTTCGGCACTCCAGCCTTGAAGCATTGCGCATGCTGATAACTGGTAGGTGCCTTCGGAACGGAGGGTGCGATGCTTAGCACCTCCGAACAGAAATGTTTCCTCCCTCGCCTGTGCTCATTGAAGTGATTGTCTTGAGGGGGTTGTGGAGGAGCTGAGGCTTCGGGCTCCGTCTTTACTTCTCTGAGGGCAGGTGTGGGTGCTCCGGCCCACCGAAGGCACCCTTCCTCCGCCTTGGCATACTGTTCGAAGTATTCCATCAGTTGTGCGACAGTTGTCACAGGCTTCTGATGGAGCTTGCTGAGTAGGTCACGGTTTAGCACCCCTTCACGGGCGGCATCGACTACCGAAGAGGTAGACATGCCTTAATCTGCGACTTGGTGTGGGGCGAAGCGTGTGAAGTACTCTCGAAGTGTTTCTCCCGCTCACTGCTTCACCTGGAACAAACTCCCTATTGACATCGGGGCCACAAAGGTACCCTGGAAGTTTCTCACAAACTTCTTCTTCAACTGCTCCCAGGACCTGATCGATCCTGGCTTCAAGGACCAGAACCATCGGAGCGCCACGCCTTCGACAGCGAGGGGGAAACACTTCGTCATAGTGTTGCGCACCCCTCTGCTTGCTTCTATTGCCAAGGCATATGAACGAGCGAACTCTCTGGGGTCTGACCCGCCGGAGTACTTGTGAAATTTCGAGGCCTTGAATCTGGGATCGAAGGGCACTCTTTGCAAGTCCAAATGTAGCGGAGACTCATCATCGAAAGATGCGTTCTCAGCCTCCTCTGGGACTTGGGCAGCTTCTGGGAGATTGCGAGCACCACCGTCTTGGGGCCCTTCTGGAGTCTCGGTGGAGGCTTGAGTGCGGAAGCGATCGGTGGCCTCTTGCCTCCACCTAGCCACTTCCTCCTGAAGCCTTGCTAGTTGAGTAGCCTCGGTTCCAGGAAGGTTTTCGTCTTCATCGGAGGGTAGCTCTAGGTCTTGGGAGCTGACATAATCAGTCCAAAGCACCATAGGAGGACCTTCGGAGAGGACCCGAGGCTTGGCTTCGCTTCGAAGGCATAGCTAGTCACGGAGAGGTCCGAAGACCGGGGACTTCAATTAATCTGGGAAGGCGAGCGAAGGCCTTCGAACCGCACTAAGAAGCCCCTTACTGAAGGGTGCGCGGAATCTTGGGACTCTGAGGCTCCCTCCATAAGTGCTCTTCGAAGGGTAGTCAGCAGTAGAGAACAAGCTTCTAGAAGTTGTTTCCCCACGGACAGCACCAACTATTGACGTAAAAGATTACGCTAACAGGTTCTCTGAGATCAAGAACAAACAAATTAAGAGTTCGTGTTTAAGGACTAGCTCAAGCCTCCGAAAGGATAACAGCTTGAGTAGTTCGAATGTGTGTATTAGAGTAAGTGAATATTCGGTCCCCGTTACAGGGTAGAGAGGGGGGTATTTATAGGCAAAAAAGTCTAAGGAAAAGACCTATTTATCCCTAGATTACAACCGACATAGTGGAAACTATTCGGTACCCTGAGTAGGGTTAAAAAGGTAAAGCTATCCGGGGCAGACGGATAAGCCAAACATCTTATCAATCCTATCGCTCTGCTTCGGAGCCTCGTATCCTGCGGAGGGCTTCTTCAGACTTCGGATCGAGGCACCCTTTGGCTTGACGCCTCCACCTTCGAGTATGAGCCCATCAGCTCCGAAGCTTAGTGAGTCTTTGAGCTATTAATCTCTAAGTCTTGAAAGTGAAGCAATTTCCCCCACCATCTACATCGGCTGCCGGTGCATCTACTTCGACTACTACAGCTACACCGTCGATGGAGGCAATAGGAGGTGTCGATATCGACAACCGCAACGTGATGACACCAAAGACAAGAAATTTGTTAAGACGTTTAGGAAGCCTAGGGCCGAAATCCACATCATGGAACGCTCCGATGAAGATGAGTCAGAAGAGGAGGATTCGGCCGACATGTACACGGCCAAATGGGTTACGAGCACTAAAAGCAAACCCGTCACTTGCTCTGAACTTCGACCGTCCCCCACAAAGAATAGAATTAATGATGTCAAATACTCGTTCGATGTGACTAAATGTGATAAAATATTTGATTTCCTCTTAAAAAGTCAGCTTCTCAGGTTACCTATGGGTCAAGTTATCCCGTCCGCCGACGAGTTAAAGAAGAATCCGTACTGTAAGTGGCATGATTCACATTCTCATAACACTAATGATTGCAATGTTTTCCGACGGCAGATACAATCGTCCATAGAGGAAGGACGATTGAAGATAGACCATGATCCAAAAATGAAGCTAGATAAAGATCCTTTTCCAGTCAACGCCGTCGACTTCGGCGAGAAGAAGGTGTTGATTCGGCCAGAGCAGGCCGAGTCTGCTAAAGGAAAAGATGTGATTGTTGGGGAACCACGTACTCGCACACTCGTGCCAAAGAACCCCGAGGTAGGAGTGTGGAAACAGAATGTAAATACCCCTTCGGCTAAGGCTCGCAAGAGGCCGAAGGTAACATATAATATGCTGCTGAACAAGCATCAGAGGAGGGCTAAAGAAGCAGGTCCGCACGCCAAGTCAAACCGGCCGAAGGGTCCAAGGCCTTCGAAGGGTGGCTTCGGACCGAGGGTTGCGAACCCTCCGCATGAAGGCTTCGGGCCACAGTATCCTGGTGCTCCGCACGGTGGTTCTGGTCCACAATGGTCGAGCCCCCCGTGCAATGACTTCGAACCCCAGTGGTCAGGTTCCCCATGCGACAGCTTCGGGCCCCAATGGCCGAACCCCGCACCATGGTGGGCTTCTCCGATGGGAGGCTTCAGCCCGCATCGGCTGAACATACCTCCGGCCTGGCAGGACCCTTCGCTGGTGTGGTCCGAGATGCCTTCAACTTGGCCGAACCTCCCTCCAGGCAACGAGTTTGGCTCGCAATGGGCGAGGCCGCTAGAGCCTCCGATGCCTCCGCCGTATGACTGGGCGGGAACCCCGTGGGCTCCGCATGTATCTGGATCAGGGTACCCTCCATAGACTAACCCTATGCCTTACTTTCCTTCAGATTATTATGGATGGCAGGGGCAAACAGACGCAATGGAGGGAGGCATCGTCCACAGGCTATCTGTGTTACCTCCGAATTAGACCCTGTAGAGCGAAGCCGAAGGGCGCAAACACGCGAAGGATGAAGTTAGGGAGTCCGAAGCCATAACTATCAGAGTGGGGTCTCAGGAAGTCCCGATCCCGAAGACTTTGTCGCCGAGTTCCGATGGAGGTAAGGCCGATCCATTCGACGGGGTTCGCAGCGAAGCCCCCCTCGAAAACGGAACGCCCGAGGCCGAAGGGCACACTTCGGCCAGAATTAACAGGGGTCAGACAGTAGCTCTAGGCACCAAGCCAAAGCCATCTTGGTCTCCCCCGGTCATGTCCAAATCACTAAAGAGACGCCTACAAAGGCTGCGGGCACAGGAAATGCGCGATAATGTAGCTGATGCCGAGCGCGATGCTATCTTCGAAGAGATCTGCCCTCGGCCGGCCACAAAGTAGGTATGGAGAGAGAAGCCGGTTGAGATAAACAACCCGGCTCCTAGTCCAAGCGACGACGAGGATGACTTGCTTGATGATGATTACTCGCCCATCTCTGAGGGACCCGCACCTCAGGCGATGGACATCAACATCGTCACATTACTCGCCGATTTCGCATCACCACGGGACGAGGCCGAGGTCGCTCAGTTGAACCTCGGTCCACGCAACACCATCTTCGAGAAGCCTGAGGACTCAGCCCGCCATCTTAAACCGCTCTATGTCAGGGGTCACATCGATGGGAAGCCGATTTCCCGGATCTCGTCGACGGCGGCGCCACTGTTAACCTAATGCCTTATTCATTGTTGAAGAAACTTGGCAGGGATGAAGATGACCTGAAGAAGACTAATTTGATGCTCAACGGCTTCAACGGCGAGAGCTCCGAAGCCAAGGGAGTGCTCTCTATGGAGTTGACGGTGGGCAACAAGACATTGCCAACAGCGTTCTTCGTCGTCGACGTACAAGGTAACTACAACGTGTTACTCGGACGCGACTGGATCCATGCGAACTGTTGCATCCCCTCTACCCTACACCAGTGCTTGGTACAGTGGGACGGCGATGAGGTGGAGGTCATCCCCACGGACACTTCGGCCCAAGTAGCTTTGGCCGATGTGTTAGTTGACGCCGTCCATAACAAAGTAGAGTGTCTATCAGGTAGAGATCTTTCGGATTATGACTTTGTTAGTGTATCCGGAGGACGGTTTGTACCAGTGTTGTAAAGCCAGCTGGAGTAGCATGGCTATTTTTGTATTAGTAGTCATGCCTGGCAAGAATAATCTAGATTGGCTAAAGTCTCACGTGGAGCAATATCGGTCTAATAAAGACGGTATTGCCGAGGCCATCAAGGACTTTAGCGAGGTAGAAAAGTTAGGGCAAGGTTTTGCGTCGGCCGGTCCCTTGGAGGAAGTTGATATAGGTAATGGTAGCGTCCCAAGGCCAACCTTTGTAAACCAACATTTACAGCCTGAGGAAAAGGCTGAAGTAATAAAGTTACTTCGGTCGTATGTCGATTGTTTCGCATGGGAGTATGGTGAAATGCCAGGGCTAAGCCGCGAGATCATGGAGCATCGGCTGCCCATCAAACCCGGGTTTAGGCCTTATAAACAGCCTCCCCGCCGCTTTAATTCGGTCGTCTATGACCGAGTTAAGGAGGAAGTGGAATGACTACTTAAGGCTGAATTTATTATGCCATGCAGGTACGCGGAATGGGTTGCTAACATTGTGCCTGTAGAGAAGAAAGGGAGCGGCAAGATACGAGTATGCATCGATTTCAGGGATCTGAACAGAGCCACTCCAAAAGACGAGTATACAATGCCAATAGCCGACATGCTGATCAATGACGCTTCAGGACATAAGGTACTAAGCTTTCTTGATGGCAATGCTGGTTATAATCAAATCTTTATGGCCAAAGAGGACGTCTATAAGACTGCCTTTCGATGCCCTGGTTTTTTTGGTCTATTCGAATGGGTCGTCATGACTTTCAGGTTGAAAAATGTCGGCGCCACGTATCAACGTGCTATGAACTTGATCTTTCACGACTTGTTAGGAGTCATGTTAGAGGTTTACATCGATGACGTCGTGGTCAAATCGGATGCTATGGGAAACCATTTAGACGATTTGAAGGTTGCTCTCGATAGGATGCGACAGTACGGTTTGAAGATGAACCCACTCAAGTGTGCTTTTGGTGTGTCGGCAGGAAAGTTCTTAGGTTTCATGATTCATGAAAGAGGTATAGAAATTGATCCTAAGAGACGTGAAAAGATTAGAAACATTGCAGCGCCGGCATGCAAGAAGGATGTGCAAAAGTTGCTAGGCAAGCTGAACTATTTGCGCCGCTTTATATCCAACTTGTCAGGCAAGATTGATGCCTTTGTCCCCATACTCCGGCTAAAAAATGAAGCCGAGTTCACTTGGGGGGCAAGCCAGCAAAATGCTTTTGAGAAGATCAAGGAGTGCTTGTCGTCGCCGCCCGTGGTGAGGGCGCCCAAGGCCGGGATTCCATTTTGGCTATACGTCGCCGCTGAAAATAGCGTGATTGGAGCCGTGCTAACCCAGGAGGTGGAAGGGAAGGAGTACATAATCACATTCTTGAGCCGCCGCCTGCTGGACGCTGAAGCCAGGTACGCATTTGTGGAGCAACTGTGTTTATCACTTTATTACGTGTGCACCAAGTTACGCCATTATCTTCTCCCCACCACATGTATTGTCGTTTGCCAAACCGATGTTGTAAAACACATGTTACAGAAGCCGATTCTAAGTGGGAGAATCAAAAAGTGGGCTTACGCGTTAATTGAGTACGATTTGGCCTACGAGCCCCTGAAAGCGATGAAAGGCCAAGTCATAGCGAACTTCATAGTTGATCATCACATAGATGCTAGCTGGAGTGACGCTATTGCTCTAGTTGACGTAGTGCCATGGGATATTTATTTTGATGGCTCGGCTTGTAAAAATGGCCAGGGGATTGGAGTGGTTCTCGTATCGCCCAATGGTATGTGCTTTGAAACCTCGACCCGACTAGAGTTTCCTTCCACTAATAACCAAGCCGAATACGAAGCTTTGTTGTTGGGTCTTGAACTACTAGAGTCAGTAGGCGCTAAGCATATTCACCCATATGGTGATTCATTATTAGTAGTGCAACAAGTGGCTAAGGATGCTCAATGTTTTAATGGCTTACTGAATAGCTACTTGGACAAATGCCTAGACATAGTTTCTACTTTTGATGATTTCAAAATATCTCATGTGTCGAGGGAAGCCAATTCGATCGCTAATGATTTGGTTCAGCAAGCATCTGGCTACCAAGTCAGGAGAGGGAAATTCTCTGTGTTGAAAAAGTCGATGATTGGTCTCATTGCCGAAGCCAGGGATGCTGGACTGGCGCACCCTTCGGGTCGAAGCCCTCGGGTCGCCGAGGGCCATCACATGCCGGAGCCCCTGGATCGGAGTGCTCCGCCCACAAAGGGGTCCGGCATGCCGAAGCCTATAGTCTGAAGTCTCTCGGACGGGGAAGGCTCTCCAGAGTCTGAACCCTCTGAAGGGCTTTGACCCAGCACACTTCGAGCGGACACTTCGGTCGGGGTTCGGTAGAAGCTGAAATGGCTCAGGGGGCACCCTGAAGTCGGTGTTTAGAAGTTCTTCCAGAAGGTGAACCAGCGAAGCCATCTGAAATCTGTAAGGGCGATTGGAGAATCCCAATCGTCCAGTATTTGAAAGACCCTAGCCGAAGGGTTGGTCGGAAGGTTCGGCGGCAAGCATTCAAATTCGTGTTGCTAGACAACACATTGTACCGCCGAACCATTAACGGGGTGCTATTGAAGTGTTTGGACCATGAGCAGTCCCAGGTAGCTACAGGAGAAGTCCATGAGGGGCTTTGCGGCACTCATCAGTTGGCCCAAAAGATGAGTTGGATTCTCAAAAGAGCAGGTTTTTATTGGCCGACTATGACTGAAGATTGCTTCAAGTACTATAGAGGGTGTGAGGCATGTCAGAAGTTTGGCAACATCCAATTAGCTCCTTCCTCATTACTCAATCCTATTGTCAAGCCATGGTCGTTTCGAGGTTGGGGTCTAGACTTCATTAGCCAGATCTATCCCCCTTCCTCAAAAGGGCATCGGTTCGTGTTAATGGCAACGGATTACTTCACCAAATGGATCGAGGCCGTACCTCTCAAGAACATGACTCACAATGAGGTACGTGATTTTATTTAAAACACATTATACATAGGTTCGGCATCCCTCAAACTCTTACTACGGATCAAGGTAGTTCCTTTGTTTCTAAAGAGGTAAAGGACTGCGCCGAATACTATGGAATTAAGTTGATAAACTCTTCACCTTACTATGCTCAAGCCAATGGTCAAGCCGAGTCAAGTAATAAAACTGTGATTAAGCTTATTAAGAAGAAAATTGAGGAGTTTCCTAAAAGGTGGCATGAAGTGCTTTCTGAGGCATTATGGGCTTGTAGGATTGCAAAGCACGGTGCTACCAAAGTCAGTCCGTATGAGTTGGTATATGGACAAGAGGCCGTTCTGCCTGTAGAGGTAGATCTTGGCTCCTTAAGAGTGTTGAAGCAAGATGGCTTATCGATCGATGAATATGAAGCTCTTCTGAAAGATAATCTGGAAGAAGTGATCGATAAGAGACTAAGAGCTTTAGAAGCCATAGAGGTAGACAAGAAGAGAGTAGCTAAAGCCTATAATAAGAAGGTTAAACCAAATCGTTTCAAATAGGAGACTTGGTATGGAAGACGATTTTGCCTTTAGGCACGAAAAATCCCAAATTCGGCAAATGGTCACCCAATTGGGTAGGTCCTTTTAAGATAGCCGAAATCGCTCCCGGCAACGCGTACGTGTTGGAGTCCCTGCAGGGAGAGTGGTTTCGAAGGGCTTTGAATGGTAGATACTTAAAAAGGTATTTCCCGAGTGTGTGGCAAACATCATAGAAATGTCGAAAAGCCGATATGAACGGTATCGTCTCAAGCTCATTTTGCTTTTAGTTCACTAGTTCATTAAAAGGCAGGGGGGCATGTGTTGATAGCAGAAAATGGCATTAATGGCTAGATTGTCAAAATATCAATTTTTGATAATTTGGGCTAGAAACACACATGTCCAAGGTCTGTCCGAAGCCCTACAGGGCCGAAGCCCATCAAGCTATGGGCTCCGAAAGTCTCCAGCTAGCCTGTGGGCTTCGGACAGGAAGCCTTCGGAGGCCCATGCTACCGAAGCTTCGGAGGCTTTCGGAGGCCCATGATGTCGAAGCTTTGGAATCCCAAGCTATCGAAGCTTCGGCCCAAGACCAAGCCCCAACGGGCCTGGCCGAAGCCCGCGCTGTCGAAGCTTCGGGAACCTTCGGAGGCCCACGCTGCCGAAGCTTCGGGATCCTTCAGAGGCCCACGCTGCCGAAGCTTCGGGAACCATCGGAGGCCCATGTTGCCGAAGCTTCGGGAACCTTCGGAGGCCCACGTTGCCGATGCTTCGGGAACCTTCGGAGGCCCACGCTGCCGAAGCTTCGGCCCGAGGAGCAGGCCTCGGTGGGCCTGACCGAAGCCCACCTCGGCAGAGATAGAGTTGGACGCGTTGCCAGCTCAATCTTTATCTCTATCCGGCCGGATTAATAGCAGATTAGATTAGAGTTAACCCTCTATAAATATAGAGGCCTGGCCGGCGTGGAGAACCCCCCCCCCCCCCAACACAAACACAACCAAAGCCAAGGTTTGATCGTACCTTTACTTTTACCTTTACTTTCCTGTACCTCTTCGTAGGTTTGCCTGGAAGCCCTCCGTCCGCCACTACGGAACAGTGGTAAGCCTTGTACTTCTCCCGTGAAGACCCGTTAATCTACGTAACAGATTGCTATCGCCTTGTTACTTCGCCTATGAAGTATCCGCTAATCTGCGTAATAGATTGCTACCTTCGCCACTCGTGCAACACCTCGCAAATTCGGTCCTAAGGCCGAATTGGTACATCGTATCATCCCTGTTGCAGGTTCGCACGTTTGGAGCCCGTTCGCCGAAGGTGTCCGGAGCTGAGAGATCTGTTCCGGAGGTTCCCGGGACGCTCTTCGATGAGATCGCAGGCTTCGACAACAGGCTTCGCACCATACTTCGTTTGTGACAGAAATCGGCACGACTACACCCCACACCAAGACGAAGTTTGCACCCGCGTGAGGCCTTCACATCACTACTCTATAATTCACTGCCTCGGAGATCTCACGCCGAACCCCACTGTTCGGAGGTGATCACCGTGATCAGATCCGTTCGGAGTCTACCTTCGGCCGGATCAGTCCGAACGCCGAAACACCCTTCGGCGGAGCACTTCGCACCATACACCGAAGGTACCCTTCGGCGCACCCTTCGCATCAGACTTCGAACCAGGAGGGCTTCCACTGCTTTGCTGTTTTTCACTTGTTTAATCTATTTCTTTCGGCTAATTGGATTATTTGTATAATCTGGTTGCCTGGCGACTCCACCCCCCTTATCACTATTAAGGGTAGTCAGAACGCGGCGTCGGTGCTACGTCCCGCTTAGGCCCGTCCCTAAGTATCCGTGCACTTTTGGATCACCGGACTGACCCAAGTGCGGGGGCACGTTTCCATGTCAACAGGAACAACGATGCTATTCGTGGTGTTGCTTGGACCCTTTTGGACACAGTGATGACTGGGGAAAGATTTGATGTCATCCAGCTCATGCTGAGCGAGATGGCCCTCTCTAAGGGAAGCCTCACACTTGGAGTGTACTATGCACCTTTCATCATGAGATTAATTTTGAGCAAGGTGAGAAATGTTCTTGAGAGCCTGGATATCTCGCATTCTTAGTACATGCATCGTTTCTCGGCCGCTCCTCAGGCTCCAGCCATAGATCCAGCTGATGTGGGAGTGGAGCATTTTCCTTCTCAGAGTATGCCTAGCAGCTCCCATGCTCCTTCACCTCCACCTCAGGATTTTGGATCTGGCTCTTATGCTCCTCCTCCTTACTTAGGTATGGATGTCGCTCAGTTCTTTGATCCAGTGCTGCAACAAGTGATAGCAGGTTTTCATCAGCTGAATGCAAGGATGGATCAGATGGCCTTGGATCAGGAAGCAATCAACACCCATCTACAGGACCTTCATAGTGGTTAGGAGCACATCAACCCCTTTCAGTACCAGCGTCATCGTCGTCTAGATGGTGCTCCTCCAGCTCAGGACTAGCCTCTCGTTTTTGGTACTTGATGCCAAAAGGGGGAGAAGTCAGGATTAGTTATTAGAGACTAGTTTGTGCTATTTATCTATGTTTGGTTGTAATATAACTTCCTATGTCGTGCTAGATTTAATTTGAACTATTTGCTTGTGTTGAGACAAACTCGTATGTGCCATGTTGATTATGCTTTATTGAACTCTTGATTGTGCTTTGATGCATGTGAAATATTTCACTCTTGTGATATTTATAACTCATATTCTGCTCCATACCACTTGCACCCTATCACTCATTCAGGGGAGCTATGCGCTTAATTGTTGAAACTTTATTAAAATATCTCTTTACTTTTAAAGTGTTTGTCATCAATTACCAAAAAGGGGGAGATTGAAGATCTAGGCCCCATGTGAGTTTTGGTAATTAGTGACAAATGTGCTTGTGGACTAATATTTATCTTAAGTGTGAAGGAAATTATTTGGTCCCGCGTGAATGGAGCACAAGATGGAAAACCCCAAGACTTTGACGTGTTAAAAAGCGACGGCAAAAGGTTTGAAGAAAACTAGAAATTGATCGAGGTGTTTGGAGCGATCAATAAGGCTAGGTTTCGATTTTATTTTTGCCGTACTATAAAGAGGGGTTGCATCTTGGTTATGAGTTGATTTTCAAGTGCCAATTTGCATTGCATATAGTAGCTTTTGGTCATGTGTGGATTTTGAAAAAGTTACAAAATTGCTAGAGGTATTAAATCTACAAAAGGGTGTCTTCTATAGTTTTTCTGGCAACAGTCGGTCTGACCGACCAAGGGGATCCGATCATACCGGGCCATGTTGGGTGGTCCGATCGGCCAAGGGGTCGGTCCGACCGGTGCATGCAAAGTTTTCCTGTTGTTGCTATACAGAGCTGACGGGGACCCTATCGGTTCGACTGAGCCGATGGCCGGTCAGACTGGTTAGGGCCGGTCCGACTGAGCCAGCATGGCCAGTCAGACTGGGTCACCCTGTCACATCAAGCAAACGTCTAGTTTTCTAGCCATTGCAAAGAGGGTTGGTCCGACCGACCCAAGATGGGCGGTCAGACCAACAGTGCACAGTTTTGCCACCTAACTTTGTAATGGCTAGTATTTGTGTGTGTGGCTATATAAACCCTTGCTACAACTCCTTTGCTAGACTTTTTGCACTCATTTGAGCATACTTGAGCACTACCTAGTCTCTGCCACCATTGAGCACTAAAATTGAGCACTAGTGTGGTTGGGAAGCAAAGGGTGATCAAGTGATCGGTTGATTGCATCGCATTTGCATTTTTGGCACTTGGTCGTCTCCTCCTAGCTTTTATTGCAGCTTATTACTCTTGGAGGTTGCCACCTCCTAGACGGCTCGGAGGAGAACCCGGTGATCTCTCCAAGAAGGTTGTGGAGGAGACCCGGAAGATTGTGAAGGCCGAAGCTCGCCTATCGGGAGTGGAGAAGAACTAACACTAGTGATCAAAGCCCGAGAGTTGCACTTCTGGAGCCGGCTCATCTTCAAGCTAATTCCTCCCTGAGGAATCCATGGCTCGCCTCAACGAGGACGTAGGAAATTGGCAAGTTTCCGAACCTCAGGATAAAATTCGGTTGTCTCTTGTCCCTCTTTACTTTGAGCAATTTACTTTGAGAAATTTACTTTCATAGAGTAATTTAATCGTGTCATCCTAGGTTGCATTCCTTTAGACTTAGTTGAATCTCAATTTATCCCTAAAGTTATTTGCCTTGGAAAGAAAATTCATAAAAACTTGTCTAGTGCTAGTTCAATAGAAATTAGTTTTAAAAACCGCCTATTCACCCCCCCTCTAGTCGGTACATTGATCCTACAGAGGCTGGGTGAAGTCAAGGTCAATCCATGAGTCAGAGGTGCACCAGGACGAATGCATCATGTCTAGAGGGGTGCTCCAGGAGAAGATTCCTCGAAGCAAAGTACTTGAAGGCAAGGCACTTCAGAGGTGTGCTCCGGAGAGAGGAATCTTGAAGGCGGAGGAACGAAGTCATCTGGAAAGAGGCTCTTCGAAAGTGTGCTTCGGGTGGAGGCGTGTCGAAGGTGTGCTCTGGATGGAGGCACTTTGAGGGATTGCTCCAAGAGAAGGAATTTCAGAGAAGGCTGGTAAAAACCCTCTATAGGAAGCTACTTCGAAGGTGGGGCTTCGAAGTTAGACTGACCTGACGTATTTCGGCCATGCATGGCTTTGGTACATAGATAGGTGGTGGTTCACTTCGGATATGATGGTGCAATGGTGGCAAGGGTTTTAATGGCTTCGGCTAAAAACCATCACTATTGAAGTTAAGACTTCGGTGCAACGAAGCCTCTAAGGTTCGGAGCCTGCAACCAGAGTTCATGAGGCACTTCGTCAAGTGTAATGAGGCTCCATCAAAATAAGCCAGAAAAGTTGATGTATTGCGAAGCTTCGAATAAAGAGTTAAGTAGGACTACCTATAACAGCCTTGTGATGGTGTGTGATAAAAAGGTTGTAAACCCTAGGGGTATGGTAGTCAAAGTACGGTATAAAAGAAGGGCAGACTGAGGTCTAGGGTAACATTGTTGGCTAGGATAGAACCTTTTGTACTCATTGTATCCTAGAGCTAGCCACCACACAAATGTATTCTAACTTGTGAGTGTTTTGTGTTCCCTGTTCTTGCAATGAAATGTTTATTTGATCTCTGAACTTGTTTTACTTCTTGCATGAACTTGTATCCAGTAAGGGATTTCCATGTGTGAGTTTTGTTGAGTACTCAATGTTTTTCTTGCACAAGAAGAAACTATTTTCTGATGCACAAGCAACTTGTTTTTCTTGGATTATCTCTGTCACCTTGTGTGAAATCCTAAATATCCATGAACAAGTAAAAAACTATTTGTTTTTCTTTGCACTATCAATATTTGTAGTCTGTTGTACAATCGGAGGGCAAGCCTCACTATTTATTCCCGACTTTGACTACTGTGAAGTCTTGTCTCTTTGTGTGCACTGCGAGGCCTTTTTTTCGAAGTCAGCTTTGAAGCTTATTGATGTTTTACTTTGACTACTGTGCGGAGTCTCCCTCGAGAAGTCTTATTTTACGGAACCCTACTTGAAGTCTTCTGGGGAGTCTAGTGAGAAGACATTTATGTTTTGAAGTTCCACCCAGTTCGAAGCTAGGTTCGAAGTGTCAGCAATACCTCCGAAGTGGTACTTGCGAAGGGGGACTCCGAAAGCAGTTTTTAGGGAAGAATTTTTAAAAGCTCCCATTCACCCCCCCCCCCCCCCTCTGGTCGCCCATTTCGGTCCAACACAGTCATGCCAACTAGGAAGTGGAGAAGGGAAAACCCTGAAGCTTTGAGTCCAATCAGAAAGAAGCACTTTTGAGTTTTTAAAGGGGATTCTTTGAATCTCGGCATTGATGAAGTCAGTGGGTCAGGATCACCCATCAGGCCCAATAAATAGCAAGAAGGATGGTTGGAGATGGGGATGAGGATTTGGTTCTTCAAGTTCTATAGAAAAGAGGAAAGAGGAAAAGAAAGGCGGTAAGAAAATGGGAAGCGGAAAGAACCAAGAACACAGAAAAACAAAAAAGAAAAAGGGGAAAGGCTAAAATACTTACCTTAGGGATGGAGGTGGTAGAGACCATCAGGAAATGTTGGGTCTGGACCAGGAAAGAGGATGAATACGGCAAAGTGCGGTTGCCGAAGATGGTGCGTAGGCGTCAGTGATGAGCTCGAAGGCTAAAAGCTAAAAGTGTTGTGTATGCCGAAAGCATTAAGGGGAGAGGAAGATGCCGGTGGATAATTATAGAGTGAGAGCAATGCTTCGGCAAATGGGTCAAGCCAATCACGGTAGATTCGATGGGACCATCTTCAACATTCGGCAAAAGGTATAATCATGAGTATGGTTTTCGAAACGCAAAAATTTTTGCAGGTCCGAGATTGGAGGAACAAATCTTTGGTGATTCTATTTATAGATGTCATTGCTAGACTATGCGAAATAAAGCCTAGTTTGATGCCACCGCACGGAAATAGTAGATGCGTCAGACCAGGCGACATCTATTAAAGTCGTTCATGGCTGAAGAAGAAAAGGTGATGAGGAAGATGAAGAATTGATACAAGGCAATAATCCAAATATATACTTCAAAAGGCGCTGGAAGTTGGAAAGTTTTTGGCTACTAGTAAAAAGATGGATGGGACTTTTGAAATGATGCGTTGCAGAGGGCTTTAATGACCAATAATTTCAAAGCATTAGTTATACTTATGCTCTGAAACTGGGGAGTATATATTGACGCCAAGATTTGGTAAAAGCCCAGGCCCATTAGGAGTGCTGCATTGTCAACATAAGTCAACGGGGTTCAATCAGAGGTTGGTCAAAGAAGTCCTTCTAGGTGGTTATATATGGCCGGATATGAAGGAGTCGATAGATATGAAAGAGGCAAAGATAAATCTAGAATCGGTTATAGTTATCGTAACGGACGACAAGTCTCCAGACTATAAATATGTAATTATTAGCTAGGTTAGATATCTAGACAAACACAACAATAAACTACTCTCGAAGCATCGCTACTCTTGGCTTCCAAGTTTAATCTCAGTGGGACTTGGCACTCGTAGCTGGGTTGTATCGTTTTGATCTCCAGTGAAGAGGTGAGTCCCGCCACCTTGACCATCGTATCGCTTGGATCGGTGTTTTCAAGGCTACATCGTATCTATCTCTTGAGGCATCGACTTGGTCAGTGTAATCACCAGTTTATCTTGGTGTATTTTCTAGGTATAAGGCTACATCATTACGACCTATTAGATTGATGTGAATTTGGTATAGTGGTTCAAGGCTTCATCGGTTAAGTCTGACATCTCGCTCTATTGTATCTGATTTATGCCATACACCATTGTTGGGGGAAATTGCTTCACATTCAGGACTTAGAGATTAATAGCTCAAAGACTCACTAAGCTTCGGAGCTGATGGCTCATACTCGAAGGCAGAGGCGTCAAGCCGAAGGGTGCCTCGATTTGAAGTCTGAAGAAGCCCTCCGAAGGATACGAGGCTCTGAAGCAGAGCGATAGGATTGATAAGATGTTTGGCTTATCTATCTGCCCCGGATAGCTTTACCTTTTAACCCTACTCAGGGTATCGAATAGTTTCCACTATGTCGGTTGTAATCTAGGGGTAAATAGGTCTTTTCCTTAGACTTTTTTGCCTATAAATACACCCCTCTCTACCCTGTAACGGGGACCGAATATTCACTTACTCTAATACACACATTCGAACTACTCAAGTAGTTATCCTTTCGGAGGCTTGAGCTAGTCCTTAAACACAAACTCTTAGTTTGTTTGTTCTTGATCTCAGAGAACCTGTTAGCGTAATCTTTACGTCAACAGTTGGCGCCGTCCGTGGGGAAACAAGTTCTACAAGCTTGTTCTCTACTGCTGACTGCCCTTCGAAGAGTACTTACGGAGGGAGCCTCGAAGTCCCAAGATTCCGCGCACCCTTCGGTAAGGGGCTTCTTAGTGCGGTTCGAAGGCCTTCGCTCGCCTTCCCAGATCATCGAAGTCCTCGTTCTTCGGACCTCTTCGTGACTAGCTATGCCTCCGAAGCGAAGCCAAGCCTCGGGTCCTCTCCGAAGGTCCCCTCGGACCACCGGAGCCAGACCCTCAACTGCTCCAATGATTCCCGAGGATACCGCTGGGCGTCGAGTGCCTAGGGGTCCCTGAGCTCCTCCTACGGTGCTTCGGACTGATTATGTCAGCTCCCAAGACCCGGAGCTACCCTCCGATGAAGACGAAGACCTTCCTGGAACCGAGGCTACTCAACTAGCAAGGCTTCAGGAGGAAGTGGCTAGGTGGAGGCAAGAGGCCGCCGATCGCCTCCGCACTCAAGCCTCCACCGAGACTCCAGAAGGGCCCCAAGACGGTGGTGCTCGCAATCTCCCAGAAGCTACCCAAGTCCCGGAGGAGGCTGAGAACGCATCTTTCGATGATGAGTCTCCGCTACATTCGGACTTGCAAAGAGTGCCCTTCGATCCCAGATTCAAGGCCTCGAAATTGCACAAGTACTCCAGCGGGTCAGACCACGAAGAGTTCGCTCGTTCATATGCCTTGGCAATAGAAGCAAGCGGAGGGGTGCGCAATGATGGTTCTGGTCCTTGAAGCCAGGATCGATCAGGTCCTGGGAGCAGTTGACGAAGAAGTTTGTGAGCAACTTCCAGGGTACCTTTGTGGCCCCGATGTCAACAGGGAGTTTGTTCCAGGTGAAGCAGCAAGCGGGAGAAACACTTCGGGAGTACTTCACATGCTTCGCCCACACCAAGTCGCAGATTAAAGGCCTATCTACCTCTTCGGTAGTCGACGCCACCCGCGAAGGGGTGCTAAACCCCGACCTACTCAGCAAGCTCCATCGGAAGCCTGTGACATCTGTCGCACAGCTGATGGCATACTTCGAATAGTATGCCAAGGCAGAGGAAGGCTGCCTTCGGCGGGCCGGAGCACCCACACCTACCCTCAGATAAGTAAAGACGGAGCCCAAAGCCTCAGCTCCTCCACAACCCCCTCAAGACAATCACTTCAATGAGCACAGGCGAGGGAGGAAACATTTCCGTTCGAAGGTGCTAAGCATCGCACCCTCCGTTCCGAAGGCACCTACCAGTTATCAGCATGCGCAATGCTTCAAGGCTGGAGTGCCGAAGCCTCAAGAGAGAGCGCCCGACAGGCGCTAGAGCTTTTTCTGCTGCGTGCATGGCGACAATAGAAGCCATGACACGAAGGAATGCAAGGCAGTGTTGGCCCTTTGGGGCGACTACCTAGGGCATAGTACCGGGTGGGGTGCTTCGGATCGAGCCCCACCGGCGGCACGATCGGAGCCTGTGCAAATTGTGGCTCGAGCCGGTGTCCCCGAAGCCCCCATGCGACTTCCGGTGGCCAATATTATGCCACCACCGAAGCAGGAAGACCCACAAGACCGCAGCAAATGAGTGGTCCTGCCCATCTTCAGAGGGGGGACCCTCGGGAACATGTCCAAAAGGCAGCGGCATGAATACGTCCGCAAAGTTGGGAACATTGGGACTTCGAGCTCCGTAGAGGGGATGCCAGAGTGGTCTCATGTGCCCATCTCGTTTACTGCCAGCGATGCTGCGGGGGTAAAGTTTCCCCATGCTGACCCCTTGGTCATTTCCATAGACATAGCAGGGGTGGAAGTCCGAAGGATCCTGGTGGACGGCGGGAGCTCCGCAGACATACTTTTTGTCCAGGCCTTCGATCAAATGTGCATATCCCGGAAGCATCTACTTCCAGCGGCCCGGCCACTTCAAGGGTTCTCATGACCGCCTCTCGATGCCCTCAGCCAGATAGGCCTCGAGGTTGCTTTCGGAGAGCGGCCTTTGGCCATGGTAGAAGAGGTGATCTTCAACGTTGTCGATGCCCCCTATGCTTACAACACAATCTTCGGGCGAGGGATGCTAAACCAATTCGGGGCTATAGCACATCATAACTATCTCTGTCTCAAAATGCCCACGCAAGGTGGAGTGCTTACTATTTCAGGAGACCAAGCTATAGCCCGAAGAATGGAGTATGGGCACGGCCAGCCGTTGGATCCCCGGCAAGTGCACAATGTGGAGGAGGGCACGGAAGAGGTTCCAGAGGCTTCGAACTCTTCGAAGGGGCTCTCCCTCAAGACAAGCCCAAAAGATGATGTCGAGATGAAGATAATTTCAAAAGATGGCAAAGAATATCCAGTACAGTTCGGCAAAGGGCTATCCCCGGAGATAGCTGCCTCGTTGGAAGAAGTCGTCAAGCAAAATCTGGACGTCTTTGCCTGGACTGACGAAGACATCACCGGGGTTGATTGGAGCATCATCGAGCACAGCCTGCTCGTCAACCCGAAGGCCAGGCCAGTGCGCCAAGGGCTTCGCAAGCTGTCTGCAGAAAGAGCAAGCGTCGCCAAAGCCGGAGTAGAAAAATTTTTAAGGGCTAGCATCATCAGGGAGGTAACCCATACCGAGTGGTTGGCAAACCCTGTTTTTGTAAGGAAGAAGGACTCGAACAAGTGGCGCATGTGTATTGACTTTACTTCATTAAATAAAGAAGGCCCGCGAGACCCCTACCCGATGCCCCGAATAGACCAACTGGTGGATTCCACAGCCGCTCCGAATTGCTAAGCTTCCTCAATGCTTACTCTGGGTATCATCAAGTCTGGCTGAAGCGTGAAGACGAAGCCAAGACAAGCTTCATAACTCCTTCCGGGGTATTTTGTTATGTAAGAATGCCTTTGGCTTGCGGAATGCCGGAGCCACTTTTTCATGTTTAATAGCTAAGGCTCTAGGTCATCAAATAGGTCGAAATGTCGAAGCTTATATGGATGACATTGTAATAAAAAGTGCTCAAAATCACCAACATAGCCTAGACCTAGCTGAAACGTTTGAGAGCCTCCGAGTATGTGGAGTATGCCTCAACCCTGAAAAATGTATATTCGGAGCACAAGCAGGAAAACTGCTAGGGTACTTGGTTTCGAGCAGGGGAATCGAAGCTAGCCCAACGCAGATAAGTGCACTGCAAAGAATGGCTCCACCAGGGAATTTGAAGCAAGTCCAGAAGCTAGCAGGAAGGCTCGCAGCCCTTGGCAGATTCCCGGCCAGATCAGCAGAGCAAAGCCTCCCAATTTTCAAAGCCCTAAAGGGGTCCGAAAGCTTCAGTTGGACACCAGAATGCCAGAAGAGCTTTGATGATATAAAAGCATACCTCGGAAGCCTGTCAACACTTACTGTGCCCCTCCCAGAAGAAACACTCCTCCTTTATCTTGCAGCAACAGGCTACGCAGTAAGTGCAGTACTAGTCCGGGAAGTTGAGCTTAAGGGAAAGCTGGTGCAGAACCCAGTTTATTTTGTTTCAGAAGCTTTTCCGGAGCTAAGATAAGATACTCCGAGCTTGAGAAATTTGCTTATGCCCTGGTAATGGCCTCACGGAAGCTAAGGCATTAATTTTTGGCGCATGACCTAATCGTTCCTACCTCGTACCATCTTGGTGATATGCTCCAAAGTAAAGACTCTACGGGTAGGATCGGAAAATGGGCTGTCGAGCTAGCCCCCTTCGGAATCTCCTTCACGGCAAGAACAGCTATCAAATCCTAAATCATAGCCGACTTCGTAGCAGAGTGGACGCCATCTGCAGTTTGGGCTCTGGAGGAGCCCTCCAAAGGTTTATGGACAATATTTTTTGATGGAGCTTATCAGGCGTCTGGTGCCGGAGCTGGCGCAGTCATCATATCACCGTCAGGGCAAAAGACCATGTATTCTGCGAGTCTCAACTTTAAGACCACCAATAATATCGCAGAATATGAAGGGGTCCTACTAGGCCTCCAAAAGGCAAAGGCACTTGGAGCAGCAAGGATAATAATTAAAACAGATTCCTAAGTCGTCGCAGGGCATGTCGATAAGAGCTTTCAAGCAAAGAACCCGCATCTAGCGCAATACCTTGAAGAAATTCGCAAGGCTGAAGCAGCATTCAAAGGATTCTTTGTTCAGAGCATCCCTCGGGTAGATAATCAACTCGCAGATATTCTGGCAAAAGATGCAGCCGGAGCGGTGGACCTCCCGGAGGGTGCTTTCTATGAAGAACTAATGAAGCCTGCAGCTAATCAATTACCCTCCGCAGAAGTACTGTGCATTCCAGCTACATATTGGCGGGCTCCGATTATGAATATATTGCAAGGTGGCATAGATTCTTCAGAAGGTCCGGATGCCCGAAGATTGCAAGCAAGGGCTCGAAACTACAAGCTTGTCAATGGAATATTGTACAAAGCTGGCGTATGTTCCCCTCTACTTCGATGCATCTCCCAACCCGAAGGCCAAGACATACTTCGGGAAATTCACGAAGGTTTGTGCGGAAGTCACCTGGCCCCTCGTGCTCTAGCAGGCAAGACACTTCGGCAGGGGCTTTACTGGCAACAATTTTGAGAGATCTAGAGGAGTTGGTTCGAACATGCCAAGGATGCCAATGGATGGGCAGACGAAGCCACCGTCCGCCAGTTCCACTTCAAGTTATTGCCCCGGTATGGCCAATGGCTCGGTGGGGCATGGACCTCATAGGCCCTTTCCAATGGCAAAAGGCAGCTTGAAGTTTGCGGTAGTAGCAATCGAATATTTTTCAGAGTGGGTTGAAGCAGACCCATTGACTGCTATCACTTCGAGGAATGTGCAAAAATTTTCCTGGCAAAACATTATATGCAGGTTCGGAGTGCCAAGGGAGTTGACAGTGGATAATTGAACCCAGTTCGAAGCTGACACATTCAAAGAATTTTGTGAAGAATTGGGCATTAAGTTGTGCTTCGCTGCAGTGCGCCATCCACATTCCAACGGAGCTGTTGAGCGAGCCAATGGGAACATCCTCTCCGGTCTAAATCGACGAATTGTTGGATTGGCCAAGGGCTATGGGTCGAAGAGCTTCCCAAGATCTTGTGGTCCATTCGAACCACTCAAGCCAGGTCCACAGGCTTTACCCCATTTAGACTTCTATTCGGAGATGAGGCCATGACTCCTACGGAGCTTAGAGGTGGATCTCTTCGTGTAGTGCAGCCCGGAGATGAAGATGAAAGAAACACTTTGCTGGACTTGTCAGAAGAAACAAGGTTCGAGCTATCGCCAATCTGACCAAGTACCAAGGCCAAACAAAAACATGGTATGACCCGAAGATAAAGCTGAACGAGCTTAGACTAGGTCATCTAGTTTTGCGAAGTGTAATAGCTCCGGGGAAGCTAGGAAATAAATGGGAAGGACCATATGTTATCCTACGCTCATGACGCCCCAGATCGTATAAATTAGCTAATTTAGAAGGGGAAGAATTGAAACATGCATGGCATGCGGAGCACCTTAAGCGTTATTACGCTTAGGGGCTCCTTGTAATCACTTGTAAAGCTTTCCTTTTCTAAATAAAGTGGAGGGTCGAATTTTGTTTGCTCTTCGAATATCCCTTAATCCGGATGGACACATCGGGAGGACGGAGATGCTTGCGGAGTCAAGCATCTTTCCCAAGACCTGGGCAATAGCCTGCGAACCATCGGTTCAGGGGCTTCGCGGCGAGCCTACGGATTCCAGGCTCTAGCTTGTTAGGATCCGTAGAAGAGTCTAAGGACTTTAAAAAGAACAGATTTCCGGCCTCCGGGTACGAAGTATCTATAAAAGAGCCGAAGGTGGCCATCCTACGGATTCCAGGCTCCGGCTTGTTAGGATCCGTAGAAGAGTCTAAGGACTTTAAAAAGAACAGATTTATGGCCTCCGGGTATGAAGTATTTGTAAAAGAGCCGAAGGTGACTATCCTACGGATTCCAGGCTCCGGCTTGTTAGGATCCGTAGAAGAGTCTAAGGACTTTAAAAAGAACAGATTTCTGGCCTCCGGGTATGAAGTATCTGTAAAAGAGCCGAAGGTGGCCATCCTACGGATTCCAGGCTCCGGCTTGTTAGGATCCGTAGAAGAGTCTAAGGACTTTAAAAAGAACAGATTTTCGGCCTCCGGGTACGAAGTATCTGTAAAAGAGCCGAAGGTTGCCACCCTATGGATTCCAGGCTCCGGCTTGTTAGGATCCGTAGAAGAGTCCAAGGACTTTAAAGATAAACAGATCTCCGGCCTACGGGTTCGAACAATCTGTAAAAGAGTCGAAGGTGACCAAGTAATAAGGTTTCGAGGCCTCGGCCAACGAGACACTTTAAAAAAAGTCCTAAGTGACAAGTATAAAACCCTATAGAGGTAGATCCAACTTCGAAACCTAAGAAATAATAATACGGAAGTATGTTCGAAGAACCCTCTGAAAAGGTAAAGTACGGATATTAAGTGTGATACGAAGCATCGGTTTGTTCGGCGCATCATTTTGTCCGGCAAACCTATTTGCACTACAAAAGATCCACCACCCACAAGGAGGGGTAGGAGGGTAAAGAGCAAACAAGATACTTTTGGTGCAATTCACATTAATTCATCGTACTTGTACATCAGGAGAAATTTTGGTCCAAGCCTAGGATGAATTGAAGACCCTATCGGCCTCTAGAGCTACCTCTCCGGCTACTCTGTCCTTCGGAGCTCGAAGCCACCGGATTTGTCCTTTTTGTTCGAGTGCTTCTTTTCTTCTTCAAGGCTCGCAGTTTCTTTTGCTCCTCTTGAAGCTCGGCCCAAGTCAGAAGTCTTTCGGAGTTAGCCTCTGCAGGGTCTTCGACCTGGTACTCCGAGTCAGACCAATCCATGTGTTCGGAGGACGAAGATGCCTTCTCTTTCTCCTCTTCCTTGATATAAGTTAAGACCTCTTGAAAAACTTCGAGGGTTATCTCCCCTTTGTCTCCACGAGGAACAGAGAAGCGAGAGCGGCGGTAGGGCCTTAAGATCTCGAGGCTTGCCCACTCCTTCTGGAGCCCTTCGGTAAAATCTAGTATTTTGAGGTCAGTTTCGAAGGGCATGACAAAACCTAAAAGAACAAAACACCCAAGCAAGCTCTTAGTTTATAACTTTTCATTAATGCAAGGGGCTTTACAAGAGTTTTTATACATAATTGCCCTAAGAGATAGACCTGCGGGTCAGTTGGTGGAGCAGGAGGTGCCGGAGCTGGCGAGGCGAGAAGCGGTGGCCTTGTCTATGCTTGCTTCTACCGACGGGCCTCGTCGATCCAAGATTTGTCCGCAGCCTTGTGGTCCGCCTTCTAGGTCAACCGGAAGGCTTCCCAGGCCAAGGCTACATTCGAAGATGGGTGCAGCAGGTCTTCGAAGGCAAAGCTTCCGGGGGTCGAACCCCCGACTGGAGCGAGGGGGATCTGAAGGGCTTCAAGGTGGCGAAGAACTCCAATGCTGGCACACTGACCAGAGATCTCTCCGTACCGAATACCGGAGTTCATCATCAATGACGCCACCACTTGGATCCTCCTCAGTTTCCGGTCGAGGGGTTCGCTGGCCGCCGCAGAAGACGAAGGGCACATAGTGCCAAAATATTCCAAGGTACCCTGAAGGGCATCCAAGGTACGTTCCGCTGCACTGGCGTTCTTCTTCTCTACTGTCTCCAACCCCGCAGCAGTAGCAGACACTTCGGCCACTTGGAGCAACAAGGAGCTCTTCTGGGCCATCGCTTGATTAAGGCCCCTTGAAGCTCTACCAGCTGGGCGCTCGAAGTGGCCGCCGCTTGCCGGAGCCTCTCAACCTCCGCTCGGAGCACTACGCACTTGGCTTCAGCCTCTTGGGTTGAAGTCCGGAGCGCATCGCTGTCTTGCCTCGCTATTCGGAGGGCTTCGTCGGCCTCGGCCCTAGCCCTCCGTTCTTCGAGGACTTCTTCCTCCAACCGAAGTGATCTTTCGTTGGAGCCCTTGAGCGCAGTTTGGAGGGTGGTAACCTTCCTTTTGAGTCGATTGGTTTCGACTTCATTAGAAGTCGCTGCCACTCTAGCAAGGACGAATTGCTGCAAAAAAGAACAAGTAAGTACCAAGTATTCACAATTACTAATTAGAAGTGGTTGTGGTGCTTTTCATACCTGAAGCACAACCCTTTCGAGGGCCATGTTGAGCACCGGAGCCCTGGCTTCGCTCAAAGCAGAGACCAGGTCAGAGTTGGCACTGTCTTGGCTCTTCTCCGCCAAGGGCTCCAGGAGTGCCCGGAGGCCTGTCTGGTGCTCCAAGAACGGAGCCAGCAAAGGAAGCCAAGACGAAGCTTGGCGGTCATCTGTCGTGGCCTCCTCCTCCGAGTTGCTGGCTGAGGTCATCGTTGGACCGGGAGAGAGCCCGAGGCTGGACATACTTTTGCCCCTCCCTGGCACGAAGGCAGGTGGCTTGGCTAAGGTGGAGGTGGCCCTTTCTTCGGCGGCTACCCCTTTGGCTGGAGCCGCATCAGCAGGGGCGACCTCGGTCACCGGAGCCGCATCGGCGGGCACAACCCCCGCCACTGGGGCCAGAGCGTCCAAGGGAGTCGAGGTGTCCATCGGAACCACGACCCCCGAAGAAGTGGGGACTTCATGTGCAACCGGGGCTTCATCGCCCTTCGAGGTACCTACAGTATCAAGATGTTTGGTGAGCATTTATGAGTAAAGATTGCTGCAGGTATCAACCAAGGTAAAAGCTTCGAAGTATACCTTCGGAGGCACCGTGAGGCAAAATCGTCGGATCCTCCAGAACTTCGTACATCCAGAGGATGTCGTCGATGTCGTCCCCCGAAGTCCTCTCCAGCGTGTTTCCTGCTGGGACCTCGACCTCCGCCATGATCACCCCGACTACAAGCGAGTTGGGGGCGACAGGGTTTGGCTCCAAGTTTACAACAGCGGGCACGGGTGTGCGTGTTGGATCTACCTCCGCATCCTCCCGAGCAGAAGTTTCGGTTGGGACCCCCCGCCGCATCTTCGTCGCCCTCCAAGAGATAATTCTTGAAGGTCTTTGCCAGCTAGGCGTTGGAGTCCTCGGACTCCTCCAAGGCCGAGCTCCGAACGTCCAAGGACGAAGTAGACGAGGCAGGAGCCAGCTGTGAAGGGATCTTCGCCACCTTCTTCTTCTTAGGCGGAGTCTTGGTGGCTTTCTTCGGGGGCTCGGCAACGGCCTTCCGTTTCCGAGGGGCTACTCCGGTCGAGGTAAAATCTGGTAGAGGAGGGGGCATCATCCCGAGAGCCCCCCACACTTTGTTGGAACGCTCCCAGCTCCCCACCAGCTCCAGCCTCTTCTGTTTTTCAGCCACCGTAGGGGCTCCAAGGACCCGTTCGGTGGCCCGAGCTATATCCTCTGGAGCTAGCGCCAGTGGAGCCACTGGAAAAAAGGGTAACATGTTATAAGTATGTTATTTTCATCATCTAACATATTACTGCAGGAAGTACAGTCTTACCTAAGGTTCGGAGATCACCCTCCGAAGCCTGTTGAAACACTATCGGCCAGTTGGCCCCGAGAGGTGGAATCCGAAGAGCAATGAACTCTTCGGCAAGGTCGCGCATGCTCATGCGGCGAGCCACCGAGGTCAATAGCCCTAGCCACGTTGAGAGCAGGCTAGGGTTCAGAGCAATCTCTGCCTCCTTCTGGAACCAGATCTCCTGGAGAGGCCCTACGAGAGGGGAGTCCTCTCCAACTTCGGCGTAGAACCATCGAAGGATCCAGTTGGTGTACCATCGATCGTTGATGGCCTTCGCGGGAAAGTGTTGGGCGTGCTCCATCCACAACTGAAAGTTGACGCTGCCGAAGGCCGTTATCACCTTGGTGTCCCCGGGCTCATCTTGCGGCTTCGGCTGGCAGATGGCTTCATGGGTGGCGGCGAAGACCTCCGATCGTCCCTTGCACCCTTCGGCCCAGAGCGCCTACTCAAAGACAGCCAAGCGGGCGATGGCATTAGGAGATAGTTGAGGTAATGTGATGTGGAACAGGTCTAGTACCTCTGCTAGGAAATCGATGGCCGAAAGTCCCAAGCCCGCTTCGAAGAATGCCTCAAAAACCACAACTTCTCCGCTTCATGGCATCGGGGTTGATTCCGACCCGGGGACTCGAGTCCTCAGTCCAGTCCCTAGCTTCCCTTCCACGGCCTCTTCAATGGACTCGGTGGTGCTCGTGGATTGGTCGATGAGGAAGCTCTGAGGAATCTTCTTCTTGGATGGCGGGCGGAGCTCCCAAGGGTTCTTGGGCCAGGCGTCGCCCGGAGCCCCCGCCATTGCTTCCGCAGCCAAGGTGGCCCATGCTTGCCTCTGCGCCAGAGTGCTCGCCGCTGCCGGGACAGTGTGTCTGGTTCTCGCCATGGCTCGGTGGATTGGAAGGTTGTGAGAATTGGAGGTTGAAGAGAGTGGTTCGTAGACGCTGGGTACGGTAAAAAGTCTTGGGTAACTTCTAATCCCCTTTTTATAACAGTCTGCTGGTTGCTATGCTTCGATCGCATTCACACTGCAGGTTCAACTTCCGCCGCTGGCAGGTGGGTCCAAAAAATGGAACGGCGAGAGACTGCCGTAAATTTCGACCGTTACCTTTTACAGGGCGTAGCGACTACTTGCGCCGTAACGGCTATAATCAAACGGTTCCTCACGACGTTTGGGCTTCAGAGCGGTTCTCTTTCCCACGGAGTGTTCACACAGCGTTGAGAGCCCGGAGTCGGGGTCCGAATGCTTTGGATCCGAGATCCTCCGAAAGATTGTAATGTGTTCAAATTCTCTCTAAGTCTCAGAATATGAAAATATTCCTTGCGTATACTGCCTCCCTTCTGTACAGGTTAAATTCGGAGAGGCGTATTCGAGGGTCTACTGTTGGGGGAAATTGCTTCACTTTCAGGACTTAGAGATTAATAGCTCAAAGACTCACTAAGCTTCGGAGCTGATGGCTCATACTCGAAGGTGGAGGCGTCAAGCCGAAGGGTGCCTCGATCCGAAGTCTGAAGAAGCCCTCCGCAGGATACGAGGCTCCGAAGCAGAGCGACAGGATTGATAAGATGTTTGGCTTATCCGTCTGCTCCGGATAGCTTTACCTTTTTAACCCTACTCAGGGTACCGAATAGTTTCCACTATGTCGGTTGTAATCTAGGGGTAAATAGGTCTTTTCCTTAGACTTTTTTGCCTATAAATACCCCCCTCTCTACCCTGTAACGGGGACCGAATATTCACTTACTCTAATACACACATTCGAACTACTCAAGCTGTTATCCTTTCGGAGGCTTGAGCTAGTCCTTAAACACGAACTCTTAGTTTGTTTGTTCTTGATCTCAGAGAACCTGTTAGCGTAATCTTTTACGTCAACAACCATTCATCTGAATAAAGCATGCCCACTATGTTGAAGTATTATTGGTTATTAGTAATTAGCAATTGTCTTGGTTAGGTCCAATCTCCCTGTTATTTTGATTTGATACTATGAATGCATTGTATGGTATGCTAGATTCGGTTTCTATTAGAGTACAAGCCGATAGGTTATCTTTAATTCCATGTTTCATTTTATTTCCATCGGAAGGGTATTCATCGAGCCATGTGCGTGGCATGTCTATCCTATCGGCTCATGGTGTTTCCAATCCCGATAATCTGACCATCGTCATTGGCTCGACAGCTGATTGGCAGCGCTATTCATGTTTCTTTTTATCACCATGGTCATTGGCTTGGCAGTCGATCGGCTTTGCTACTAACGTCATTCTTTCTACCTCCTTATCAGTTGCAGGGTCAAACTGATTGACACGCTCAGAACCCCTTTTTTCTAAGATTTTCGGTGTTGACGCCAAGATTTTTAAAAGCCCAGACCCATTAGGAGTGTCGTATGGTCAATAAAAGACAAAGGTTGGTCAAAGGAGTCTGTCTATGTGGTTATGTATGACCGGATATGAAGGAGCCGATAGGGATGAAGGAAGATAGAGATAAATCCGGAACCGATTATGGTTATCAGAACCGACGGCAAGTCTTCGGACTATAAATTTGTAACTATTAGTTAGATTAGAGGACAAGACAAAAAACACAACCACAAACTACTCTCGACGCATCGTCACCCTTTGCTTCAAAGTTTAATCCGGCGGGACTTGGCACTTGGAGTTGGAGTTGGGCTTCATCGCTTCGATCTCCGGCGAATAGGTGAGTCTCGCCACCTTAATGGTCGTATCGGCTGCATCGGTGTTCTTCAAGGCTGCATCGTATCGATCTCTTGAGGTATCGACTCGGTCAGTACGGTCGCCGATTTATCTTGTTGTGACTGCTAGGTCTAAGACTGCATCGTTACGATCTCTTAGATTGATGTGAATTAGGTATTATAGTTTGAGGCTTCATCGGTTAAGTCCAACATCTCGCTCTATTTTATCTGATTTATGTTGTGCACCATTCATCTGAATAAATCATGCCCGATATGATAAAGTACTCTTGATTGATCGTGATTTAGCTAATGTCTTGCTTAAGTCCAATCTTGTTGTTACAATAGTTTGATAGTGTGATGCATTTTCTGGTTTACTAGATTCGGTTTCTATCGGAGTACAAGCCGGTAGGTTATCTTTAATTCCACGTTTTCACTTTATTTCCATCGAAAGGTATTCATCGGCCCTTGTGCTCAGAATGTTTGCCCTATCGCCTGATGGCATTACTGATCCCGATAATCTGGCCATGGTCATCGGCTCGACATCCGATTGGCGTCACTACCCACATATCTTTTTATATCACCATGATCATCGGCTTGGTAGCCGATTGGCTTTGCTAGTAACATTATTATTTCTCCTTCCTTATTAGTTGCAGGGTCAAACTGATTGACACACTCAGAACCTTTTTTCTAAAATTGTAGAACCTGCACTGGAGTTAAGCAGACCTCTCAAGCCACGCGTGTGACCAAAAATGACACCAACATTAGGACCTGCACTAGAGTTAAACAAACCTCCCAGACCATGCATATGACCAAAAACGACACCAACAGGATTGCTGAGAGCCTTAGAAGGAGATGGCCCTTCTCGCAGACGCCAATGAACAACCATGTCTACTATGAGACATGCCGCATAGTGATGCAAGTTTATGATATGATTGTTAGGAATGTAAACATGACCAAGATGTGTTCCAGTTTAATTAGAGTTCTAATGAGTCTAAGATAGGAATAGTATTTATATAATGAGTGTTTCTATGATGAGTAGGTCTATGTCTGTTAGAATCTCAATAGGTTTAGGAGTCTGGTAATTAGGAGACAGTATCTCACTTATATATATATACCAGTGTTTTAAGTGAAATAACATAAGAGCTACTAGCTAAGAGCATCTCCAAAAGATAGGCTATTTGACTCTCCAAACCAAATTTTGACCATCCAAACAAAAAAACGTAGTTCAAAAGAGTGGCCAATCGGATGGCCAATCCATCCGGCTGGCCAATTTGAGGTTCGGACTGGCCAAATTTAGCCACCCACTTTGGCTAGCTACTAGGTGGCCCCACACGCAGGACAAATGACGAGGAGAAAAAGCGTCCATGAGAAAAGAGCGTCCAACAAGAAAACCGGATAAAGAAAGAAAGAAAAATAAGAGAAAAAGGAAAAATGAAGAGAAATAAAAATAAAAAGAATATAATATATATATTTTAAAATTTTTCTAAAATTTAAAAAATTTATAATCTAGAGATTTCTATGGTTAGAAATTGGATTTTTTTTTAAAAAAAAATTTTCAAAAAATTTTGGTATTTTAAAAGTGAGGAGTAATTTTTTCAAAATCTTTTGAGATTTGAAATTTTTATAACTTGGGATTTATAAAGTTAGAATTTAATATTTCAAAAGAAATTAAATCTTTAAAAAGAAGAGAAAATATAATTTTTTTAAAAAAAATCTAAATGTTGAAATTTTGAAAATTAAAAAATTTATAACTTGGGGATTTATAAGGTTAGAAATTAGGATTTCAAAAAGAAATCAAATCTTTCAAAAAATTTTGGGATTTTAAAAGTGAGGAATAAATTTTTAGAGAGTTGAAAATAGATAGTGTGTTAGAATGTATAGAAGTTTTGGAGATGAATCTTTTTAGAGAATTGGTTAAATAGATAAATGAAAATCCAAAAATGGAGAGGATTTTGGAAATGCTCTATTTGTTGCCATGGTAAAATAATGACATTTAAATGGAGTATCATGTGCACATCGGTTGGTCGTGCAAATGGTGTATATGTGAGATCTCCACCTTTAATTTGTAATTTAACGGACAACAGCTCCACCAGATCATTTAGCAGAAAACACCTCCCACCTCCTCCATTCCGTTCCTTGCTACATTTGTGATACCGCAGCGAAGCTGTTGTCCATTAGATTACAGATTAAAGATTGAGATCTCACATGTACACTATATGCATGGTCAGCCGATGTGCACACCTCATTTAAATATCTGTCGTTCAATCACGCTAAAAATCGAGTGTGGCAAGCGCCGCGGCCAATGGAGTTCCGATTCCGCGCTACAGCAGACGACGCCGCCGCCTCCTGTTCCTCGCCGGCGTTGTTCTCCAACCCCCGCCGTGGCTACTTCGGAGCGCGAGGCATGTTCCTCCCCCCCGCGCATGCAGGCGCACCAGGGCCTCTCCGTGGCGGGCCAGTGCCGCCATTGGAGTCGGAGGAGGCTACGAGGTTCGAGGGGATCATCCGCCAGGAAGTGGAGCGGCGACTCATCCAGAAGGAGGTGGAGCGTCGGCTCATCGAGGACGAGGCGCGCCGCGAGTTCGCCTTCGCCCACGGCCTCCACGGCTGGTTCGTGCGCGATCCCTTCGCGCCGCCGCTGCCGCGGATGGGGATGCGTGGGCCATCCCCACTGTTCGAGAAGTTTGGAGCCTGGAAGGGGTTTGGGCCTCACCGGCACGCGGGGCTTGTTGCTCCATTTAGGTTTGTGCAGATGATGCTTCCTGGTCCGGAGAGGAGTTCGTCTCCGCCGCTGCCGGATCAGAAGCTCGAGCTGCGCGAGATCGAACCTGGGGGGAAACTCCGAGGTTGGTTGCTAACAAGTCTTACTCTGAACAGCAGAAAAGGGCATTTGCATCGTTCTTCTGATTTTCCCCATATTTGGCATGAAACAGTAATGCATCGATACGTTGCTCTCAAAATCCTTTACCATATTTATGTTCTACACTGCAGTTTTGTTCCATTTTACCCTCTTGTGATTGTTTCACCTATCGAGTAGATCCAAATAGTGGCTGCAATAGAGGCCATATAGGTATAAAGGTTTTATTTTCATTAGATTGTTGCAGTTTTTTTCAGTGATGAAGAAATGTGGGGGATCTTATCTCAAAATTTAGGTAAATTTAAATAGATTATGGGATTTGGAAACATATTGCCCTTTGGATCACTGGATATTACTTAAGTAAAATTTATGTTTTGGCCAGATGGGGTGTGGTTGGTGGGCTGGTATGTTGTTACACTTTTAGAACACATGAACATTCTGAAGTAAAATATATGGTTTTGGCAGATATAATAAACTTGGGTGGAGGAGAGAGTATTCCTTTGTATGAAACAAGGGTTTAACAGGCTGTAGTTACATATTTCACTTGATACTGTTTTGTGGTTTAGCGAAATGCTGGCAAGTTTACTAGGGAAATGAGGTACATGAATCAGAAGGGGACCATAAGGAATTACTTGTGAATCTCAGTTTCTACTTTCTGACTTATTTGATCCATCCTGATTTATGAAAAATTGCAGTTTTGCCCTATAGTTAAAGTGCGTTTACTGATCTGCCCCATAGTTGATTAGTCTTGTTATTTTGCTCATAGTTGAGGTGAAGACTTGCTGTTTGCCCCATCCACAATTAATGTTTCTATTTTCCAGCACATGAATTGACAATACTTCTCTTCTTTCTATTTCTCACATTTCCATTCTTCTGCACATCCAGTGTGGTCGGGCACCCTGCCGTAGGTGTGCTCGCCGAAGTAGGTGTGCACTGCAGTCGGCTACGATTGGTGGAGCCGACCGCAAAGGGAAGTCGGTCCCTCTGGACCGTCCGATCTAGATTCGATTGGTGCCGGAGGGAGGACTTTGCATGCGTGGCTCTCACCTCATAGGCGGAGGGAGCTTCGTACCATTCGATCGGTGCTGGACGGCTTAGATCAACGAAGCAGAGTGTAGTTAGTATTGTGAAGTCAGAAAAGCCAACGATGACATAGATGCAGGGGTTGGTGTCCGACTTCTGGACCTACTTCTCGCCATGCCGCCATGGTCGTCCTTGTAGCTGCACCAGAAGTAGAGCCTTGGGTGCTTGCTGTTCTTGATGTCCTTCTGCCCATACTTTCTCCAGATAAACCGGTCCTCCATTGTTGGCTTCTCAACTCTTACTCCATTTCCTCCAGCATTGCTCCCTATGCACACTAACGAATCAAACATGATGGGAGATCACTTAATTATCTCCAGATCAGGCCTAAATGTGCAGTGATTAATCAGTTAACAGTGTGGTTAATCAACTACACACCTGATCCTTTTCGAACTCGCAGCAGCAGCTGGAGAGACAGCTGAGCTGCTCTCGGTCTTGCGCTTCCTGCCACTCCCGGCAGTGTTGTCATCGTCCTCCGTGCTGGTGCCATCGTGCAGCGTGGTTGCAGCAGCGGAGGATCTGCTCGGTAAGACCCACAGGGACATGGACCAATGATGAGCCGGCCGGCAGCTGCTGGCTGAGCAAAACATGTAGTAGGATGGCTGCCTCCCTCCCCTTTGCGATGAGCTGAGACGACAAGCAGGTCCCCGTACACGCCATTGATCCTGGCTAGTTACCAGCACCATACGTCGCAGGCACACCCTCGGCAGGGAGCTTGACGACAGCGAGAAGTCAGATGAACAGAAGAATACGTGAGGAATCGAGAGAATGGCAGTATTGTCAATTCATGTGATAGAAAATAAAAACATGAATTAAAATATGATCTAAATACAGGATGGAGCAAAATAGTAAGTGTTCACCTCGACTATAGGCAAAATAGCAAGCTAATCAATTATGAACAAATCAGCAAACACCCTTTAACTATGAAACAAATCTGCAATTTTTCCTCCTGATTTCTGTCCTTTGTTATATGACATGACTTTTCGTATGGGTTCTTTTGTATCCATGCATGATGCATTCATTTCTTTGGGGATAGCCATAACATTGCTTTTGCTTTTGCTCTGGAGGGTGACATTTATTACTTGCGCTGAACTGCCCATTTTCAGGTTTCTTCAGAAACGAAGGTTTTGACAGGATCAAAAATGAAGCGTGCTGGGGTGAAGAGGAAGGCAGATGCAATCCCTGCAACGACTGGATCAGGGAAAGTAAAGAAACCAGCCCATGACTGGAGCTGTGCACTGTGTCAAGTGAGTGCAACCAGTGAGGCTGGTCTGAATGATCATCTTCATGGGAAAAGGCATAAGGCAAAGCTCGCTCAACGTCGACCTGGCAAGGCGATTAAAGTTAGCAAAAGCAGCTTGAAGCAAACCAATGCGAACAACGATTCTACAGGCCCTAGTGATGCTCCTAAGAAAATATGCATCCAGGTAGACGGAGCAATGCATGAAGTTGTTCAAAAAAGCAACTACGTATGGTGTGATCGATGCAAAGTCAGGTGCAATAACAACCTGACCATGGCTGACCATCTGCGTAGCAAGAAACACAGTTGTTTAACAAGGTTTGGACATCCGTAGAGGTTGTGAGAATGAACGTAAAAAAGAAGTGTCAGCTGCTACATGGGAAAGAACGGTGAATGGAATTTGCCCTATTGAAATAACAGCGTGAATTGAGGGTATGTTTTATATAGGTCTAACTTCAAGATTTATATTGAATTTAGATTTTGTATAGTAATAAAATATTTTAAACTTTTATTATATTGCAAAATAAAACTGAATTACTCAACTATATATCATTAATCTATCTATAACTTCACAATCTAATATATTTTTTAGTGCTAGATTGGACTAGCTCCAAGAATTACGCTGGGCCAGCTCCAAATATTCAGAATGAGCTATGTGAACCAGAGCACGAAATGAAACCACTTGCATGCCCACCGAAGTGGGTGAATACATTGAAATTCCAGTGAAATTTAAGAAATGAAAACATGGGCCATTGAAGTAGATAAAAGTGGCCCAGTTGAAATAGTAGTTTCAGTGGAACCATTGAAAAGGCATTAACATTGCCCCTAATGAAAATGGTGTGGAAGTTCGATGGACATAAAAAATTATTATATACCTTCTGAATTAAGAATTTACCTTGACTCACGCTGTCATGTCATTAAAACATGAGAGAACTTCATATATCAGTGAGACGTAGAAGGTCTTTAATTTTCATCTAAAAAAAATATACGATAAAATCTTTCATCAAGAATAACACATCCATGTCAACCCATCCGATAAAACTTGTTCCAAAGGAGGAGCAATAACAACGCCATAGAATCAAGATGAACTACCTTTTAACTTTTAAATGGTAAGACGCAAGATGAGATGATACCTTACTCACATAGAAAATATTCGAATTAGAAAAATAAATATCAATATATAAGTAACAAACTCCAAATAATAATAGTAATTTAACATGGTAAAAGTACAAATATTAAATAGCAATAGACCAACAGTACCGCAGGATTGTAGCATAATAAAGTATCAAATAAGTTTAACACTCCAACTATTTAGTCTGTGAGCTCGGGGCGCCTTACAGCCTTAGACTCTTATCGCCTTGGTGACGCCTCGATGAGAATGGTGTTTTCTTGTTGACTTCGTTCTGTAATTATAATTGAGATAAACCGTTTTCTCTTTAACACATATGGAACTCACGGGGTAAAACACTACTGTTGGCGCAACGGATTACGCTAACAGGTTCTACAAGACCAAGAACTGACAAATGAAATGTTTGTGAATGCGGACTATCTCAAGTCTCCGAATAGGATAATAGCTCGGAATAGTTCGAAGTGTGTATTGAATATCTGAATATTCAATGCCCTCTACAGGGTAAGAAGGGGGTATTTATAGGTAAAATCTCTAAGGAAAAGACCTTTATACACCTTAATTACAACCGACATAGTCGGTACTATTTCGGTATCCCTTATAGGGTTAATATGTAAAACATACTCGAAGGATGTTGATAAAGCAAACAACCCATCCTTCTGGTTGTCTTCTACTCCGGAGGGGGAGCCTTTTGGAGGGTCTTTTAGGACCGAAGCCTGGACGGACCCTTCAGCTTCGAGCCCTTCAGTTCGGAGGGCGTCTTGGGCTCCGAGAGTAAGACCCTTGCCTTTATATTTGTTGTATAATGCATTTGCATGGAATCTTGGAGGATCATGAGAATGAAGTATTTTCCCCCAACAGTAGCCCCTCGAATACGCTTCTCCGGATAGCCTGTACATCAAGTAGAGCAGTATACGCAAGGAATATTTTCATGTTGAGAAACCATGTTGAAGAACATGGGTTTGATACTCCAGATGTGATGAGTCATTGTCAACGGAAGTCAAAGAAGAAGATAAATGAAGACCTGCCGAGTCTGAGGCGCGGGTGACTCAGGTACATGGGCAGCGTGCGACAGCCGGGCAGAGGAGCCGCGGAGTCGGGCTAGCCCAATCCGGGTACATGGCTAGGAGAGGCAGAGGATCCACTGGTCTGTTAACTGGGTTTGACTCAGGTACACGGGCGGCGAGCGATTGCCGGGCTGAGGAAGCTGCGGGGTCGGGTCGGCCCAATCTGGGTACCCGGTGCGAAGACGGTGGACGCTTTGTCAGTTTCGGCACAAAACTGACAACCTATGATTATTTTTTTTCAGGATATTAATATTTAGTTTTTAAGTTTAGAATATTTTTATTTGAGTCAGGAGATTTTTCTAAGAATATTTTAGTAATTTTCGGAATTTATTTTAGAGTCAGTGTTAATTTACCTTAGGGATAAATTAGGCTTTTTATGTATTAGGAGTCGCCTATAAATAGGCCCCTATCCCCCCGGGGATAGATGACTGTTTTTTTAATAGATCAATCCACAGTCCAAAAATTGCCGAAGGATCATCTGTTTTGTCCGGATTCTTTTCGCATCTACGTTTACTTGCGTTTTTTCTTTTCGGAGCATTTGTTCTCACCGCCGGCATGGCATCAACAGCATCCAAAAATTAATCTACACTGGTGAGTCAAGGCAGCGGGCACATTTTTCTTTACGCGGGCGGGCCCCACGACACCGTTCATCACGAGGCCAAGCAGTAGCTTTGCTGCCATCTGCAACAGTTGGCGAAGAGGAACGGCGGGAGTTCCATTGCGCACGGTTCACGGAGCAGAGCAGCAGGCATTTGCACGGCCGCGTTGCTTCTTGTGTTTTCCCACGCCGGGCGACGCGCGCATGCAGCACAGGCGGTGGCAGCTTTCTCCTTTGGCGCGGTACTCCGTGCGGTGACGTTCGGCGTGCAGAGAAACTGCTGAGCACACGGCAGAAAGCAGCTCGCGCAAGCAAACATCGGTTCAGCGGCAAAATTGTTTTTTTTGCCAGATCCTTTGCGCACGGCGAAGTCAACAACTGCAGGTTTGTTTCTTTATCTCCTAATCTTTTGCCAGATTAAATCTGTTAGTTATCTTTTTAATTAGCCTGAAAATAATAAATTTCGTAGTTAATTTTTAAATCTGTTAACTTTTTATTAGTCATCTCATATTATTTATTTAAGTATTTTTATATGCTCATATAAAAAGAAAAATTTATTAACCGCATTAATATTTTTATTCTAATTTTTACCTGAAATATTTTAGGTTTGTTTCTGAATTAATTGTTAATAGTCCAAGGTTTATTCATTTAATTAGTATTTTATTTCTAGACTGAAATATAAATATTTCGTGATTTATCTAGCTGTTTTATTTACTGCAGTATTTTTTTAGTTCATTTTTAATATCATTTTAATTAGGACACCAGTCATTTTTAGGCGAAACCATTTTAATTTCAATAATTCGCTTTGCTAATATTAGTTGTCTAGTTATGTTTGTTTGGGTGTTGGAATTAGATCACAGTTTAGCAAGAAATTTTTAGGCGCCCATTCACCCCCCTCTGGTCGCTACTTTCGGTTCTACACATGCTCAGGACCTTAGAAAGAATGCAAGGTGTTATAACCGTTCGAAGCATCCTTGGTGTAGGAGATGCATCGAATTCGGGCTCCGAATTTCGTCTCCGCACGATTGCTTCGAAGGAAAATGGACCGTCATAACGATAGTAAATCGCAAAGAGTTGTTACTTTTATAACCATTATCCCTCAAATAGCCGTTAGTCCTTCTGAAAAATTAACAGCCACAAAAATTTACCGCAGATTTACATTCTTTCATCTTTCGGCCCCACTTGTCATCGATGTGGGTCAAATATGCAAGGTGAATACGTTGTGCAAATCGTGCCAAGCAAGAGACGGAGCAGTTTATTAAAAGGGGAAGTAACAACGGTGAAAAAATTTTACGAAGCCTTTTGTTTTAGCAAACTCAAACTTTCCTTCTTCCACCTTTGCTTCCCAAACCTTCCGAGCGTTTCACCAATGGTGAGAACAAGTGCAAAGGTGCCTTCGGCGACTGCGACGCTGGCACAATGGCAAGCCTGGGATACATCTATAGCGGCGGCAATGGCGAGGGCTCTAAGGGGCTCTTGGCCCAGCAACCCATGGGATCTTCGCCCACCATCGAAGAAACCCCTGAAGCAAACCTTCACCCCTGGGGAATCGACTTGCACGATGGAAACCGTAGAGGTGATAGTGAACAGGAAACTAGGTTGAGGATCCATGTTGAAAAGCATGGGCCTCATGGCTCCAGATGTGATGAGTGATTGTCAACGAAAGACAAGAGGACATGAAGAGAAGAGAAGACCTGCCGTATCTAGGCCGCGTGTGACTCAGGTACACGGGTAGCGAGCGACTACTGGGCAGAGGGGCCGCGCAGTCGGGCTAGCCCAATCCGAGTACATGGGCTAGGAGCGACAGAGGATCCACTGGTCTATTGACCGGGATTGATTCAAGTACACGGGCGGCGAGCGATTGCCGGGCTGAGAGAGCTGCAGAATCGGGCCGGCCCAATCTAGGTACCCGGTGCAAAGACGGTGGATGCTTTTTCAGTTTCGGCACAAAACCGATGACCGCTGATCTCGGATTTAACCGTTCCAAGGAAAAGTCGTAGCTGCTACGAAAGCTACGCATTAGGACAAGTTATCTGTATTGAGGATTTTACTATTTTGCCTTTAGGCCCACAGTCTGTTTGTCGAGTCTGTAAAAAATTCTAAGGGCATTTCGGTCTTTTCCATTTTTATTTCAGCGTCTGTTTAAACCCTAAGGGTATTTTTGGTTTTTCCTAGTCTATTGGGTTGCCTATAAATAGGGCCCCAATCCCTAGGGTTAGGGTTAACTCACTTAATGCAAATCTGAGTTCATTGTGTTTTCCCCACTGTGTTTTCCACTGCCGCAATTTCTTTCTCCGGCCAGAAGTTTCATCTTGTCGTCATCACTGTGTTTCTTCTTCGTCGTCATGGTTTCCTCCTTGTTTCTGCTTCATCGGACCGCACAACGGTGCTTGAGGCAGGGGACATGGGCTGCATCGGCGCGTGCACCGAGAAGCCAGTAGCGCTGCAGGCTAGGAGCTTGGCCGGCGTGTGGAGCGAGTACATGCGGAGGCTCCAAGGTGCAGTTTGCCAGCTTCTCTGTTTGAACTGTCTATGCACCGTGTTCATACACCAGAAAACCAGCAAGCTAGCAGCTAGGATCTAGAGTCTCTAGGTGTATGTGCGCACAACAGCTAGACGAGTAGGTTGGCAGGTAGCAGCACAGGCTAGGTCCTAGCTTGCGCAAAAGGCACAGCTGTAGCTCAGAGTCTACGCGAAGTCTGTAAGAAAAGGTGTAGTTGCTCGATTTTTGTGCACAGTGAGGCTTGCGGTGCAGACTGCTAGTGGTGTTTAGCGTAGCCTGTCGCTTGGCTTCGTCGACTGGGCGAAGCCTATAGTGAAGTCCGCGCGAAGGGACTTCGCCTTCTAGACTGAACTAGTACATGGACTTTGATGGATTGGACTACAGACTTCGGTAGCCACACATGCTTCATCAAGTATCAATCAGGAGACAAATTTGAAAAGTAAAATTTTTCTCTCATTTTACGTGCACTTGAGTAAATTGCATGTGATGATTTTCTGATGATAATTGAAATGCTCTTGAGTTGAATGCACTATGAATCTGCCTTTGAACACTATGTTGGTGTCTTTTTGTTTAGGACACCGGTCGTTTTTAGGCTAGATTATTTTTAGCACCTGTAATTTGCTTTGCTTCTACTGTTTGTCTATTGAGGTGCGTTGGGTGTTGGGAGAAGGCTATTGATTCGTAAAAATTTTTTTAGGCGACTATTCACCCCTCCTTTGGTCGCTACTTTCGGTCCTACAAGTGGTATCAGAGCCAGGTTAGGGTTTTTTCATATCTTAACCGGTTCTAACCCAAGGTAGTGATCATGACTTCTTCTAGAAAGGTCCTGTCCCTAGAAGCTTTTGGATACATTTATTGGAAGACTCGCATGCGAGCCTATCTCATGAGCTAGAGCTCGGACATTTGGGACGTTTGTGTTCCCGCTACTTTTACCATACTTCCCCCGAGATAATCTCCCAGCATCAGAACAACAACAAAGCGGTGAACATTTTGTTTTCTGGTTTAGGTCCCACTGTGAGCGTATGAGCCATCTCAGCACTGCTAGAGAGATCTGGGCTGCCCTCTAGGCACATCATGAGGGGACAACCCAGGTCAAGGCTCGGCTCTATCAGACCTACCGGCGTGAATATGAAAATTTCACACAGAAGCCGGGTGAATCTGTTGAATCTTTGTTTGGTCGTTTCCAATCGATCATCAACAAGCTTCGGGCCAACAAGGCCAAGGGAGTTTAGCTGGTCTGAGATCATGAGCAGGCGCTCAAGGTTCTTCATACCTTGGACCCTAAGATCTGGGAGATCAAGGTATCCTCTATCATTGAGAGCACCTCTTATGATACCTTGACTATCGCAGAGCTTTTTAGTAAGCTCAAGGCCACAGAGGTTGATATCCAGTTGAGATAGAATCTCATTGGTTCTGGCTCAAAAACCTTGGCCCTTGCGACACCTTCTGCTGACTCCTCTTCTTTGAGCTATGCTGGGTTCTCCTTGATGACTATCATTGAGGACCAGCTTGATTCGCTAGGAGATGATGATCTATGTCTATTTAACAACTGGGTGCATTGTGTCTATGATAAGCGAATGTTCAAAAGACATGGCACAAAATTTGGATGCTTTGAGTGTGGTGATCCAGGTCATTTCATTGCCGAATGCCCCAAGCAGAATGGTCACAAGAAGGGTACCGGTGGTGGCTCCTATGACTCCAGCAAGCACGACAGCTCCACCTTCACAAAGGGTAAGCCCAAGACAATATTCTTTCGAAAGGCCCTGAAGGACTACTGGCGTGAGAATAAGAAGCGAGACAAGGCCTTATTCGCCGAGATGGAGAGAAGCTACTCCAAGAGGTCTTCGTCTTGCTCCTCTTCATCGATCTCAAGTGATGAGGAGATTGTGATCAGGAAGGGGAAGGACAAGGACTATCCGGAGGGCCTCTGTTTCATGGCCTTCAGGGACAAGCTAAAGAGCCACTTGCATCACCATCGAAGATCCCACTAGAGCTTCTGTTCAATGGCTCTTGGGGATAAGGAAGAGAAGGGATCCCCCGACAACTCCGACTCTGACGACGATGAAAAGGTATCCTCCTATGAACAAGAAGTCATTGATTTACTTGAAGAGAACTATCGGAAGTTGAGGTATCGGGAGAAACTGCTTAGAGGGGCTAAGAAGAGGATAAATGAGCTTGAGAGTGAGCTTGCCGTGGCAAATGGCAGGATTGAGAGTCTATCTTCTTCCCTTTGCTTGGGTGGTAGCAGTGAGTGCCCTAACTATGAGGTGTTACTGTGTGACCTGATGACTCTGAAGTCTATGTACATAGAGAGGATAGATGAGAGAGACACTTTGGCCACTGAGCTTGAGAGCGCTCAACTGGAGCTGAAAGATGCTCATGCCACTGTCGTCATGCCCTGTGTTGATTGCCCATCCCATCTAGCTAGTTTAGCTGAGCTGTGAGCCAAGAGTGATGAGTAGTTGGGCGAGTTGGAGAGATTCAGAGCTGAGTTGGAGCAGACTAGGCTAGAGCTTGAGACATTGTCAGTTCCACCCACTATTTGTGAGAACTGCTTGTCCCTTAGATTGGAGTTCATCAAGCTGAAAGCTGAGAATTCTGTCCAAGTTGATAGAGAGTGTGAGATCTGCTTGTCTCAGGTGGAGGTACTAGCTTCTTTGAGAGAGGAGCTAGCTGATGCTCAGAATGAGAACTTTTACCTCCGTCAGATCCTGAGTTGGGTGAGTGCTAGAGAGCCACAGCTCGGCATGATGATCTAGCAGTTCAAGAGGCACGATGGGTTTGGGGTAGGTTACACCTATACCAAGGCTGATTTTGAGAGTGCTATTAGCCAAGCAGTGGAGTGGAGTAAGATGACTCCTGAGCAGAGATATCCCAAGACTCACTCTACTGAGTCTTTCGAGGCTAGTTAGCCCAAGGATGGAGTGTTCCAAGAACAACCTAAAGCTCCACCCAAGAAGCCCATCTGGGTTCCAAAGCCAAAACATCTAGACACTTCTCTTGACTCTCTACCTAGACCCTCTCACACCAAAGAGTCTACACCCAACACCACCAATCCTAAAAACCCCAAGCCTCAACCACATCCCAAGAAGCCTACCTATCACTATGAGTACTGTCAGAGAGACGGGCATCTTGATGAGTTTTGCTTCAGGAGGAAGCGGGTTGAGAGAGCAGAGAGAGCTCGAAGTAGGCATGAGTAGTTCTACCAGCAGGGTGGTAGACTGAGAGTTCCTCGACGCGGGGAGAGGCTAGAGGCCATGCCGTGTCGTGTAGGTGGTGGTAGAGGAGACGATTTTCATGCCTGTGCTCCGGAGGGTGGTTTTTGCTCCGGCAGAGCTCCAAGTCGTTCTGGATACGGCTTTGGACCTCGTGGCCAAGACTTTAGACAGAACTGAGGACCACGCTTTGAGCCACGCTTTGGTCCAGACTCTTATGATTCTTTCTGGTTTCCTTCTTTTGAGCAGATGGCTCGACATTGGTTTAGCTCTTTTGCTAAACCTGATGCTGGACCATTTGCTCCCACTTATGACCACTGATCGTGTAGGATCGAGGATTGGAGGACGTGTGGATCATGGATTTAGGATGCTCTCGCCACATGACGGGACATCACAGATGGTTCGCCAGCCTCACTCCCCCGAGCTCTAAGGAGTACATCACTTTCGGGAACAGTGGTCAAGGGAAGGTACATGGCATTGGCTCAATTCGTGTTGGACTGGAAACGGCGACCAGAGGGGGGGTGAATGGGAGCTTTTAAAATTTCGGGCTAAAACTTAGCCTTCGGTTCAGTTCTGTCTTCTGCGGAACAGGCTTCGAACACTACCTTCGAAGGTCTGGTTCGGAGGTACTTCGACACCTTCGAACACAGGCTTCGGAGGAGCAAAAGTTCGAAGCCAAGAAGACTTCGCTCCACTTACAACCCTCGAAAATCTACTCTGCTTAGTCAGTGCAGGCTCCGCACACAGGGTGCTTCGAGCAGGCTTCGCACTTCACCCTTCGCAAGAGTGGACAGCCCTCTGAGGACTTCGACCAAGTACTTGGCAGCAGCAACTGGTACTGAGCTTCGTACGCGAAGGTCTACACGCACACAACCAGACTACACTAGGGGCTTCGACACACGAAGCAAAACGGGCAACAATCAGGGCTTCGCTAGTAAGCAGCGAGGTCACGCCTCCTATTACACAGAGCGAATGCACACTGACAAAAACACACTTCGCTCGAAAGCAATCTTCGCCTAGACAGGCTTCGGTGCACTACAACTAGCGAGGTATGTAACGCGAGCTCAAGCAAAAAGCACAAGAAACAGGGCTTCGCCGCTTGAACAAGGAACACAGAAAATGAACTCTCTGGATGTATTACAATCGAAGTATGTGGCTACAGGAGCTCAACAGTAAATGCTCAAAGTGTTAAATGTTACCTACCGAGCCCCCATATTTATAGCCCACAGTTCACCCAAAGGAAATGACTACACTACCCCTAGGGTTTACAAAAGATTTGACTCTACAGAACTAAGGGGTACAAAAGGTAGTCCACCTTTATTCTGGAGGCTTCTCTGTCAGCTTTGCAGAGGGGACAGTGTCAGCCTTTTACAGAACAGACAGTGTCAGTCAGACAAATGCCAAGCTCCCCACGCAAGTAAGCAAATCGAGAAGCATCGAGGGGTTTTGTAAAAATGTCGGCAAGCTGGTGTTGGGTATCAACATATTGAAGTTCAATATCACCCTTCTCATTGTGATCTCTGAGAAAGTGATACCGTACATCAATGTGTTTGGTTCTGGAGTGCTGAACCGGGTTGTTTGCAATACAAATAGCACTAGTGTTATCACAGAAAAGTGGAACACTCTTATATTCTAACCCGAAATCCCGCAAAGTGGAAACCATCCACAAAATCTGAGAGCAACAGCTAGCTGCAGCAACATATTCGGCTTCAGCCGTTGATTGTGCAACACTAGACTGTTTGCGGGAAGACCAGCAAACCAATGAAGTACCCAGAAAATGACAAGTACCAGAGGTACTTTTCCTATCAATTCTACACCCATCAAAGTACGCATCGGAATAACCTCGAAGACATAAAGATGAAGACGCTGAATACCATATGCCAAATTCAAGGGTGTGTTTGAGATACCTTAAAATGCGCTTTACCGCTTGGCGGTGCGAAGCTCGTGGTGAAGCCTGAAAACGAGCGCACAGACACACTACGAAGTGTATATCTGGCCTCGTGGCAGTCAAGTAGAGGAGGGAGCCGATCATGCTCCGGAACTCCTTCTGATCTACGGCTTCTCCATCTTCGTCAGGGTCCAATGCTACAGATGTAGCCATTGGAGTGGCGAGGGGCTTCGCATCGGACATGTCGAACTTCTTGAGCAGGTCCTTGGTGTACTTTGTCTGGTGGACAAAAGTACCTTGTTTGCTTTGCTTGATTTGCAAACCAAGGAAAAAGGTGAGTTCACTCATCATTGACATTTCAAATTCCCTGCTCATGGTATCTGCAAACTCGGCAACCAAAGCATGAGAAGAGCCACCAAAGATGATATCATCCACATAAATCTGAACTAGGAGGAAATCTTTGCCATGCTTGAGAGTAAACAGTGTTTTATCAACAGAGCCCATCAAATACCCTCGCTCAAGCAGAAAAAACTTAAGTCTATCATACCAAGCCCGAGGGGCCTGCTTGAGTCCATAAAGAGCCTTATGAAGTTTAAGGACTTTATGTGGGTATTTGGGGTTTTCAAAACCAGGGGGTTGTTTTACATAAACATCTTCACCTATGAAGCCATTAAGAAAAGCACTTTTTACATCCATTTGATAGAGTTTGAATCCCTGGGATGTCGCAAAGGCAAGCAAAATCCTAATGGCCTCAAGGCGAGCAACAAGTGCAAAAGTTTCAGTAAAATCAATCCCTTCTAGTTGAGAAAAGCCCTGAGCTACAAGTCTAGCCTTATTTCTAACTATAGTCCCATCCTCCCCTTGTTTGTTTTTGAAAATCCATTTTGTTCCAATGAAATGAACATTTGGTGGAGGATCAACTAGAGTCCAGACTTGATTTCTCTCAAAATTTTCAAGTTCTTCATGCATGGCATTGATCCAACTAGAATCAGAAAGTGCATGACTAACATCTAAGGGCTCAAAAGAAGCAACAAAAGCAGCATTAGTGAAATGGGCATGAGAACGTGTTACCCTTTGATCAATCTCACCAATGATCTGCTCGGGAGGGTGCATCCTTTGAACATGATGTGGAGCCTCGCGGCGGGATGCAGTCTCCCCCTCAACTTGTGCGTTGGAGTGGTCCAAGATGACCGATGTTGAGGTAGTCGCTTCGGGACCTCGTGCCGAAGTAGTTGAAGAAGGGTCAGCTTCGGGGGTTGACGTCGAGGGTAGTAGAGGTTCATCCTCGAATTCTCCGGGATCTTCTTCTTCAAATAAGGTCTGTTCCATGTCGTGTTCATTTGCCTGTTCAAAAGCAGAACTAACAGAGGGGGTTGATTCATCAAAAGTCACATCACATGACTCGATGACAGTGTTAGTTTCCAAGTTATAAACACGATAAGAATGACCATGTGTTGTATAACCCAAAAAGATCCCGTCAGAAGATCGCGACTCAAATTTATCCAAATTTCCACGTTTTAGGATAAAGCAGCGACAGCCAAAAACTCGAAGATGAGTAACCTTGGGCTGTCTCCCAAAACGCAGCTCATAAGATGTCAAATTTAAATTGAGCGCAAGAAAATTCGGTTTGAGATGTAGCAAGCAGTGTTCATGGCCTCAGCCCAGAATTTTCTAGGAGTCCTATGCTCATCAAGCATCGTCCTAGCCATCTCAACCAAAGTGCGGTTCTTCCTCTCAACGACACCGTTCTGTTGAGGAACCCGCGGAGCAGAGAATTGATGTTCTATGCCATGCTCCATGCAAAAGTCAACAAAGAGACTATTTTTGAACTCAGTGCCATTATCGCTTCGAATGAATTTGAATGCACCGGGGAGTTCAGTGAAAAGTCTCAAAGCCAAGCTCCGAAAGTGCGAAAACACTTCATCCTTGCTGGCAAGAAAGAAGACCCAAGAGTAGCGAGAGTAATCGTCGACAATAACTAAACATACCACTTGCCGCCTAAAGAACTAACCCGAGAAGGACCTACAGTGTCCATGTGGAGAAGTTCTCCGGGCTGTTCAGTCATCACAGTGGTGACTGGCGAATGCGAAGCGGCAATCATTTTTCCATGTCGACAAGGAGCGCAAACTAAATTCTTCTCAAACTTGAGCTTGGGCAATCCTCGGATCAGACCTAGGGCGCTCAGATGAGCGAGCAACTCAAAGCTCATATGCCCTAGTCTCCTATGCCACTTCCAAAGCTCAGAAGTCGAATGTGCAACAAGACAATGAGAAGAACCAGACGACTCAGAAAAATCAGCTCCAAAAACTCTCCCAACTCTAAAGATCTTACACACCACAACGCCATTAGAATTGAGCACTTGCGAAGTATCGCGATGAAATCGCACTTCGAAGCCCTCATCAAGCAACTGAGATACAGACAGTAAATTGTATCCCAGGTTTTCAACCAAAGCAACATCTTTGAGAGTGAAATTCGCGTTAATTCTTACCACACCTTTACCTTTCACTCTACTCCTTCGATTGTTTCCGAAGGTGATATGTTCCCTTTGCTTGGTTGTGGTGAGGCTGGAGAACCAAGCTGCATCTCCGGTCATGTGGCGCGAACAACCGGAGTCCATGATCCACGTGCCCTCCAAGCCTCGATCTGTCACCTACACACGATAAGAATGTCTCGATCGCTCAGTGCTGGGGTGAGTGAAATAATGACGAGGCATCCAGCACTGAGTGACACGAGCAGTAGGCACAGTAAAAGCAGACGGTCTACGCACATAGTAATCAGAATGATGCAAAGTGCGAGGTCTACCTACATGCTGTGAACGAACAACATGTCGAGGTCTCCTACTCTGACGAGGTACAAATCTGCTAGCCCGAGGTCTACCACCATATGGAACATAGTGAAGACCTCGAGGAGCAAAACCTCTCCGAGAAGCACGAGGAGCCTCAAAAGCAGGACGATAGTACATCTCAGACTCATGCATACCTAAAGATGGGTAATGCATGTCCTGGTAGCTCATCGCCTGAGAGCGTCGCTCATCCTTGATGCGACGAAAATAGAACCCAACCAAATGACCCGCCCGCTGACAGTAGGAACAGTGAAAAACTCTCCTGGGGGCACTCTCATGGGTCACAGGAGCAACTCTCACAGGCTCCTTGGGTTTTTTTTTGTGTGGTTTTCTTGAGAGGATTTTTCTTGGCAGGAGGAGTGGTTTTCTTTGGTGGATGGATAGGCTTTTTGGCTGGTGGGGTGTCTAACAGAGCTCTCTCTTTCTCTAGGGTGGTGGGAGAGGTAAAAACAGTTTTGTTTTCACTAACTGAAGGTATCCTCTCAAAACCCAAACCTAGAGCTACCCCCGCTCTGTCAGCACACATCTTGGTCTTGGCCAAGAGCAAATCCATCCTACCCTTTCCCTCAGTGCATTTATTAACCACGGAAAGAAGGTATTCATTTTCAGACATGAGGTTCTCAGCTCGCTCTCTAACAGTGCCTAGCTGGTCCTTAAGGGTAATGCAAGTGTCACAAACAGGTTGCACATCCTTAGAACTACCGGCCCTCTCCAATCTAGTCTCTAAATCATGAACATGCTTATCACGTAAATTAATGCTATCGCGTAATAAAGAGCAGTTCATGCAATCAATAATATCACGAGGTCTAGAATCCACCTCCAAAAGCTGCTTCTGTGCAGTCTCAAGCTCAGAAAGAGTTTGAGCATGAACAGAACGCAACTGAGCAAGCTCACTCATGACAACAGAACAGGACTCACATTCAGCATCATTAAACTTAGACTTAAGCATGGCATATTCAGTAGAAACAGATTCTAGCCTAAGTCTAAGGTCTTTTCTTTCTCTAGCGGCTTGCACAAGTAATCTATCCTGACCAAGCACTACTTCATTCAGCTCATCTAATTTAATTAGTAGCTGGTCAGATGATAGGTTTACCTCAGATGAGTCAAGCTCATCGCCGCTGTGATCGCTGTCGGCCATGAAGCAAAGGCCGGTGAAGTCTCTTCCCTTCTTGTCCTTCTTGTCCTCCTTCTTTGGGGACTCCTCCTCCTCAGAGCTCGACTCCTCAGTTGAGGATGTGTCGATGTCGCTGAGAGCAGCAACAAATGCTCTGGAAGCGGCCTTGGCTACTTTCTTAGCCATCTTGCCGTGCTTGCCCTTCACAAAGGGCTTCCTCTCCTTTTTGTGGTATTTGGGGCGATCACTCTCATCTCTCTTCTTGATCTTGGGGCAATTGGCCTTAATATGAGAGGTGTCGCCACATTCATAGCAACCACTAAAACCACTTCTCCTCTGATCCCGTCTCTCATGGTGAAAGCGGGTGAACCTCCGGGCAATGAGAGCAAGCTCATCATCAGCTAGAGTATCCACCTGCTCCTTTGTGATGGAGACCAGGGAGGACAAAGCAAAACCATCTGCAAAAACACAAGTACCAGACGTGCTTGGTTATGCAGTGGTGCCACGGCTAGTGCTAGAAACCAATGCCAATGGCTGTGGCAAAGAGCTTCTGTGCACAGCAAGAGATGCCTTAGCAATCTCTGTGGACTTCAGCTTGCTAAAGAGTTCATCATAGGTCAATGTGTCATAACCTGTGGACTCCTCAATGCTGGATATCTTCACTTTCCATATGCTACGGTCAAGAGCATAGAGAAGCTTGATAGCCCTATCGTGATCACTGTAAGCAAGCGTCCCGTTGGATCGCAAGTTACTCACTATCGCATCAAAGCGAGAAAACATGGCATCTATAGATTCACCAGGTGCCTGCACAAACAGCTGATACTGTTGGTTGTATGTGCTTTGGCGCCTGGCCTTAATCTGAGTAGAGCCCTCATGAAAAATAGTGAGTGTTGTCCAAATCTCCCTAGCAGTCCTAAGGTGCTGCACCCTATCGAACTCACTTCTACTCAAACCGATGAACAGTATATTTCTTGCCTTGGAATTGGCATTATACTGATCCTTCTCAGTCTGAGAGGTGCGAGTCTCAGGGATGGAGTATTGTGAGTCCACAATCTCCCAAATTGCATTTCCTTGGCTTAACAAGTAAGCCTCCATGCGCACCTTCCAGTATGCAAAATCTGTCCCATCGAACAGAGGAATTTTACTGCCTCTATCCATGTCGCCAAAAGATCACAAAACCGGTTAAGGTCAACTGGTGATCTTAACCTGCTCTGATACCAATTGTTGGACCGGAAACGGCGACCAGAGGGGGGTGAATGGGAGCTTTTAAAATTTCGGGCTAAAACTTAGCCTTCGGTTCTGTTCTGTCTTCTGCGGAACAGGCTTCGAACACTACCTTCGAAGGTCTGGTTCGGAGGTACTTCGACACCTTCGAACACAGGCTTCGGAGGAGCAAAAGTTCGAAGCCAAGAAGACTTCGCTCCACTTACAACCCTCGAAAATCTACTCTGCTTAGTCAGTGCAGGCTCCGCACACAGGGTGCTTCGAGCAGGCTTCGCACTTCACCCTTCGCAAGAGTGGACAGCCCTCTGAGGACTTCGACCAAGTACTTGGCAGCAGCAACTGGTGCTGAGCTTCGTACGCGAAGGTCTACACGCACACAACCAGACTACACTAGGGGCTTCGACACACGAAGCAAAACGGGCAACAATCAGGGCTTCGCTAGTAAGCAGCGAGGTCACGCCTCCTGTTACACAGAGCGAATGCACACTGACAAAAACACACTTCGCTCGAAAGCAATCTTCGCCTAGACAGGCTTCGGTGCACTACAACTAGCGAGGTATGTAACGCGAGCTCAAGCAAAAAGCACAAGAAACAGGGCTTCGCCGCTTGAACAAGGAACACAGAAAATGAACTCTCTGGATGTATTACAATCGAAGTATGTGGCTACAGGAGCTCAACAGTAAATGCTCAAAGTGTTAAATGTTACCTACCGAGCCCCCATATTTATAGCCCACAGTTCACCCAAAGGAAATGACTACACTACCCCTAGGGTTTACAAAAGATTTGACTCTACAGAACTAAGGGGTACAAAAGGTAGTCCACCTTTATTCTAGAGGCTTCTCTGTCAGCTTTGCAGAGGGGACAGTGTCAGCCTTTTACAGAACAGACAGTGTCAGCCTTTGCAGTCTTTGACCTTCTGGAATCCTCCCTTCGCACGCGAGGGTGCGGTAGCTTCGGTGAGAAGCCTGAAGCCAGATGGCCTTCGCTCCACCGAAGTCAGTCTCCGATACACTGACGGTTTTGAGCCGAAGCCGTCAAAGCTCTTGGGCCTTCGTACCAACACCTCCGGAGTGGACCACCACGGCTTCGCAGCTACTCTCAGCTCGAACTCCGTCCGTCCGTGTACCGAAGCCATGCAGGCCGAAGTACCACAAGTCATCCTCACTCCGAAGCCCCACCTTTGGAGTACCACCCTTCGAAGTCCCTCCTTCATCCAAGGCCTCTGCATGAAGCATTCCATGAGCCCTTCGTCGCAGTGCCTCTCCCCGAGCACACTCCTCGACGAGCCTCACCCGGACCATGCCTTCGATGCACCTCGACTTCTGAGACCTTCGTCGGGTACCTTCGAATGTCTCCCTCCGGAGCACACTTCGAACTCCTTGCCTCCGCGGAGGACTTGATCCACCAACTCCGAAGTCACTCCATTCGGAGTACCTTCGAAGTGCCTCACCTCTGAGGACTTTGTCTCGGAGTACTTTCAGCCGGAGCCACGCTCCGCACTCTCTGCCTTCACCTGGCACGCCTCGACCCGAGGACCGACCCGGACCACCTTCGCAATCACCGTGACGGAGCTCCCCGCTCCCCTGGCATCAAGCCTCCCGCTTGACCCAAGTTCACCTGCTGCGAACCTTGTCCGTCGCCTCCGAAGTCCCTGCGCACCACAGACAAACAGACAAGTGTTTCCAGTACTCCGAAGACCTCTCCGGGTTAGCCACCTCCGGCACACACTCCGGTGAACCGCCCAAAGTACCGAACCCTTCGGTACACACCCAGTCATCGTGTACTGTCGGACCCCTCCGACAAGCACACTCCGCTGCAACAGCTGCAGCAAGCAAACACCGAACACCCTTCGGTGAAACCTCCGAACACCCTTCGGAAGTACCACCTTCGAAGCCCCTTCGGAGGTACCCTTCGAACAGAGGGTAAAAAGCCTGTCAATCACTCATCACAAAACACTGAAACCAACCCTTGGTTTCTCAATTCGCATCTCTGATCATTTCTCTTTGAAGAATGTTGCTTTGGTTGGAAACTTGAATTTTAATCTGATTTCTATGTCACGACTTGTTGAGGATGGTTTAGAGGTTCGTTTTAAGAAGGGCATGTCTTCTGTTTTTGATTGTAGAGGATCTTTGGTTTGCCAGATCTTACCCTTCGGTAAGGTTTTTCAAATTGATTTCTCTAGTTCTTTTGGCCCTTCTCGCTATTTTATTGGTGGATCCTCCTCTGAGCTCTGGAAGTGGAATAGGAGGTTAGGCCATTTTAGTTTTGATCTGCTTGTCAGATTGAGCTCTATGGACCTTATCCGAGGATTGCCCAAGCTTAAGATGGAGAAGGATCTAGTTTGCCATCCCTGTCATCACGGGAAAATGGTTGTCGCTTCTCACGCACCTGTGACTCAGGTGATGACTTCGTATCCGGGAGAGCTGTTACACATGGACACTATTGGTCCAGCTCGGGTACGCTTAGTCGGTGGGAAGTGGTACGCGCTTGTGATAGTTGACGACTTTTCTCGATTCTTGTGGGTTTTCTTTTTGGAGTCTAAGGATGAACTTTTTACTTTGTTCATGACCTGATTTTGAAGCTAAAGAATGAGAATAATGGTCGGATGCGAGCAATTGGCTCTAACAATGGCTCTAAGTTCAAGAACTCTTTGTTCGTCAGCTTCTGCAGTGATCAAGGTCTTGAGCATCAGTTTTATTCCCCTTACACTCCCCCACAGAACGGTGTTGTGGAACGAAAGAACCACACGCTAGTCGAGATGGTCAGGACGATGCTCGATGAGCATAGGACTCCTAGGCACTTTTGGGCTGAAGCCATGAACACAACTTGCTATCTGGCCAACCGCATTTTCCTTAGAGCTTACTTAGGTAAGACTTCATATGAGTTGCGGTTTGGCAAACAGCCCAAGGTGAGTCACTTGTGAGCATTTGGCTGCAAGTGCTTTGTGCTCAAGAAGGGAGGGCATTTGGAGTTTTTCATGGTTATGCGTTGCATTCTCAAGGATTCCGTGTTTGGAACCTCGACTCCCAGCAGCTTGTCGAGACTTGCGAGGTTTCCTTTGATGAGTCCATGCCTTTGCTGACTCCTTCTTTTGAGCTTTCTTGAGATGGTGAGCTTGGAGAGTCCATCTTCGAGGAAGATGATGATGCTCCTGCTGTTGATGAGGGTGGGCCTTTTTCACACCCTACAGACCCCACACCTTTTGAGACTTCGATTGAGGACAAGGGCAGATCTCTGATCACTTCTTCCACTTCGATTGAGCCCCCTCAGTTGAGTCCAGAGGTGCCAGCTGCTGACTCCGGTGAGGCGACTTCAGATCACCTAGGATCCCGAGCAGTTCAGCGTGATCACCCCTCATAGCTCATCATCGGTGATCTCTCTGAGAGAAGTTTGCGCTCTTATGTTGACTCGCTCGCTGTTTTTGCTGAGTTTGCGTTTATTGCATCTTTTGAGCCCCGATATGTTTCTCATGCTCTTTCTGATTCAAATTGGATAAATGCCATGCAAGAAGAGCTTGACAACTTTGTTCGCAATCAGGTTTGGACACTGGTTGAGCTGCCACTTGGATGCAACCCCATAAGCACCAAGTGGGTGTTTAAGAACAAGCAAGGTGAATATGGGGTTGTGGTGCTGAACAAAGCTCGATTAGTTGCCCAGGGTTTTTGCTAGAAAGAGGGTATTGACTTTGAGGAGACCTTCACTCCTGTTGCCCATCTTGAGTCCATTCGCATTCTTTTGGCATTCGCTGCTTCTAAGGGTTTTAAACTTTTTCAAATGGATGTCAAGAGTGCTTTTCTGAACGGGTACATAGAGGAGGAAGTCTATGTTAGGTAGCCCCCTCCAGTTTTGATAACCATAAGTTTCCTCCACATGTTTTCAAGTTGCAGAACGCTTTATACGGTCTGAAGCAAGCCCCAGGGCTTGGTATGATCGTCTAAAGCAGTTTTTGTTGGGGAACGACTTTGTCATGGGTTCTATGGACAAAACTCTTTTCTTGCTCAGAGATGGCTCGGACTTCTTGATTGCTCAGATTTATGTGGACGACATTATTTTTGGTGGTTCTACTAATGAGCTTGTGTCCAAGTTTCTGAGAAGATGCACAACGAGTTTGAGATGAGCCTCATGGGTGAGCTCAAGTATTTCCTAGGGATCTAGATCAAGCAGACCAAGGATGATATCTTCATCCACCAGAGTAAGTACACGCGGGACATGCTAAAGAAATTTGATTTTGGTGGAGAGCTGAAGCCTCAGATGACTCCAATGGGTACATCTGGGGGCTTGGACAAGGACGAGAGCAGCGTTGTTGGGACGACGGATCAAACCAGCAGGTTTCTTGGTGGATGAAAGTAATGAATGTAGCGCTCAGATTGTATTCTCGGATCGTGTGTTTATTACAACTGTAGTTGGAGGGTATTTATAGGGTGGCCCGCCCCCGAAGGGTCGAGTGCCTCCAAAACCCTCAAGGCCACGGCTGCAGCCCCCATGGCATGGGAGGGCTCTAGAGGGCGAAGTGACGCCTCCTAGCACCATTGAGCCAGCTCCCACTTCCTTCGGAGGTGGTCTCCGGATCTTGCGAGCGGACGTAGTTGGTCTGGAGGGCCACCGCCGGAGGCCTGCTTGGAGGGTGCACCTCAGAAGGCCCCTCCAGGGGCCTTGTGGGGTTGACAGAGGCTGGATCCACATAGCCAACAGGACCCCGAGCCTCCGACGTCCCCCCAGGGGCCTGGGTCGGCTCCGTGGTAGGCGCTTCGATGGACGCGATGGCCGGTGGACTTGGAGTGGCGACTGGAGCAGGCTCAACTCCGGCAGTGCGGGCTGACCGCCGCAGAGGAACCGCGCTCGCGCCCTTCCGACCCGACATATCTCTGTGAGTGGATGTAGAGGATGCTAGCTTCTCGAACTAGGATCCCCATGGACGGCGCCAACTGTTGGGACGACAGATCGAACCAGCAGGTTTCTTGGTGGATGAGAGTAATGAATGTAGCGCTCAGATTGTATTCTCGGATCGTGTGTTTATTACAACTATAGTTGGAGGGTATTTATAGGGTAGCCTCCAAAACCCTCAACTGCTACTCGGTCCGACACAGGCTTGTAGTACAGACAAGAATAGCTGTTACATAGTACAGATAAGAAGGTGCGATTCTGACAGCGTATCAACCGTGTCGGGCGCTGCAACGGCCGCCCGACACGGTGCAGGCGATCACAATCCTGTCCCCGGGCTGCCTTGACCGGGTCCTTTCCCACGTACGGTTGTGCCCCGGAGCTTTCGGACCTCCCGAAGGCTGGCCTCCGGCGTCCAGCCGGGCGCTTCCACTGAGAGTCCCTTCGGCACGCTTCGGAGCTCCCAGAGACCTTTGGGCCTCCCCGTCCGGAGGCCCATGGGTACCTTCGGTGCAGGGCTTCGGGTCTTCCAGACGTGGCCTCCTTTTCGAACCGTACTGCTCTTCGCGCTTCCAACTGTCATCGGGATTATCTCCCCCAACAGTAGCCCCTCGCTTCTTTCCTCTCGGGAGTCCTGCACGGGAGAGAAGGTGGAAGCGCACATGATAATTCCGAATCTTTGCTGCGAGACGCCCCCGTCCGATTGCTCCAAAGATGTTCTGGGGCCTTGGAAACGTTCCGGAACCCGGAGGTCGAGAGCCGACTTTGGAGTGCCTTCGGCGAACTAGTCGCTTTGCGCCCTCGCGAAGGGAGGGGCTTTGACCAATCGTTCTCGATGCTCGCGCGGCTTTGACTGCTAGGCTCCAGCGCACGAGAAGTTAGACTAGCGCATCACTTAATGCAATCAGTGGACTAGGCCCGTAGGTGACGCGAGGGAGGCGAACCGTCGGAGACGGGCGCACTCGAAGGTGGGCCAGCAAGGCCTCAAATGCGGGTGCCACGCGGCCGGTGCACGCGCATCGAGCGGCGAAAGGCGGACCAACGTGGTGCTGAAGCGCCAGGACATCAGCCATCTTCTTGCATAAATAGCCCCCGAATCACCAACTGAGCCCTCTCCTTCTCACTCGCTCAGGCCCTTAGCTGCAATCTTGATGGGTGAACTCTTGATCTCGAGCTCTCGCCTCCTCCTTTCGCTTCCTCTAGTCATGGCGGAGAGGAGCGCCCCTACGGCAGCGGTGGACCCCCGCTTCCTGCAGCGCCAGATGGCAGGGGCGGCGGTGGTGGCGACGGCGGCGACGACTTCAGGTCCATCAGAGGCGCGTGACCCGCGGGAGCTCCGCCCTGCTTCGGAGCGGTTCCGGGAGTAGACCTTAGAGCTGGGGCCGTCGGCTTGCACGGACGTGTCCATCGAGCAGGCGACTAGGGGCCGCCTCGGTCCCGACTCGAGGGCCAGGAAGCCGGGCGCGGAGTCGGTCCCAGCACCGCGTGAAAGGGAGGTCGTCGTCTTCGAGGCGTTCTTCGACGCGGGGCTGGGATTTCCGGCTTCAGAGCTCCTCTCAGGGGTTCTAGATGCTTTCACCTTCAGCTCCCGCAGCTATCCCCGAATGCCGTGGCCTGCCTCGCTATCTTCGAGTGGGCCATGCGCGCTGAAGGCTGCCAGGGCAGGATAGAGGTATTCGCCCAGATGCATGAAGCCCTCTGCCAACCGAAGAAGAAGGACGACCGGGTGCTGGCCTTCGGGAGCATCAACTTTCAGCTCCAGAAGAGGTACGTGGACTCCTTCCCTGCGAAGGCAATTAACGAATGGTGGTACTCCAAGTGGGTGCACCGGTGGTTTTATGTTCGAGTGGGGCTGAGCTCCGGGCTCGCCGGACCTCCGTGCCACATCTGGTTCCGGAGGGAGGCGGTCGTCGAGGCTAGCGCCGGCTCGGTCTCTGCTCGCATCGAGCTGCTTCAAATCGTCACCCTCCGGATGTGCATGCGTGATTTGACGGAGGAGTTTGTCACCTTCGAGATCCCGCCAATGAAGGAGGAGTGGCCGGCGTTGCTCCGGAGCACCCAGGACGAGTCATCATCGACGGAGCTCTCCCGCCGTCTCGGTTAGCATCCGCCTCCTCTTAATCTTGTCAATTCTTTCATTATGTCTAAAGGGCTATCGGACATAACCCTTGAGTACAGCTTCGCTCGTCGCCAAGACCCCTGACGAAGTAGCCCGGATCGCTGAAAGGATCCTCGGGGCTCCCACCCCAGCTGAGTACAAGCGGCGGGTGGAACTCGTAGGATCCTGGGGGTGGCACAACCGCGTGTGGGATGCGCTCGAGCTTTCTCCCCCGCCTCTCCCGGAGGGGGAAGCCCTTCGCATGCCTTCGAAGAAGAGGGGGTCAGACCTCGATGCTGGGCCCTCCCCTAAGCGCCCCTTGAAGAAGAAGAAGGGGGTGAAGGGTCCGAAGAGGCTTTTCCTGGCCCACTCCTCCGCCTCCCATTCCGAATGGGGGTACTCTAGTGAGGGGACTAGGACGGAACCGGACGATCCCTCAGCGGACCTGGACCTGGTCTGCCCAGAGCGACCAGCTTTCGGCAGTGCCGGAAGCACTCCAGTTCCCCCAAACCCGCCGCCGCCTGCTTCGAGGGCCGGGCAGGAGGCGCCAAATATTGAAGTGGAGTCGTCTCCCAAGTCCACCCCTCCGCGCGGTCCGGCCTCGGAGGGGGTCTCCGCCAGCTCTCGGGGGAGTAGGGAAACCGATAGCCTAGACCGGGGGGGTGTTGGCCGACCCCCTTGGAGCTGTTGAAGAGAGCGCCGATGTCGAGGCCGAACTTGCTGTGGCAGTAGCAGGTTCCCCGGTGAACTCGATAGACAACTTGTTCTATCGGTCGGGCACTCCGGGGTGCGTCCAGCCCTTGGAAGCCCCCGTTGAAACTGCAGATGAAGGTACGTGGTTCCACTCCTCTTTTTACTTGGAAGCATCAAATCTCTTCGACTCTGACCTCCGTTCTTCCTGGGCAGGTACGTCCACCCGGGTCTCAGCTCCAGCCCAGATACCCCCCGAGGATGCCACCAATATAGGGTTCGAAGTCCCTGCGGGTGCAGTGGGAACTTCAGGACTAGGTGATGGGGCGGAATCGGAGGAGGCCCCCGGAGAAGCCTCCGAGGGGGCTAGTAGAGAGGCCGAGATCCGACCACCCTCCAACTCGAGGAGCGCGCATTCCAGCGTGCCCCTCCTGTTCCCCTTCCTGGAGGAAGGTGAAGACTTCGCGTCGAGGGTGGCCCCGGTCCACGACTCTTACCTGCGCTTGCGGGAGGCCGGGCTGATAGATGAGCTCGGCCAGGTGGATGACATCGACCTCGACCGGGCCATCAAGAGCGCCGCAAGCAAGGTATTTCTTCGAAGCGCCCTGGGGCAAGCCCCTAGCCTTCTTTTTCTGACTCGCCGCTTCGTGCGCAGGTAGTCGCATTGGTGCAGGGTTCGCTACTGTCCCTGCTCTCCGAACGCAGCCGCCGCGAGAGCAGCGCTTCGGAGCTCTCTAGGCGAGCAGAGACCGCCGAGAGACTGGTCCGGGAGCAGGCAGCCGAGATCAACCAGCTCCGGACGTTGGAGTCGGAGGTCGAAGCTCTTCGCCCTCGGGCCGTCAGGGCCGAGGCACTCGAGGCCCAAATCGCGGAGGTTGATGCCCTCAAGGCCCAAGTTGCCGAGCTGGAGGGGCTTCGAGCGTGGGCTGCCCAAGCGGATGAGCTTGAGGCGGAGGTCAACATCTTTTGGGCCCAGGCCGCAGAGGTGGAGAGGCTTCGGTCCCGAGCTGAGGAGGCAGACCGGCTTGAGGGGGAGGTCTTCGCACTCTAGGCCCAAGTCTCGGAGATGGACGAGCTCCGGGAGATGGCAGCCACCGCCGAAGCCCACGAAGCCCGGGTGCTCCTGCTCGAGCGGACCACGGCGGACCTTCTGGCCCGGAATGAGGCGGCGTCCGAGGCGCTAGCCCAGGGGGAAAAGACGGCGGCCGACACCTTAGTATCCCTCCGGAGGGCGCTGGTGCGCTATGGCACCGGGTGTACGGCTTTTTACGTCGCCCGGGAGCCCCTTAGCCGCCGGCTAAAGTTCGTTCAGGCTGTCATCCGGCAGATAGGCCTCACCATGTCGAAATACGGTGAGGTATCGGCCCGGGTAGCTGCGCTCGGAATCCTTCATCATCTGGAAGCTTCTGGAAGCCCCTTGCCTTCGTCGTCGAGTTCTCACCCCGTCGACTTCGGGGGGAGCCACCTCCTTTCTCCTAGTTCAGCGGTAGCCCAGTCCTCAAGGGTCCTCCAGCCAACTTGGCAAGCCGAGGGCCCCAATGCGGTCAAGGCCTGGCTGGACGAGGCCCTTCGCTCAAGTGAACCTCCGGCTTCCTCGAAGCCCCCATCCATGGCACGCCAACCGGACCTGAAGGTGTAGTCCCCTTAGGGCCTTTCTATCATAATTCCTGTAATAGATTAGAAACTTGCCATCGTATTAATAAAGAGTAATTGCTTCCCGAAAATTATTCAGGGCATTCGATCCACTCATGATTGTGACATCGAGGTTCTCGATAATGATGAGGCCCTTCGGCGCCAATGGGCTACTCTTGAAGCCTTTAGAACTAATCGGCCCGCACGTTTCATCATCCCCCAGGATGGCGACGGACATGCAGACCCCGAGATTCTTCAGGAGGTTCTAAGCTCAATTAAGGAAGAAGAGAGAGAGCCTCGGGCTCCGTCTTCGCCGCCCGAACCGGTGAATTGGTCCGACATGGAGGTCGATCCGAACGAAACACAGCCCAGGGGCGAGGGTTTGCGTAGTTGGGCCCAACTGCAGGAAGACCAGAAGGCCTTCCAGGCCCAAAGGAAAGAAGAGAAGAGGCAGAAAAGGAGGGAGAAGTCTAACCGCGCATCAATGGAGCCCCCGACGGGGGTTGGCTCCGACCCGGGTGACTCTTTGGACCGAAAAGGCTTCCGGTTCCTGCTCGGCTTGGACGAAGACTTCTCCTAACCTTATCCTTCGCTTTAATTTCGCAACAGACATTGTATGTTGTACGCTCTATTGATGATGTAAATAATCGAAACCTTTCTTCTCTGCCCCTTCCCCCTCCTTTGCAGGTAGACGACTTGTCGACTGGGCACGAACAGCAGAAAGGAAGGCAGAAGAACTAGGGGTGCGCCCCGTCGGAGCGTTGAAACTTGAAAAGAGGGCGCGTCGAACCAGATGCCGGAACCCGGATAGGGGGTGCATCGAGCCGGGGCTCGGAACCCAAGTAGGGGGTGCGTCGAGCCGGAGCTCGGAACCCGAATAGGGGGTGCGTCGAGCCGCGCCGAGCCAGAGCTCGGAACCCCAGTAGGGGGTGCGTAGAGCCGGAGCTCAGACCTCGAGTAAGGGGTGCGTCGAGCCGGAGCTCGGAACCCGAGTAGGGGGTGCGTCGAGCCGGAGCTCGGATCCCGAGTAGGGGGTGCGTCGAGCCGGAGCTCAGAACCCGTATTGCTTGGTGAAACTACGCTTTGATACCGCAGTGCGTCCACTTTGGTCGAAAACATTCACCTGATATTATTATTGAATTGAAGATTGGATACAACAGTAGCCAGCATCGGCCAGCATCGGAAGACACCTATGAAATTATGCAAAATAGCGCTTCAAGTGCTCCGCGTGCCAAGTGTGCTTTAGGTCCTCGCCTTCCAAGGTAGCTAGACGGTAGGATCCTGGCCGCCCAAAGCCGGTCACGATGTACGGGCCTTCCCACTTGTTGCCTAGCTTTGTCGGAGCAGCCACCGTGCGCAGGACAAGGTGCCCTGGCTGGAACTCATTGTGCTTGACCTTGGGGTCGTACCACTCCTTCGTCTGCTTCTGGTACTGTGAAAGGTTGGCGACGTCTCGAAGCCGTGTTTCCTCCACAAGGTCGAGGGAGAAGGTGCGCTCTTGATCGGTCTCGGGTGTTGTGACCCGCAGCGAACCAGCTCGAAGCTCCGTCGGGGTCATTGCTTCATCACCAAATAGAAGCCGAAACGGGGTGAACCCGGTAGCTCGGGAAGGGGTGGTCTGAATGGACCACAGGATCTTCGGTAGCTCTTCAGGCCACAATCCCTTGGCTAAACCCACGATGCGTTTATTGAGGCCGGAGAGAATATGCCCATTAGCCCTCTCAATAGCCCCATTTGACTGGGGATGCCGAACCGCCGCAAAGCATAGCTGGACTCCCAATTCTTCACAGAATTCTTTGAAGGCCCCAGCATCGAACTGAGTGCCATTGTCTAGCGTGAGTTGCTTGGGCACTCTGAAGCGGCAAACTATATTCTACCAAAAGAATTTCTAGACACTTCGAGAGGTAATGGAAGTCAATGGTTCAGCTTCGACCCACTTGGAGAAATACTCGACGGCGACGACGGCGAAGCGTAGGTTGACTCTTGCTCTAGGGAATGGTCCAATGAGGTCCATCCCCCAGCGAGCTAGAGGCCACACAGGCGTAATGAGCTACCGGCTGACCGGGGGCCTGTGGCTCCGTCGCCCCATCCATTGGCACCCTTGGCAAGTACGTACTAGATCCTCGGCATCGGTGATGACTGTGGGCCAATACACGCCTTGCCGGAGGTTCTTCCCGGTGAGCGCTCGAGGGGCTAAGTGACTGCCACACAGGCCCTCATGGATTTCTCGAAGGATTGTTATCCCGTCTGAGTGAGAGATGCATCGAAGCAGCGGGGAACATACCCCCGACTTGTACAGGACGCCATCGATGACTTGAAAAGACCTGGCGTGGAGTTGAAGCCGTGCCTGATCCGGACTGGGTCGGTCATCCATATCGCCGCTGAGTGCTCGTAAAATGGGCTCCCGCCAATCTTCGTTGACCGTGCAGAGGACTGCAGCTGGCCGAGGGGGCGCAGGGGTACCCGTCGGTGGCCGACGGGACACCGGGGTCTCGACCGGCACGGGGGGCGGTACTTCTTCACGGAGGGACACCGATGGTTTGACAAGTTCTTCGAAGAAGGCACCAGGCGGCAGAGCTTGACCACCGGCCCCAGCTTTAGCGAGGGCATCAGCTTGGCAGTTCTCGCTTCTTGGGATGCTCTGGACGGATATTCCTTTGAAAGATGCTTCGAATTTCCGAATGGCTTCAAGGTAGGAGGCGAGGTCGGGGTGCCGGGCCTGGAAACTCTTGTCTATATGTCCGGCGACGACCTGAGAATCGGTCTTGACTACGACGCAGGCGGCTCCGAGTGCATGCGCCTTGCGAAGACTCAACAACACTCCTTCATACTCGGCGATATTTTTTGTAGCCTTGAAGTTCAATCGAATGGAATACAAAGCCTACTAACCGGAGGGAGAAACAATCACTGCCCCGGCACCAGCTCCTGAAGCCTGGTAGGCACCGTCCGAATAGACGGTCCACACCCCTTCGCCCGCTTCGACACCGACGTGATCGGCCGCAGACGTCCATTCAACGATGAAATCAGCAAGGATTTGAGACTTGACGGCAGTCCGGGCCATGAAGGAGATCCCGAACAGAGCAAGCTCCACTGCCCACTTCCCGATACGTCCGGTGGCGTCCTTATTCTGGAACATGTCACCCAGGGGGTATGCGGTCGGAATAATGATATCGTGAGCCAGGAAGTAATGCCGAAGCTTCGGGGACGCCAAGATGAGAGCATATGCCACCTTTTCAAGCTCGGAATACCGATTTTTTGCTCCAGAGAAGGTTTCAGATACAAAGTAGACGGGCCGTTGCACCAGCTTCCCGCCAATGTCTTCTTCTTGAATCAGGGCCGCGCTTGCTGCGCTGCAGGAGGCAGCGAGGTAGACAAGAAGAGGATTGCTAGCTCGGGGCGTTGTGAGGGCCACGAGGTCAGAGAGGTATCCTTTCATCTTGTCGAAATAGTACTGACATTCGGGAGTCCATTCAAAGTCTTTGGAGCCTCGCAGCGCCTTAAAAATGGACAGGCTTTTCTCGGCTGATCTTGCCAAGAAATGGCTAAGAGCGGCCAAGCGCCTGACTAGTTTCTGCGCCTGCTTCAAATTTTGAGGGGGAGACATGTTTTGCAGTGCGCTGACTTGTGTTGGGCTGGCTTCGATACCCCGGCTAGAGACCAGATACCCCAGCAGCTTCCCTGCACGTGCTCCGAAGACACACTTCTCTGGATTAAGGCGGATCCCGCACCTTCGGAGGCTATCGAAGGTTTTAGCTATGTCCGCACTATGGCGATCCTTGACAGTGCTTTTAATAACAATGTCATCCACATATGCTTTGACATTACGGCTGATTTGGTGGCCTAGAGCTTTAGATATTAGCCTTGAGAAGGTGGCTCCGGTGTTGTGGAGGTCGAAGGGCATCTGAACATAACAAAACACTCCCGAGAGGGAAACAAAGCTCGTTTTGACCTGATCTTCCGACTTCAACCAGATCTGGTGATACCCTGAATAGGCGTCGAGGAAGCTGAGGATCTCAGAACCAGCAGTGGAATCAACTAACTGGTCGATGCGAGGCATGGGGTAGGGGTCACGAGGGCAAGCTTTATTTAGAGAAGTGAAGTCGATACACATGCGTCATTTGCCAGATGTTTTCTTCTGGACAAATACTGGATTAGACAACCATTCGGTGTGACTAATTTCCCGAATGACCTCCGCCCGGAGCAACTTCTCAGTCTCGGTCTTGGCAAGCTCAGCCCGCTCGACGGACAGCTTTCGGAGCCCTTGGCGCACTGGGCGAGCTTTTGAGTCGACCGCTAGAGAATGCTCGATAATCGAGCAGTCGACGCCTAGGATGTCCTCATCGGACCACGCGAAGATGTCCAGGTTGTTGCTGATGACTTCTTCGAGTTGCTCTAACTGAGGAGCCATGCTGAATAGCGTGGGCCTCATGGCTCCAGAAGTGATGAGTCATTGTCAACGATAGTCAAAGAGGACAGAAGAAGAAGAGATCTACTATTTCATGGGCCGCGTGTGACTCAGGTACACGGGCAACAAGCAACTGTCGGGCAGAGGAGGCTACGAAGTCGAGGTGGCCCAATCCGGGTACATGGGCCAAGAGCAGTAGAAGACCCACTGGGCTGTTGACCAGGATTGACTCAGGTACACGGGCGGTGAGTGATTGCCGGGTTGAGAGAGCTGCGAAATCGAGCCGGCCCAATCCGGGTACCTGGTGCAAAGTCGGTGGAGGCTTTGTCAGTTTCGGTGCAAAACTGACAACCGTTGATCTTGTATCGGACTGTTCAGAAGAGAAGCCGTAGTCGCTATGAAAGCTTAGCTTCCGGATAAGTCATCTGTATCTCTAGGCCCACAGTCAGTCAGTCGTGTCTATAAAAATACCTAAGGGCAGTTGAGTCTTTTCCTTTATTCCTGCGTCTGTAAAAAAAACCCTAAGGGGCTGGTGGAATATTCTAGGCCATTGGGCAGCCTATAAATAGGGCCCCAATCCCTAGGGTTGGACTACCCTTTTGGCTGAAATCAATACTACTCCTTTGGGTCATTTTGTCTCTTGCATTTTCTCTCTCTCTCTCTCTTCTGTTGTGCGCCGCCAGGCTGCTGTTCTTGATTTTGTGCCTTGCATTTATTCAGTCCTCTCTGATGCAGTGAAGCTTCTATTCTCTGATCGCGCGCAGCATTTTTGTAGTAGTTTTTATGGCTTCGTTTCACGTGCATAGCTGATTTTCTTGAACATTTGTGCCTCGGTTGCTACTGTTCCTCACGGAAGTAGTACTAGTTCATACTGGTTGCAAGTAGTACTACTACACTGTAGCAACAGTACACTAGTACTCTAGCCTTGCTTTTACTGCACAGCTTTTTGATCGAGTTGACAGGATAAAGTCCCTTTTCTTGCTGTTCTCTGGTGAAGCCCCTTCTCTGTTCGAAGCCCCTCAGCTCCGTGAGGCAGGCTTCGATCTGATATCCTCAAGGGCTTCGCTTAAACTTTGACTTCACTCTTGTCCTCTGAATTTAGCGTCGAAGTATGTGTTACACTTAGTCTGTTGGCTTGTCATACTTCGATTGTCTTTACGAAGGTGAACTCCGACTTTGGCTATTCGAAGTTCATACTTCAACAGGCTTCGGAGTTAGCTTCGAAGCTGGCTTGTGGTTCGAAGGTTATACCTCGCTAGTGCTAGCTTCGAACGTGGTCGTGTAGGCTTCGAATTAAACTTGCTGCCATGTGTCGGGCTTCACTTTTCTTTCGAAGGTTGCTTTTCTGTGAGCCTGTTCGAACCTCTGTTCGAAGTCTAGGCTTCGAAGTACTTTGTTCGAAGCAAGCTTCGATATTCTCATACTTTGCTTCGAAGCATACTTCGCTCCCTGCCAGTTCGAACTAGGCTAGACCAAACACACCTTCGGCATTTTCACAACAGCCTTCGACAGACTTCGACACTGACCTCCGAAGCAGGCTTCGTCACTGACCTCCGAAGTAGGCTTCGACACAGCGAAGCAGGCTTCGACATAGTGGAGTAGGCTTCGCCGAGTTCCGAACAGGAGACAAATCTGAACAGTAACTTCTCATCTCACTTTATATATACTTAGATCATTTCATTGAGAAGTTTGGCCTGACATGTCTAGTATACTTTGTTTATCTGCCTAGTTGCACTGCTTTGGTAGTTCTCTGTTTAACTTCAGTTGCTTCTAGGATAGATACCTTTAGACTTAGGCTATATGTTCATTTTCTGCTGCTTAGTCTTTTGAGGTGCGTTGGGTGTTGGGAACAGGCCATATATTCGAAAGAATTTTTCAGGCGCCCATTCACCCCCCCTCTGGTCGCTACTTTCGGTCCTACAAGTGGTATCAGAGCGAGGTTAGGGTTTTTCCAAACCTTAACCGGTTCTAAACCCAGTAGTGACCATGACGTCTCCTGGCAAGGTCCCGTCCTTGGAAGCCTATGGCTATAACTACTGGAAGACTCGCATGCGAGCCTATCTCATGAGCCAGGGTTCGGACATTTGGGACATTTGTGTTCACACCACGTTTGTCATATTGCCAGTCGCTGAGCATGGTACTGCTGGTATCATTGCTCAGCATCTGAGCAACAGTAAGGTTGTGAACATTCTTTTCTCTGGTTTAGGTCCCACTGAGTTTGAGCGTGGGAGCCATCTCTCTACTGCGAGAGAGATCTGGGCTACCCTCAAGGCACACCATGAGGGAACAGCACAGGTCAAGGCTCGGCTCTATCAGACCTACCGGCGTGAATATGAAAATTTCACACAGAAGCCGGGTGAATCTGTTGAAGCTTTGTTTGGTCGTTTTCAGTCGATCATAAACAAGCTTCGGGACAACAAGGCTGAGGGTGCTCAGTTAGTCTCAGATCATGAGCAGGCACTCAAGGTTCTCCATACCTTGGACCCAAAGATCTGGGAGATCAAGGTATCTTCTATCATTGAGAGTACTTCTTATGATACCTTGACCATTTCTGAGTTGTTTAGCAAGCTGAAGGCTACTGAGGTTGATCTCCTGCTGAGATCAAATCTCACTGCTTCTGGATCGAAATCTCTGGCCCTTGCTACACCTTCTATTGATACCTCTTCTGTGAGCTGTGCTGGGTTCTCTTTGATGTCTATCACTGAGGACCAGCTTGAGTTGTTGGGTGATGATGATTTTTGTCTTTTTAACAACCGGGTGCGTCGTGTCTATGACAAGAGAATGTCCAAAAGACACGGCACAAAATCTGTATGCTTTGAGTGTGGTGATCCAGGACACTTCATCGCTGACTGCCCCAAGCACAATGGACACAAGAAGGACACCGATGGCAGCTTCCACGATTCCGGCAAGCACGACAGCTCTTCCTTCAACGAGGGCAAGCCGAAGACCAGATTCTTCAAGAAGGCCCTGAAGGACTACCGGCGAGAGAACAAGAAGCACGACAAGGCCTTCTTCGCTGAGATGGAGAAGAGCTACTCCAAGCGGTCCACGTATTCTTCCTCTTCATCGAGCTCAAGCGATGAGGAGATCGCCATCAGGAAGGGGAAGGACAAGGACGATCCAGAGGGCCTCTGCTTCATGGCCTTTAGAGACAAACTGAAGAGCCGTTCACACCAGCGCCGAAGATCCCACAAGAGCTTCTGTTCAATGGCTCTTGGGGATAAGGAAGAGAAGAGCTCCTCCGATGACTCCGACGACGACGACAACGAAAAGGTATCATCCTATGAGCGCGAGATCGTTGATTTACTTGAGAGCAATCGTCAGGAGTTAAAGTATCGGGAAAAACTGCTTAGGGGGGCTAAGAAGAGGATAGATGAGTTAGAGAGTGAGCTTGCCACGACCAACGGTAGAATTGAGAGTCTATCTTCTTCCCCTTGCTTGGGTGATAGCAGTGAGTGCCCGAAGTGTGAGGTGCTTCTGTGTGACTTGTCGACTCTGAAGTCCACGTACACAGAAAGGGTTGATGAGAGGGACGCTTTGGCCACTGAGCTTGAAAGCGCTCAGCTGGAGCTAAAAGATGCTCAAGCCACTGTTGTCGCACCCTATGTTGATTTCCCATCTCATCTAGCTACCTTAGCTGAGCTGAAATCCAAGGGCGATGAGCATTTGGGTGATTTGGAGAGGTTGAGAGCTGAGCTTGCGCAGACTAGGCTAGAGCTTGAGACACTGTCAGTTCCACCCACTGTCTTTGAGAACTGCTTGTCTCTTAGAATGGAGTTGATTAAGCTGAAAGCCGAGAAGTCTGTTCAAGTAGAGAGTAAGTGTGAGACCTGCTTGTCTCAGGTGGAGGTTCTAGCTTCCTTGAGAGAAGAGCTAGCAGATTCTCAGAATGAGAACTTTTACCTCCGTTCTATCCTGAGTTGGATCAGTGCCAGAGAGCCTCAGCTCGGCATGATGATCCAGCAGTTCAAGAGGCAGGATGGGTTTGGAGTAGGTTATACCTACACCAAGGCTGACTTTGAGAGTGCCATTAGCCGGGCAGTGGAGTGGAGTAAAATGACTCCAGAGCAGAGGTATCCCAAGACTCACTCCACTGAGTCTTCCCAGGCTTGTCAGCCCAAGGATGGAGTGATCCATGAACCACCCAAAGCTCCACCCAAGAAACCTATCTGGGTTCCAAAGCCCAAACATCTCCACACTCCTCTAGACTCTCTTCCTGGACCATCTCAGCCCAAGAAGGCAACGCCTAACACCACTAAGACCAAGAATCCCAAGCCTCAACCACACCCCAAGAAGCCCACCTATCATTGTGAGTACTGTCAGAAAGACGGGCATCTTGCGGAGTTTTGCTTCAGGAGGAAGCGGGTTGAGAGAGCAGAGAGGGCTCGTGGTAGTCAGGAGTAGTTCTACCAGCAGGGTGGTAGACTGTGTGTTCCTCGACGCGGGGAGAGGCTGGAGGCCAGGCCGCGTCGTGTAGGTGGTGGTAGAGGAGACGACTTTGTTGCTCATGCTCCAGTTGGTGGGGGTCGTTCCGGCAGAGCTCCAGGTCGTTTTGGCTACGGTCCTGGACCTCGTAGCCGAGGCTTTAGGCAGAACCGAGGACCGCGCTTTGAGCCGCATTTTGGTCCGAAATCTCATGATGATTTCTGCTTTCCGTCTTTTGAGCAGATGGCTCGACACTGGTTTAGCTCTTTTGCTAAACCTGGTGCCGGACCATTTGCTCCCACTTACAGCCACTGATTGTGCAGGATCGGGGACTAGAGGACGTTTGGATCATGGACTCAGGATGCTCTCGCCACATGACGGGACATCGCAGATGGTTCTCCAGTCTCACTCCCCCGAGCTCCAAAGAGTACATCACATTCGGGAACAGTGGTCAAGGGAAAGTAAGTGGCATTGGCTCAATTCGCATTTCAGACCATTTTTCTTTAAAGAACGTTGCTTTGGTTAGAAATTTGAACTTCAATTTGATTTCTGTTTCGCAACTTCTTGAGGAAGGTTTGGAAGTGCGTTTTAAGAAGGGCAATTCTTCTGTGTTTGATTCTAGAGGATCTTTGATTTGCCAGATTTTACCATTTGGTAAGGTTTTTCGAATTGACTTCTCTAGTTCTTTTGGCCCTTCTCGTTGTTTGATTGCTGGATCTTCTTCTGAGCTCTGGATGTGGCATAGGAGGTTAGGTCATTTGAGTTTTGATCTGCTAGTCAGGTTAAGCTCTATGGACCTCATCCGAGGATTGCCCAAGCTTAAGATGGAGAAGGATCTAGTTTGTCATCCCTGTCATCATGGGAAAATGGTTGCCGCTTCTCACTCACCTGTGACTCAGGTGATGACTTCGTATCCGGGCGAGCTTTTACACTTGGACACTGTTGGTCCAGCTCGGGTACGTTCAGTCGGTGGGAAGCGGTACGCACTTGTCATTGTTGACGACTTCTCTCGATTCTCGTGGGTTTTCTTTTTGGAGTCTAAGGATGAAACTTTTCAGTTTGTTCATGACCTGATTTTGAAGCTGAAGAATGAGAACAATGGTCAGATGCGAGCAATTCGTTCTGACAATGGCTCTGAGTTCAAGAACTCTCAGTTCGTCAGCTTTTGTAGTGATCAAGGTCTTGACCATCAGTTTTCTTCTCCTTACACTCCCCCACAAAACGGCGTTGTGGAACGAAAGAACCGCACGCTAGTCGAGATGGCCAGGATGATGCTCGATGAGCACAGGACTCCTAGGCGTTTTTGGGCTGAATCCATGAACACGGCTTGCTATCTAGCCAACCACATCTTTCTTAGAGCTTACCTTGGTAAGACATCATATGAACTGCGGTTTGGCAGACAACCCAAGGTGAGCCACTTGCGAGCGTTTGGTTGCAAGTGCTTTGTGCTCAAGAAGGGAGGGCATTTGGACAAGTTTGAGTCTCGTTGCTGGGATGGTGTTTTTCTTGGTTATGCATTGCATTCTCGAGGTTTCCGTGTTTGGAAACTCGAAACCCAGCAGCTTGTCGAGACTTGCGAAGTTTCATTTGATGAGTCCTTGCCTTCTTTGACTCCTTCTTTTGAGCCTTCTGGTGATGATGAGCTCGGAGAGTCCATCTTCGAGGAAGATGAGGATACTCCAGCTGCTGATGAGGGTGGGCCTTCTGCACCCCCTGCAGAGCCCACACCTTCTGAGACTTCGATTGAGGATGAGGGTGGACCTCTGATCACTTCTTCCACTACGATCGAGCCCCCTCAGTCGAGTCCAGAGGTGCCAGCTGCTGACTCCGGTGAGGTGACTTCAGATCACCAGGGAACCCGAGCAGTTCAGCGTGACCATCCCTCAGAGCTCATCATAGGTGATTTGATTGAGAGAACTTTGCGTTCATCTAATGCCTCTCTTGCTATGTTTGCTGAATCTGCTTTTGTTGCATCTTTTGAGCCCAGAGATGTTTCTCATGCTCTTTCTGATTCAAATTGGATTAATGCTATGCAAGAAGAGCTTGAGAATTTTGTCCGCAATCCGGTTTGGACTTTAGTTGAGCCGCCACCAGGATGCAACCCCATAGGCACCAAGTGGGTATTCAAGAACAAACAAGGTGAAGATGGGGTTGTGGTGCGCAACAAAGCTCGACTAGTTGCCCAAGGTTTTTGCCAGAAATAGGGTATTGATTTTGAAGAAACCTTCGCTCCTGTTGCCCGTCTTGAGTCCATTCGCATTCTCCTAGCTTTTGCCGCTTCGAAGGGTTTTAAGCTTTTTCAAATGGACGTTAAGAGTGCTTTTCTGAACGGGTTCATAGAAGAGGAGGTTTATGTTAGGCAACCCCCCGGTTTTGAGAACTCTAAGTTTCCTCGACATGTTTTTAAGCTGCAAAAGGCTTTATACGGGTTGAAGCAAGCCCCCAGGGCTTGGTATGACCGGTTGAAGCAGTTTTTGTTGGGGAAGGGCTTTGTGATGGGTTCAGTGGATAAAACTCTCTTCTTGCTCAGAGTTGCTTCAGATTTTTTAGTCGCTCAGATTTACGTGGATGATATTATTTTTGGCGGTACTACTAATGATCTTGTGGCCAAGTTTTCTGAGCAGATGCACAGTGAGTTTGAGATGAGCCTCATGGGTGAGCTCAAGTATTTCTTAGGGCTCCAGATCGAGCAGACCAAGGACGACACCTTCATCCACCAAGGTAATACACTCGCGATATGCTTAAGAAATTTGACTTTGGTGGGGAGTTGAAGCCGCAGATGACCCCGATGGGCACATCTGGGGGTCTGGACAAGGACGAGAGTGGCGTCAAGGTCAATGAAAGGGAGTTCGAGGGATGATTGGCTCGCTGCTGTACTTGACGGTGACAAGACCAGATATTAAGTTTGTCGTGGGGATGTGCGCGCGCTTCAGGTCTTCACCTCGTGCGTCTCATCGGCATGCTGTCAAGCGCATCTTCAGGTATCTCACTTATGCGCCCGATCTTGGTCTTTACTTTTCAGCATCATCATCTCTTGATTTATCTGGTTTTTTCGGATGCCGACTTTGGTGGGTGCCGGTTGGATCGCAAGTCGACTTCCGGTACATGCCAGTTTCTTGGTTCTTCTCTTGTCTCTTGGTCTTCTCGAAAGCAATCTGGAGTTGCTCTTTTTGACAACTGAGGCTGAGTATTTAGCTGCTGCTAGCTGCTGCTCATAGTTGGTTTGGATGATTTCAACTCTGCGAGATTTTGGGTTGTTCTTTCCTACCAGGGTTCCATTGTTTTGCGACAGCACCAGTGCTATTAGTGTAGGGAAAACCCCTTGTCTCCATTCAAAAACCAAACATATTGATGTGCGCTTTCATTTTCTGCGGGATCAATATGAGAAAGGTGTCATTGACCTTGTTCATGTTGATACCCATCATCAGTTGGCTGATATTTCACCAAACCCCTAGATCAGTCTACATTTGAGCATTTACGAGGGGATTTGGGTGTTGTGTATCCTTTCTAGGATATTTTGCGTCAGTTTCTTTCTTCTTTTACTCTTTTCTTGAGTCTTTTTGTGTGTGTTCATATCTTGCATATTCACATATCACACTTTAGAGTTGCTTCTGATATATGATTGGACTGCTTTACTTATTCTAGCTAGTACATGCTTTTGAATACTTGTCAATGATCATACTTTGGTTCAATTCACTTGATATGTCTGATATCTGTCATATGCATGGTTTTTACGTTTTAAACTTGAAAAATGATCACCATTGCTTTTGGTAACTAGCATGCGTAGGCTGAATGTTCTTGCTATCTGTTACATGCATTGTAGCTAGTTCCTGACTTAGATGCAAACAAGCGACTTGGACATCTTTCTGCTTTTAAAACATGGAAATGTGCTGTAAAAATGATGAAAAATCAAGAAAAATGAAAATTCCATGCCTTTTTATGCATAACTTGAAAAGATCTAGGTGGGTTTGTTTTGTCACATTGCATTGTTCTGGACTGCGTACCATAGCACTTTGGTATGAACTAGGACATTGTAATGTTTGCCAAGACAAATGTCTTAAGCTTCTGACGGTCCAGTTCTGGCCTAGGCTTGACATGGTCGGTCAGCATAAGGTTTGACATGCAAATAACCCCTGGCAAAAATGAAAAAGGAAAAAGAAAAAGCCTGAAAATTGAAATGATAACAAGTTTGCTGAAGCACTTGGTTTTTGAACAATGCTTATCTTGGTAGATATTAGTTAACCTGTGCATCTCATGCTTTACCTTGCTTGTTTACTGGAAAATGTGGTGATGCTTTTGTTTGCAAAAACTGCAAAATGCGTGCTACTGATTTTCTTAGATATCATTCTGTTGCACTGATCATGCCATGTACCGTTAACAGTATGTCTTTTGCTGTATCTGTTAGATGTTGTAATTGCAGTCAATCATATCTGAGAAGCATGCTTTATTCACTCCACCTGCACCCCAATTGTATTCACTGCATATTTTGAGGGGGAATTGCGTTTCAGGGCGAGTCTGTGCTCTTTTGAGTGCTTGATGAGTTCACTTGTCAACAAGGGGGAGAAATTTGGGATAAGAGTTCGAGGGGGAGTTTTTGTCTCACTTACTTTTTTGATATCCTTGTTGATGTTTCGGAGATCGCACTCATTCTGAGCTTTTACCTTGGTTAACCATAATGACCGCTTCTTGCTTTTGTTCGGCTTTTGGTCATTAGGGTTAAACTTTACCTTATTTTCTTCTTCTTTGTTTTTCTTGTGCTTTGTTTTCGTGTTTCCACATTTGCTCGCAGGTGCTGAAGAGCTGAAAAAGAGGAGTGTGACAATGCACTCATCAAGGGGGAGATTGAGGAGCCATGCTGAATAGCGTTGGCCTCATGGCTCCAGAAGTGATGAGTCATTGTCAACGATAGTCAAAGAGGACAGAAGAAGAAGAGATCTGCTGTTTCATGGGCCGCGTGTGACTCAGGTACACGGGCAGCAAGCGACTGTCGGGCAGAGGAGGCTGCGAAGTTGGGGTGGCCCAATCCGGGTACATGAGCCAGGAGCAGCAGAAGACCCACTGGGCTGTTGACCAGGATTGACTCAGGTACACCGGCGGTGAGTGATTGCCGGGCTGAGAGAGCTGCGGAATCGGGCCGGCCCAATCCGGGTACCTGGTGCAAAGTCGGTGGAGGCTTTGTCAGTTTCTGCGCAAAAATTGAAACGTTGATCTTGTATCGGAGTGTTCAGAGAAGCATGCTTTT
>JAAALK010000080.1:46220047-46363615 GCA_019279435.1 Zizania palustris | reverse complement strand
CGGGCTTCACTTTTCTTGAAGGTTGCTTTCTGTGAGCCTGTTCGAACCTCTGTTCGAAGTCTAGGCTCGAAGTACTTTGTTCGAAGCAAGCTTCGATATTCTCATACTTGCTTCGAGCATACTTCGCTCCTGCCAGTTCGAACTAGGCTAGACCAAACACACACATTCGGCATTTCACAACAGCCTTCGACAGCTTCGACACTGACCTCGAAGCAGGCTTCGTCACTGACCTCCGAAGTAGGCTTCGACCACAGCGAAGCAGGCTTCGACATAGTGGAGTAGGCTTCGCCCGAGTCCGAACAGGAGCAAAATGAACAGTAACTTCTCATCTCACTTTTGGTGGACCGGAAACGGCGACCAGAGGGGGGGTGAATGGGACTTTTAAAATTTCGGGCTAAAAAACTTAGCCTTCGGTTCTGTTCTGTCTTCTGCGGAACAGGCTTCGAACACTACCTTCGCAGGTCTGGTTCGGAGGTACTTTGACACCTTCGAACACAGGCTTCGGAGGAGCAAAAGTCGAAGCCAAGAAGACTTCGCTCCACTAACAACCCTCGAAAATCTACTCTGCTAAGTCAGTCAGGCTCCGCACGAGGTGCTTCGAGCAGGCTTCGCACTTCACCTTCGCAAGAGTGGACAGCCCTCTGAGGACTTCGACCAAGTACTTGGCGACAGCACGGGTGCTGGGTTCGTACCGAAGGTCTACACGCACACAACGGACTTCGCTAAGGGCTTCGACAAGAAGCAAAACGGGAAACAACAGGGCTTCGCTAGTAATCAGCGAGGTCTTGCCTCGTGTTAACAGAGCGACGCACATGCAAAACACCTCGCACGAAAAACAACCTTCGCCTCAACAGGCTTCGGTGCACTAACTAGCGAAGTATGTAAATCGAGCTCAGCAAAAAGCACAAGACAAACAGGGCTTCGCCGCTTGAACAAGGAACACTGAAAATGACTCAGGATGTATTCAATCGAAGTGTGGCTACAGGAGCTCAACAGTAAGATGCTCAAAGTGTTAAATGTTACCTACCGAGCCCCCATATTTATAGCCCATGGATCCATCCTAAGGAAGTGACTACTATACCCCTGGGTTTACATTCATTGTGTCTTTCAGAACTAAGGGGTACAAAAGGTAGCCACTTTATTTGGAGGCTTCTCTGTCAGCTCGGAGGGGACAGTGTCAGCCTTTTTCAGAACAGACAGTGTCAGCCTTTACAGTGTTGACTTCTGGAACCTCCTTCGCACGCGAGGGGTGCGGAAGCTTCGCGAGAAGCCTGCAGCCTGTTGGCCTTCGCTCCGCCGAAGATGACCTTCGATACAGTGACGGTTTGAGCCGAAGCCGTCAAAGCCCTTGGGCCTTCGCACCACCCACCTCCGGAGTGGATCACCACGGCTTCGCAGCTACACCGAGCTCGAACACCGTCCGTCCGTGTACCGAAGCCATGCATGGCCGAAGCACCTCAAGTCATCCTCACTCCGGAGCTAGCCTCGCTCCGAAGTCCTTCACACTCCGAAGCCCTACCTTCGGAGTACCACCCTTCGAAGTCCCTCCTTCGTCCAAGGCCTCCGCATGAAGCATTCCCATGAGCACTTCGTCGCAGTGTCTCACTCCGAGCACACTCCTCGACGAGCCTCACCCGGACCATGCCTTCGATGCGCCTCGACCTTCTGAGACCTTCGTCGGGCCACCTTCGAGTGTCTCCCCTCCGGAACACACTTCGAACTCCTTGCCTCCGCAGAGGACTTGTTCCACCACTCCGAAGTCACTCCATTCGGAGTACCTTCGAAGTGCCTCACCTCCGAGGGACTTTGTCTCGGAGTACCTTCAGCCGGAGCCACGCTCCGCACTCTCTGCCTTCACCTGGCACGCCTCGACCCGAGGAGACCGACCCGGACCACCTTCGCAGCCACCGTGACGGAGCTCCCCGCTCCCTTGGCATCAAACCACCCCGCTTGACCCAAGTTCACCTGGCTCGAACCTGTCCGTCGCCTCCGAAGTCCCTGCGCACCACAGACAAGCAAACAAGTGTATCCAGTACTCCGGAGACCTCTCCGGGTTAGCAACCTCCGGCACACACTCCGGTGTACCGCCCAAAGTACCGAAGCCATCGGTACGAACCCTGTCATCGCGTACTGCCGGACCCCTCCGACGAGCACACTCCGCTGCGACAGCTGCAGCAAACACACACCGAAACACCCTTCGGTGACACACCTCCGAACACCCTTCGGAGGACCACCTCCGAAGCCCCTCCGGAGGTACCCTTCGAACAGAGGTAAAATCAGTCAATCACTCATCACAAAACACCGAAACCACCCTTGGTTTCTCACTTTATATATACTTAGATCATTTCATTGAGAAGTTTGGCCTGACATGTCTAGTATACTTTGTTTATCTGCCTAGTTGCACTGCTTTGGTAGTTCTCTGTTTAACTTCAGTTGCTTCTAGGATAGATACCTTTAGACTTAGGCTATATGTTCATTTTCTGCTGCTTAGTCTTTTGAGGTGCGTTGGGTGTTGGGAACAGGCCATATATTCGAAAGAATTTTTCAGGCGCCCATTCACCCCCCCTCTGGTCGCTACTTTCGGTCCTACAAGTGGTATCAGAGCGAGGTTAGGGTTTTTCCAAACCTTAACCGGTTCTAAACCCAGTAGTGACCATGACGTCTCCTGGCAAGGTCCCGTCCTTGGAAGCCTATGGCTATAACTACTGGAAGACTCGCATGCGAGCCTATCTCATGAGCCAGGGTTCGGACATTTGGGACATTTGTGTTCACACCACGTTTGTCATATTGCCAGTCGCTGAGCATGGTACTGCTGGTATCATTGCTCAGCATCTGAGCAACAGTAAGGTTGTGAACATTCTTTTCTCTGGTTTAGGTCCCACTGAGTTTGAGCGTGGGAGCCATCTCTCTACTGCGAGAGAGATCTGGGCTACCCTCAAGGCACACCATGAGGGAACAGCACAGGTCAAGGCTCGGCTCTATCAGACCTACCGGCGTGAATATGAAAATTTCACACAGAAGCCGGGTGAATCTGTTGAAGCTTTGTTTGGTCGTTTTCAGTCGATCATAAACAAGCTTCGGGACAACAAGGCTGAGGGTGCTCAGTTAGTCTCAGATCATGAGCAGGCACTCAAGGTTCTCCATACCTTGGACCCAAAGATCTGGGAGATCAAGGTATCTTCTATCATTGAGAGTACTTCTTATGATACCTTGACCATTTCTGAGTTGTTTAGCAAGCTGAAGGCTACTGAGGTTGATCTCCTGCTGAGATCAAATCTCACTGCTTCTGGATCGAAATCTCTGGCCCTTGCTACACCTTCTATTGATACCTCTTCTGTGAGCTGTGCTGGGTTCTCTTTGATGTCTATCACTGAGGACCAGCTTGAGTTGTTGGGTGATGATGATTTTTGTCTTTTAACAACCGGGTGCGTCGTGTCTATGACAAGAGAATGTCCAAAAGACACGGCACAAAATCTGTATGCTTTGAGTGTGGTGATCCAGGACACTTCATCGCTGACTGCCCCAAGCACAATGGACACAAGAAGGACACCGATGGCAGCTTCCACGATTCCGGCAAGCACGACAGCTCTTCCTTCAACGAGGGCAAGCCGAAGACCAGATTCTTCAAGAAGGCCCTGAAGGACTACCGGCGAGAGAACAAGAAGCACGACAAGGCCTTCTTCGCTGAGATGGAGAAGAGCTACTCCAAGCGGTCCACGTATTCTTCCTCTTCATCGAGCTCAAGCGATGAGGAGATCGCCATCAGGAAGGGGAAGGACAAGGACGATCCAGAGGGCCTCTGCTTCATGGCCTTTAGAGACAAACTGAAGAGCCGTTCACACCAGCGCCGAAGATCCCACAAGAGCTTCTGTTCAATGGCTCTTGGGGATAAGGAAGAGAAGAGCTCCTCCGATGACTCCGACGACGACGACAACGAAAAGGTATCATCCTATGAGCGCGAGATCGTTGATTTACTTGAGAGCAATCGTCAGGAGTTAAAGTATCGGGAAAAACTGCTTAGGGGGGCTAAGAAGAGGATAGATGAGTTAGAGAGTGAGCTTGCCACGACCAACGGTAGAATTGAGAGTCTATCTTCTTCCCCTTGCTTGGGTGATAGCAGTGAGTGCCCGAAGTGTGAGGTGCTTCTGTGTGACTTGTCGACTCTGAAGTCCACGTACACAGAAAGGGTTGATGAGAGGGACGCTTTGGCCACTGAGCTTGAAAGCGCTCAGCTGGAGCTAAAAGATGCTCAAGCCACTGTTGTCGCACCCTATGTTGATTTCCCATCTCATCTAGCTACCTTAGCTGAGCTGAAATCCAAGGGCGATGAGCATTTGGGTGATTTGGAGAGGTTGAGAGCTGAGCTTGCGCAGACTAGGCTAGAGCTTGAGACACTGTCAGTTCCACCCACTGTCTTTGAGAACTGCTTGTCTCTTAGAATGGAGTTGATTAAGCTGAAAGCCGAGAAGTCTGTTCAAGTAGAGAGTAAGTGTGAGACCTGCTTGTCTCAGGTGGAGGTTCTAGCTTCCTTGAGAGAAGAGCTAGCAGATTCTCAGAATGAGAACTTTTACCTCCGTTCTATCCTGAGTTGGATCAGTGCCAGAGAGCCTCAGCTCGGCATGATGATCCAGCAGTTCAAGAGGCAGGATGGGTTTGGAGTAGGTTATACCTACACCAAGGCTGACTTTGAGAGTGCCATTAGCCGGGCAGTGGAGTGGAGTAAAATGACTCCAGAGCAGAGGTATCCCAAGACTCACTCCACTGAGTCTTCCCAGGCTTGTCAGCCCAAGGATGGAGTGATCCATGAACCACCCAAAGCTCCACCCAAGAAACCTATCTGGGTTCCAAAGCCCAAACATCTCCACACTCCTCTAGACTCTCTTCCTGGACCATCTCAGCCCAAGAAGGCAACGCCTAACACCACTAAGACCAAGAATCCCAAGCCTCAACCACACCCCAAGAAGCCCACCTATCATTGTGAGTACTGTCAGAAAGACGGGCATCTTGCGGAGTTTTGCTTCAGGAGGAAGCGGGTTGAGAGAGCAGAGAGGGCTCGTGGTAGTCAGGAGTAGTTCTACCAGCAGGGTGGTAGACTGTGTGTTCCTCGACGCGGGGAGAGGCTGGAGGCCAGGCCGCGTCGTGTAGGTGGTGGTAGAGGAGACGACTTTGTTGCTCATGCTCCAGTTGGTGGGGGTTGTTCCGGCAGAGCTCCAGGTCGTTTTGGCTACGGTCCTGGACCTCGTAGCCGAGGCTTTAGGCAGAACCGAGGACCGCGCTTTGAGCCGCATTTTGGTCCGAAATCTCATGATGATTTCTGCTTTCCGTCTTTTGAGCAGATGGCTCGACACTGGTTTAGCTCTTTTGCTAAACCTGGTGCCGGACCATTTGCTCCCACTTACAGCCACTGATTGTGCAGGATCGGGGACTAGAGGACGTTTGGATCATGGACTCAGGATGCTCTCGCCACATGACGGGACATCGCAGATGGTTCTCCAGTCTCACTCCCCCGAGCTCCAAAGAGTACATCACATTCGGGAACAGTGGTCAAGGGAAAGTAAGTGGCATTGGCTCAATTCGCATTTCAGACCATTTTTCTTTAAAGAACGTTGCTTTGGTTAGAAATTTGAACTTCAATTTGATTTCTGTTTCGCAACTTCTTGAGGAAGGTTTGGAAGTGCGTTTTAAGAAGGGCAATTCTTCTGTGTTTGATTCTAGAGGATCTTTGATTTGCCAGATTTTACCATTTGGTAAGGTTTTTCGAATTGACTTCTCTAGTTCTTTTGGCCCTTCTCGTTGTTTGATTGCTGGATCTTCTTCTGAGCTCTGGATGTGGCATAGGAGGTTAGGTCATTTGAGTTTTGATCTGCTAGTCAGGTTAAGCTCTATGGACCTCATCCGAGGATTGCCCAAGCTTAAGATGGAGAAGGATCTAGTTTGTCATCCCTGTCATCATGGGAAAATGGTTGCCGCTTCTCACTCACCTGTGACTCAGGTGATGACTTCGTATCCGGGCGAGCTTTTACACTTGGACACTGTTGGTCCAGCTCGGGTACGTTCAGTCGGTGGGAAGCGGTACGCACTTGTCATTGTTGACGACTTCTCTCGATTCTCGTGGGTTTCTTTTTGGAGTCTAAGGATGAAACTTTCAGTTTGTTCATGACCTGATTTTGAAGCTGAAGAATGAGAACAATGGTCAGATGCGAGCAATTCGTTCTGACAATGGCTCTGAGTTCAAGAACTCTCAGTTCGTCAGCTTTTGTAGTGATCAAGGTCTTGACCATCAGTTTTCTTCTCCTTACACTCCCCCACAAAACGGCGTTGTGGAACGAAAGAACCGCACGCTAGTCGAGATGGCCAGGATGATGCTCGATGAGCACAGGACTCCTAGGCGTTTTGGGCTGAATCCATGAACACGGCTTGCTATCTGGCCAACCACATCTTTCTTAGAGCTTACCTTGGTAAGACATCATATGAACTGCGGTTTGGCAGACAACCCAAGGTGAGCCACTTGCGAGCGTTTGGTTGCAAGTGCTTTGTGCTCAAGAAGGGAGGGCATTTGGACAAGTTTGAGTCTCGTTGCTGGGATGGTGTTTTTCTTGGTTATGCATTGCATTCTCGAGGTTTCCGTGTTTGGAAACTCGAAACCCAGCAGCTTGTCGAGACTTGCGAAGTTTCATTTGATGAGTCCTTGCCTTCTTTGACTCCTTCTTTTGAGCCTTCTGGTGATGATGAGCTCGGAGAGTCCATCTTCGAGGAAGATGAGGATACTCCAGCTGCTGATGAGGGTGGGCCTTCTGCACCCCCTGCAGAGCCCACACCTTCTGAGACTTCGATTGAGGATGAGGGTGGACCTCTGATCACTTCTTCCACTACGATCGAGCCCCCTCAGTCGAGTCCAGAGGTGCCAGCTGCTGACTCCGGTGAGGTGACTTCAGATCACCAGGGAACCCGAGCAGTTCAGCGTGACCATCCCTCAGAGCTCATCATAGGTGATTTGATTGAGAGAACTTTGCGTTCATCTAATGCCTCTCTTGCTATGTTTGCTGAATCTGCTTTTGTTGCATCTTTTGAGCCCAGAGATGTTTCTCATGCTCTTTCTGATTCAAATTGGATTAATGCTATGCAAGAAGAGCTTGAGAATTTTGTCCGCAATCCGGTTTGGACTTTAGTTGAGCCGCCACCAGGATGCAACCCCATAGGCACCAAGTGGGTATTCAAGAACAAACAAGGTGAAGATGGGGTTGTGGTGCGCAACAAAGCTCGACTAGTTGCCCAAGGTTTTTGCCAGAAATAGGGTATTGATTTTGAAGAAACCTTCGCTCCTGTTGCCCGTCTTGAGTCCATTCGCATTCTCCTAGCTTTTGCCGCTTCGAAGGGTTTTAAGCTTTTTCAAATGGACGTTAAGAGTGCTTTTCTGAACGGGTTCATAGAAGAGGAGGTTTATGTTAGGCAACCCCCCGGTTTTGAGAACTCTAAGTTTCCTCGACATGTTTTTAAGCTGCAAAAGGCTTTATACGGGTTGAAGCAAGCCCCCAGGGCTTGGTATGACCGGTTGAAGCAGTTTTTGTTGGGGAAGGGCTTTGTGATGGGTTCAGTGGATAAAACTCTCTTCTTGCTCAGAGTTGCTTCAGATTTTTTAGTCGCTCAGATTTACGTGGATGATATTATTTTTGGCGGTACTACTAATGATCTTGTGGCCAAGTTTTCTGAGCAGATGCACAGTGAGTTTGAGATGAGCCTCATGGGTGAGCTCAAGTATTTCTTAGGGCTCCAGATCGAGCAGACCAAGGACGACACCTTCATCCACCAAGGTAAATACACTCGCGATATGCTTAAGAAATTTGACTTTGGTGGGGAGTTGAAGCCGCAGATGACCCCGATGGGCACATCTGGGGGTCTGGACAAGGACGAGAGTGGCGTCAAGGTCAATGAAAGGGAGTTTCGAGGGATGATTGGCTCGCTGCTGTACTTGACGGTGACAAGACCAGATATTAAGTTTGTCGTGGGGATGTGCGCGCGCTTCAGGTCTTCACCTCGTGCGTCTCATCGGCATGCTGTCAAGCGCATCTTCAGGTATCTCACTTATGCGCCCGATCTTGGTCTTTACTTTTCAGCATCATCATCTCTTGATTTATCTGGTTTTTCGGATGCCGACTTTGGTGGGTGCCGGTTGGATCGCAAGTCGACTTCCGGTACATGCCAGTTTCTTGGTTCTTCTCTTGTCTCTTGGTCTTCTCGAAAGCAATCTGGAGTTGCTCTTTTGACAACTGAGGCTGAGTATTTAGCTGCTGCTAGCTGCTGCTCATAGTTGGTTTGGATGATTTCAACTCTGCGAGATTTTGGGTTGTTCTTTCCTACCAGGGTTCCATTGTTTTGCGACAGCACCAGTGCTATTAGTGTAGGGAAAACCCCTTGTCTCCATTCAAAAACCAAACATATTGATGTGCGCTTTCATTTTCTGCGGGATCAATATGAGAAAGGTGTCATTGACCTTGTTCATGTTGATACCCATCATCAGTTGGCTGATATTTTCACCAAACCCCTAGATCAGTCTACATTTGAGCATTTACGAGGGGATTTGGGTGTTGTGTATCCTTTCTAGGATATTTTGCGTCAGTTTTCTTTCTTCTTTTACTCTTTTCTTGAGTCTTTTTGTGTGTGTTCATATCTTGCATATTCACATATCACACTTTAGAGTTGCTTCTGATATATGATTGGACTGCTTTACTTATTCTAGCTAGTACATGCTTTTGAATACTTGTCAATGATCATACTTTGGTTCAATTCACTTGATATGTCTGATATCTGTCATATGCATGGTTTTTACGTTTTAAACTTGAAAAATGATCACCATTGCTTTTGGTAACTAGCATGCGTAGGCTGAATGTTCTTGCTATCTGTTACATGCCTTGTAGCTAGTTCCTGACTTAGATGCAAACAAGCGACTTGGACATCTTTCTGCTTTAAAACATGGAAATGTGCTGTAAAAATGATGAAAAATCAAGAAAAATGAAAAATTCCATGCCTTTTTATGCATAACTTGAAAAGATCCAGGTGGGTTTGTTTTGTCACATTGCATTGTTCTGGACTGCGTACCATAGCACTTTGGTATGAACTAGGACAGTGTAATGTTTGCCAAGACAAATGTCTTAAGCTTCTGACGGTCCAGTTCTGGCCTAGGCTTGACATGGTCGGTCAGCATAAGGTTTGACATGCAAATAACCACTGGCAAAAATGAAAAAGGAAAAAGAAAAAGCCTGAAAATTGAAATGATAACAAGTTTGCTGAAGCACTTGGTTTTTGAACAATGCTTATCTTGGTAGATATTAGTTAACCTGTGCATCTCATGCTTTACCTTGCTTGTTTACTGGAAAATGTGGTGATGCTTTTGTTTGCAAAAACTGCAAAATGCGTGCTAATGATTTTCTTTAGATATCATCTGTTGCACTGATCATGCCATGTACCGTTAACAGTATGTCTTTTGCTGTATCTGTTAGATGTTGTAATTGCAGTCAATCATATCTGAGAAGCATGCTTTATTCACTCCACCTGCACCCCAATTGTATTCACTGCATATTTTGAGGGGGAATTGCGTTTCAGGGCGAGTCTGTGTCTCTTTTGAGTGCTTGATGAGTTCACTTGTCAACAAGGGGGAGAAATTTTGGGATAAGAGTTCGAGGGGGAGTTTTTGTCTCACTTACTTTTTTGATATCCTTGTTGATGTTTCGGAGATCGCACTCATTCTGAGCTTTTACCCTTGGTTAACCATAATGACCGCTTCTTGCTTTTGTTCGGCTTTTGGTCATTAGGGTTAAACTTTTACCTTATTTTCTTCTTCTTTGTTTTTTCTTGTGCTTTGTTTTCGTGTTTCCACATTTGCTCGCAGGTGCTGAAGAGCTGAAAAAGAGGAGTGTTGACAATGCACTCATCAAGGGGGAGATTGAGGAGCCATGCTGAATAGCGTGGGCCTCATGGCTCCAGAAGTGATGAGTCATTGTCAACGATAGTCAAAGAGGACAGAAGAAGAAGAGATCTGCTGTTTCATGGGCCGCGTGTGACTCAGGTACACGGGCAGCAAGCGACTGTCGGGCAGAGGAGGCTGCGAAGTTGGGGTGGCCCAATCCGGGTACATGAGCCAGGAGCAGCAGAAGACCCACTGGGCTGTTGACCAGGATTGACTCAGGTACACCGGCGGTGAGTGATTGCCGGGCTGAGAGAGCTGCGGAATCGGGCCGGCCCAATCCGGGTACCTGGTGCAAAGTCGGTGGAGGCTTTGTCAGTTTCTGCGCAAAATTGACAACCGTTGATCTTGTATCGGAGTGTTCAGAAGAGAAGCATGCTTTTTACACTCCACCTGCACCCCAGTTGCATTCATTGCATATTTTGAGGGGGAGCTGCATTTCAGGGGGAGTGCTTTTAGTCTCACTTGATGAGTCCAATTGTCAACAAGGGGGAGAAATTTTAGGTTACTCGATCTTTTAGAAGAGTTTAGGGGGAGTTTTGGCTTACTATGGCATTTGTTTCGGGGGGAGTTTTAGTCTCTTTTGCCCTTACTCTTTGGTTGTCCTTGTTGATAATTCTGAGATTGCACTCGTTTTGAGTTTTTATTTTTGGTTAACCATAATGACCGTCTTTCTTGCCTTTGTTTGGTTTTTGGTCATTAAGGTTAAACTTTTATTTTATTTTCTTCTTTTCTGTCTTCTTTTGTTTTGTTTTTGTGTTTCCACGTGTTTTGCAGGTATCGAAGAGCTGATGAAGAGTGTTGACAATGCACTCATCAAGGGGGAGATTGAGGAGCCATGTTGAAAAGCATGGGCCTGATAGCTCTAGATGTGATGAGTGATTGCCAACGAAAGTCAAGAGGACATGAAGAGAAGAGAAGACCTGCCGTATCTAGGCCGCGTGTGACTCAGGTACACGGGCAGCGAGCGACTACCGGGCAGAGGGGCCGCGGAGTTGGGCTGGCCCAATCCGAGTACATGGGCTATGAGCGGCAGAGGATCCATTGGTCTATTGACCACGATTGACTTAGGAACACGGGCGGCGAGCGATTGCCAAGCTAAGAGAGATGCGGAATCGGGCCTACCCAATCCGGGTACCCGGTGCGAAGACGGTGGACGCTTTGTCAGTTTCGGTGCAAAAATGACAACCGCTGATCTCGGATCTAATCGTTCTGAGGCAAAGCCGTAGCTTCTACGAAAGCTCCGTATCAGGACAGGTTATCTATATTTAGGATTTTACTATTTTGCCTTTAGGCCCACAATATGTTAGTCGAGTCTGTAAAAAATCCTAAGGGCATTTCGGTCTTTTCCATTTTATTTCAGCGTCTGTTTAAACCCTAAGGGTATTGTTGGCGTAAAAGATTACGCTAACAGGTTTCTGTAGAAAAGAAACTAACAAACGAAGTGTTTGCGAAGCAAATTGTTCTAAGCCTCCGAAAGGATAATAACTTAGAATAGTTTGAAAGTGTGTATTGATTCACTTGTAATCGGTCCCTATTACAGGGTGAAATGGGGGGTATTTATAGGCCCAAACATTAAGGAAAAGACCTATTTACCCCTCTATTACAACCGACATTAAGGAAACTATTCGGTTTCCTTAATAGGGCTAAAATGGTAAAAGACTAATCTAATAGGATAGAAGATAAGTCTTCCATCTTAGCTGGCAGAAAAGATCCTGGAAGGCTTTGGTTCGAAGATATACTTCGAACCAATGCCAGTCTTTCGGACTCCGAACGAGGTTCCAAGCCACCTTCGAAGATGACCTTTGGACTATCTTCGAACTGGTTGGCTGTCTTCATGTTGCTTTGGCAATAACCCCGAAGATGGGATATTTTCCCCCAACAGTAGCCCCTCGAATACGCTTCTCCGTTCGACCTGTAACGTTAGGAGAGCAGTATACGGAAAGAAAAGATAACCAATCATAGGGGTTATTGATTTTTGTTTTATCTCCGAAATACATGAAGATATGAACTTCGAATCAGTCATAAGGTAATTACTTTTCGAACTATCTTAGAACTGACTCAGGAAGTTCGAAAGTCTTTTTAGACTTAGAAAATATAGCCGTTAGTTTCTGTTTCTAACGGAGTTATACGAGGCGTTATTTTCGGAGGAAAATAACAGGCGGGAATGCGAAAGGGCAGAGCCCAAACGGTAACAAACGGAAAGTTTTAGGCTATAAATAAAGAACTCTGGAACTTACTCGATTACCACTTCACCGCTCGCTCCCAGTCAAAAGCCTTTTGAGTTCTTGAGTTCTTGAGTTCTTGAGCCCTAACTTTCGAGTTCTTGAGCCCTAGTTCCCATTCTCTCAAGTTGATCCGGCAATCGCGATGGTGAAGACCAAAGGATCTGCGCCACCTTCAACCTTGGCTCGGCAGCAGGCAGCCGCAGCAGCAGCGGTGGCAACATTGGCGGCGGCACCCTCGATGCAGGCGGCAATGTCCATGGCGGCAGGGGGGAGAAATCCCCAAATCCCCGATGACCAAGGTCTGTGCCCTCCATCGACCAAATATTTGGATCAGTCCTTTGAATTGGGACCTTCGACCTGCAAAAGAGAGTCCTTGGCAATCACAGCAGGGGGTAAGATTAGCAATGGGGTAATGGTTCGAAAACCAGGCAAAGAAGCAATCCCATCACCAAGACCCGGAGAAGTCGTAGTGTTCGAAGCTTTTTTCGAAGCAGGCTTGGGCCTCCCTGCTGTAGATTTCTTGGCCGAACTCCTTGACTTGTTTCATGTAACCCTCCCCCAGCTGTCTCCGAATGCTGTAGCTAGATTAGCTATCTTCGAATGGGCTCTGAGAGCCGAAGGTTGTGAGGGGAGGGCTGAAGTCTTCGCAGCACTGCATAGAGCAACTTGTCAGCCGAAGACTTCCGTAGGCTCCGGAGGTGAAAAAGTATTGGTTGCCTTCGGAAGCATCAATTTTAGGCTTCGAGATGAATATGCTCTGCGATTCCCTGCTAAGGCCATCAACGCTAGATGGTATACTGATTGGGTGCTGCGGTGGTTTTACGCCGAAGTCGGAGTTAACAGTCCTTTAGCTGGACCTCTCAAAGAAATCAGATTCCGGAAGGAAGCTCTAGTGCAACCCGACGAAGGTCAGCTCGAAGCCCGCCTGAACCTGCTTGAAAAAATTAGTCGGAGGCTCAGTATGCGAGATTTGGCCGAAGAATTCATCGGTCTTCAAATTCCTCCACTGATGGCCAACTGGCCTATCATCTTCGAAGATGACTCCGAAGGCGGTCTTCGCAAGATAAACTATACTTCGAGCCCTGCAGGTAACTTCGAAACCAACATGCATAATACATATTTACTTCGAAGAAAGATTAATTTGAGTTATTTTTTAGCTTCTTCAGCCCCTATTACTTCAGAGCAAATTATAAGGGCTTCGGAGAAGATTCTTGGTGCCCCAACTTCGTCCGAGAAAGAATGGCGAATCAAATTAGTCGGAAGTTGGGAGCGATTTAACAGAGTATGGGGAATGTTGGAGTTAACTCCGCCCCCTCTGATGGACTGGGTGCCTCAAGAGAAAGGACCCAAGAAGAGAGTAGCCGAAGCTGGAACCTCTAGCTCCGCAAAGACTCCGACAAAGAAGGTGGCTCGGAAGCCGAAAAACCTCGCACCTTCGAGCTCAAGAGCTTCAGCTTCTAGCTCTAAAGAAGACGAAGGTATTTTATTAGTAAGATTAATTGACGAAGATGCGGCTCAACAAAGTATTCATATTGAAGACAATGCAGGTATTCCGGAGCCTCAAGCCATCATCGAAGAAGTAAGAGCTCCGGATACCCAGGAAGAACAAAACGAAGCCCCTATGGGTGTGAATGAGGCCGAAGTGCCTGCGAACATACCGGAGTCTGGAGACAATGTTGATCAACCAATGACTTCGGTAGTTCAGGAAGACACAACTCAGGCAGGAGTTTCAGTGGATGAAGGGGGAGTCGAAGTCACTATGGCTTCGATTCTCGAAGAAGTAATGAGGGTTCTTCAGGACGATGCTCCTGTAGCCCAAGATTTAACGGCTGATTCGGATGAGGACTACACTTTTGATCCTCCGATCAGTCCGGTAGTCGATATTCCAGAGAATGTCGAAGGTAAATTTTGCTTAATTCTTATCAAATTTTGCAAAATTATACAATGTGTAATATTTTTGTTTTTTCAGAGCCTCCTGTTGTCGAAGTATCCCTCGAAGATACAACTTTAAGACCTTCGACAACTTCGGGGCCGCAACCGGGAGTTGCTCTACCGGGGCCTGGAAGAGGAAAAAGACACATCGAGCCCCTCCCAGCTCAAGGATCGACTTCATCTGAGTCAACGGACGAAAGTGAATCGACTGAGGGGGGGCCATCTTCTGAAGTTCCAAGGGCCTCGGAAGAAACCTCCGGACCTTCGCTAAGCAGGGCTGACCAGAAAGCTTCAAAACTGCTTCCTCTCCTAACTCCTTTTTTGGAGGAGAAAACCGGACTTGGGACTTTGGTTAAACCTTGGGTGAAGCCAGTCGCCAAGTCGGGGAAACAGAACTGGTAGCCCGTTTAAGCAGAGTGAAGGGTTCGGAGCTTAACCTCGCTGTGGAAAGAGCAGCTTATCAGGTATAAAGCATCTTCGAACCAAATAATGAATTATATATGAATAATTTCTTATTCTAGTTTTTCTTTTTCTTAGCAAGCAGTCTTAGCCCGCGCTGCAGCTTTGTCGAATGAAAACGAAATTGCTCAACTTCGGGAAGAGAACGAAACTCTTCAAAGAAATCTTAACTTCTCCGAAGGTCGAGTATCTCAAATGGACAATGTGATAATAGCAGAGCGAAGGGCTAGGCAAAGTTTGGAAGCTGCAAGGAAAGAGCTCGAAGCAGAAAGAGTTGTGCTTCGAGCGGAGATTGAAAGACTGCGGACGGAGGATGCTGCGAAGGACTCCGCACTTGTAAGGCTACAAGAAGAGGCTGGCCAACTCCGAACTCAAAAGAATGCTTTGACTACGGAGAACGCTCGAATCTCCGGAGTTTTAGCTGAAACAACTTCGGCCAAGGATATGCTTATTGAAGAAAAGGTTAAGTCTGAGAAGGTGGCTTCGGAGGTCATCGAACAGATGTTAAGTGTCTTGGAGTACTTCGGTACTACTGGATCACTACCTTCGGATGACAATGTAACTCTACTGCGCCGGCTAAAGAGAATTCAAGGAGCAGCGAAGCAAATGAAGACGGCGGGCATTAGATACGGAGAACTCTCCGGACATGTGTCTGCTGTTGGTCTACTTCGCTATTACGAGGATTTGGGCCGATCAATAACTCCGGACGCAGGAAGAGGTCCAATCACCTTCGACGACGACCGACTTCTCAAACCTTCCGAAGGTGTAGCTGCTGCTTGGCGAGCCTTCCAAACTTCATGGAGAGCCGAAGGTCGTTCTGCGATCAAGGCTTGGATTGATGAAGGCCAACGCCAGAAGCAAGTTCGGACCCAAGCTTCGAGCAGTCAGCCTCCTCCGAACCCGCAGGTTTAGGATTATTTAGGATTTTTGATTATGTAAAGCTGATGCTTGTAAATATTTATCAATGAAAATCTTGTTTGTCATATTTTTAGGCTTTGCCTCTTATGGAAGATATCGAAGTGTTAGAGCTTAACAGCGAACTTCGCTCATTGTGGAAAACCTTCGAACTTCTCAAGAGTTATAAGCGTCCTCGATTTCTTATCCCTCGAGATGACTCCGGCGTTATTGCGCCCGAAGTAATCAAAGACATATTGTCTTATATTAAAGAGGAAGATAAAGAGAGCGACGCAAACACCTCGTCTTCTGAAGACACTAATTGGTCCGAAGACGAAGGTGAAGCCCAAAATAAAAGATCTGAAGATCTTAGAAGCTGGGAGAGAAGCCCCGAGCGGCTTCGAACTTGGGCCGAACTTCAACAAGAGCAGAAGGATTTTAGAGCTTCGAAGGGGAGGAAGAGAGTTAAACGTAAAGTTCTTAGAACTTCCGATGTTGGAACTAGTCGTTCCACCCCTAGCTCTCGGGACCGAAGAGGTCTCCGATTCCTTCTTGGTATAGATACCAATTTTTCATAATGTAATTTGTAAATACATTTGTTTTGATAATGAATGCCGATTTAAAATTGTCTCCATATTTACTAGCCCCTCTTTGGGTATAAGCAACTTCGAACTGTATTCGAAGATGGTTATGCGCAAAGAAAAAACTTCGGAGTACAATTTTTTGGGGGTTCGGAGCCCCTCTGTCATTTAAAGATCTTTTGAAATCTTATGAAATGTCTTCGACTATCTGTAGTCAGAAGAATGGTAACTTGGTACCTTTGTTTATTTCATGAAAGAGATCAATTGAGATAACTTCCAGGACACTTTAATGTCTTAAAAAATTTTGTCACTTTGGACGCATATGAACAATCATTTGAAGCTCATGGCTTAAATGCTGCTTTGCTTTAGCCACCTTCGGCTGTTTTTTTGCGGAAATCTACCAGCCGGAGCTTGGATTTTGCAGAAATTATAGCCACCTTCGGCTATTTTGCAGAAGTCTACCAGCCGGAGCTTGGACTTCGTAGAAATTGTAGCCACTTGGGCTCTTTTTTGCAGAAGTCTACCAGCCGGAGCTTGGACTTCGCAGAATTTGGCCACCTTCGGCTCTTTTTACGGAAGTCTGACAAGCTGCAGCTTGGACTCCGCAGATTTTGGCCACCTTCGGCTCTTTTTACGGAAGTCTACCAGCCGAAGCTTGGACTCCGTAGAGTGTGGTTTTGGGCTCTTTTACGGATGCCTACAAGCCGATGGCCTGGGCTCCGGATTATGTCAGCCCCCACACCGGAGGCTTCGACTTTATGGGTACGAAGTCCGGAAATACATCCCAGCTTGATAACACTTCCCTCTCGAACGACTTCTGTCCCAGCGCGTCCGCTCGGGAGACTAGGAGCGTCAAGGGGAAGGTTAAACCACCGGGTGTATGCTTTATTAATTTAGAGGTGATTACAAGCGAATTACAAGGAGCCCTTATGCGAAGTATCGCTTTAGGTGCTCCGCATGCCAAGTGTGTGCTAATTCTTCACCTTCTAAATTAGCTAATTTAAATGAACCAGGGCGCCCCGAGCGGACGATTAGATATGGACCTTCCCATTTATTGCCTAACTTCCCTGGTGCTATAATGCTTCGTAGAACAAGATGACCCGGTCTTAACTCGCTGAGCTTAACCTTCGGGTCATACCAAGTCTTCGTCTGCTGATGATACTTTGATAAATTAGCTACAGCTCGAAGCCTTGTCTCTTCTGACAAATCTAACGAAGCTTGTCTTTCTTCTTCGATGTCTGGTTCGGTGCTGCGAAGTGATCCCCCTTTGAGCTCCGTTGGAGTCATAGCTTCATCTCCGAATAGTAGTCTGAACGGAGTAAAACCTGTGGACCTTGTTTGCGTAGTCCGAATGGACCACAGAATCTTCGGAAGCTCTTCGGTCCACAGTCCCTTTGACAACCCTACTATTCTTCGATTTAGCCCTGATAAGATATTTCCATTGGCTCGTTCAACGGCTCCATTCGACTGAGGATGTCTTACTGCAGCAAAACATAGTTGAATGCCTAGGTCTTCGCAAAACTTTCTGAAGGGTTCTGCGTCGAACTGTGTTCCATTATCAACTGTGAGATATCTAGGCACTCCGAACCGGCAAATAATGTTTTTCCAGAAGAATTTCTGTACATTATTCGAAGTGATAGCTGTTAAGGGCTCTGCTTCGACCCACTTAGAAAAATATTCGATAGCTACCACTGCGAATTTCAGATTTCCCTTTGCTAACGGAAAGGGACCAATTAGATCCATACCCCATCTGGCCATAGGCCATACCGGAGCAATGACTTGAAGAGCTGTTGGTGGGCGATGACTCCGTCGACCCATCCACTGGCATCCTTGACAAGTGCGGACCAAGCTCTCCGCATCAGCTGTTATTGTGGGCCAATAAAGCCCCTGGCGAAGTGTTTTCCTGCCAGAGCTCTAGGGGCTAAATGACTTCCACAAAGGCCTTCGTGAATTTCTCGAAGAATTTCTTGGCCTTCGGCTTGAGATATACATCGGAGTAGAGGGGAACATACTCCGGCCTTGTATAATATACCGTTGATTAGCTGATAGTTTCTTGCTCTGAGCTTTAATCTTGACAATTTGGGCTCTTCGGGCAAATTTGTTCCTCCTTGCAAGAGTTCTATGATTGAATCCTTCCAATCTGCACCAGGAATGCAGAGAATCTCTGCAGAAGCAACTTGTGGCACCGAAGGTATATTGAGCTCCTCATAGAAAGCTTCGTCAGGCACATCCACAGCTCCGGCAGCAGCCTTCGCTAAAATGTCCGCTTGCACGTTTTCAGCTCTTGGTATACTCCGAATGGAAATACCCTTGAAATGTGCTTCGATCTTGCGAATTTCTTCTAAGTACTTTGCAAGCTGTGGATGTCGGACTTGAAAACTTTTGTCTACGTGCCCTGCTACTATCTGAGAATCTGTTTTTATAATTATCCTCGTAGCCCCTAGAGCACGTGCTTTCCGGAGTCCCAATAATATTCCTTCGTACTCCGCTATATTATTGGTAGACTTAAAGTTGAGTCTTGCGGAGTACATTGCTCTTTGACCTGACGGGGAAATTATTACTGCCCCAATACCTGCTCCGGATGCTTGGAAAGCCCCATCGGAGTAAATAGTCCATACTCCGTCATCTGATTTCTCCGGAGTCAACTTCGCAGGAGGAGTCCACTCTGCTACGAAGTCTGCTAGGACTTGGGATTTGATAGCTGTCCTTGCCAGGAAAGATATGCCGAAGGGTGCTAGTTCTACTGCCCACTTTCCAATTCTTCCAGTGGAATCTTTGCTTCGGAGCATATCTCCTAAAGGATACGAAGTTGGTACAATTACATTGTGAGCCAAAAAATAATGTCTTAGCTTCCTCGAAGCCATTATCAGAGCATAAACGAATTTCTCAAGTTCGGAGTATCTTGTCTTCGCTCCTGACAATGCTTCGGATACAAAATAGACAGGATTTTGGACCAACTTCCCATTGATATCAGCTTCTCTGACAAGGACTGCGCTGACTGCTGAGCCTGTGGCTGCAAGATACAGAAGTAGGGTTTCGTCCGCAATAGGCACCGTAAGTGTAGCAAGATTGCTGAGATAATCTTTAATATCTTCGAAGCTTTTCTGACACTCCGGTGTCCATGCAAAATCTTCGGACCCTTTCAAGGCTTTAAAGATTGGCAAGCTCCTCTCCGCAGATCTTGATAAAAACCTGCTAAGTGCGGCTAGACGTCCAGTCAGCTTTTGCACTTGCTTTAAATTCTCCGGAGGAGCCATCTTCTGCAGCGCAGTTATTTGAGTAGGGCTAGCTTCAATTCCCCTGCTTGAAACTAAGTACCCTAACAACTTTCCAGCCTTAGCTCCGAATATACATTTTTCGGGGTTAAGGCGGATCCCACATGCCCGAAGGCTATTGAATGTTTCTGCTAAGTCTAGGCTATGTTGGTGCTTTAAAGCACTCTTTATCACAATATCATCCATATAGGCCTCCACATTGCGACCTAATTGATGACCTAGAGCCTTAGCAACTAACCTTGAAAAGGTAGCCCCGGCATTTCTTAGGCCGAAGGGCATTCTTACATAGCAGAAGACTCCCGAAGGAGTTACAAAGCTCGTCTTGATTTCATCTTCGCGCTTTAACCATATTTGATGATAGCCGGAATAGGCGTCAAGGAAGCTTAGTAACTCCGAACCTGCAGTGGAGTCAACTAGTTGATCAATTCGGGGCATGGGGTAGGGGTCACGTGGGCACGCTTTATTCAAAGATGTGAAATCAATGCACATGCGCCACTTTCCGGAAGACTTCTTCCTGACGAAGACTGGGTTGGCTAGCCATTCTGTATGGGCCACTTCTCTGATAATCCCAGCCTTCAACAGTTTTTCAACTTCGTCCTTAGCTAGAGCAGCTCTCTCTGCGGACATCTTCCGGAGCCCTTGTCGAACAGGCCGGGCCTTCGGGTTTACAAGCAAGCTGTGCTCAATAATATCCCGATCGACTCCGGTGATATCTTCGTCAGACCAAGCGAAGACATCCAAATTTTCTCCTACAACCTTTTCCAAGGAAGTTGCAACTTCGGGAGGTAAATCTTTACCAAACTGAAAAGTGTATTCTTTACCATCTTTGACAATGATCTTCGTTGCAATCTCTCCTTCGGGACTTGGTCTTGGAAACGATTTCTTCGAAGCTTCGGAGGAGGGTGAAAAAATTTCTCCATTTTCTTGGACACTGTTTACTTGCCTCGGATCAAGAGGAGGACCATGACCATATTCTGCTCTCCGAGCTATGGCTTGATCTCCGAAGACTGTCAGAACTCCTGATTGTGTGGGCATCTTCATGCACAAGTAATTGTGATGCGCCACAGCTCCGAACTGATTCAACATGCCTCGGCCAAAGATAACATTATAAGCATACGGGGCATCCACCACATCAAAGATAACTTCTTCAGTTCGGGCTAGTAAACCTTCTCCGAAGGTTACTTCCAGGCCTATCTGGCCAAGTGCATCTAGCGGAGGTCCTGCAAAGCCTTGCAGAGGACGAGCCGCTGGGAGAAGATGCTTCCGGGAAATGCATAACTGATCGAAGGCTTGTACAAATATGATATCTGCCGAGCTACCTCCGTCGATTAGCACCCTTCGGACTTCAGTTCCGGCAATATCAGCAGTGATAACCAATGGATCTGCATGCGGGAACTTGATACCAGCTGCATCCTCCGCAGAGAAAGATATTGGAACATGAGACCACTCCGGCATTGCAGCTGCAGATGACGAAGTCCCAATGTGGCCTACTTCTCGGACGTACTCTCTTCGCTGTCTCTTGGACATGCTTCCGAGGGTACCTCCTCCGGAGATAGGGAGAACTACTCTCTTCCCTCTATCTTGCCCTTCTTCTTGCTTCGGGGGTGGCATAACATTGGCCACCGGAGGATGTCTTGCAGCATCAAAATTTTCTATTCGCGCTACAGCCTGGACCGGCTCCGAGCGCACTGCTGCTGCTGGACTTCGGTCGGTACTACCTCGACCCGAAGTTCTCTCCAAGTATTCTCCCCGAAGGGTAAGAATAGCCTTGCAGGTGTCAGTTGCATGGCTTCGGTTCTCTCCATGAATACAGCAAAAAAGGGGCTGGCCTTTGCCAGCCGTTTTCCCTGGCGGCCTCCAGCCGCTGGACTTGTTCCCCGCAGGCTGTGGAGCTCTTGGTGCAAACTTCTGCGGGGGTGCAATGTTTAAGACCTCAGAACGAGGGTGCTTTTGCCCTCTTCTTCTATCATGTTGCACTTCGGGGACTGGTTCTTGTGGCTGAGCCGAAGTCTTCACCTCTGCTTTAACTTCTGTCAACACTGTCGAAGTAGCAGTAGTCCTCCGAAGCCAACCTTCTTCTGACTTCGAGTACTCCTCGAAGTACGACATCAACTGTGATACTGTGGTGATGCTCTTCCGATGCAATTTATCCAGAAGGCCTTTATGACTGACGCCTTCCCGAGCCGCATCAACCACCGAAGATGTGGACAGCCCCCGAATTTGCGACTTCGTGTGAGCGAAGCGCTTGAAGTACTGCCTCAATGTTTCTCCGGGGAGCTGTTTCACTTGGAAAAGGCTTCCTGTCGACATGGGGGGCACGAAGGTGCCCTGAAAGTTACTTATGAACTTCTTCTTCAACTGTAACCATGTCGTGATTGATCCTGGTTTTAAAGACCAGAACCATCTCAACGCCACTCCTTCAAGGGCTAACGGGAAGCACTTCGCCATAGTTTCTCTGTCTCCGCCACTAGCCTCGATTGCTAGGGCATAAGAACGCACAAACTCACTGGGATCTTCGTCTCCGGCATACTTGCTAAGCTTCGAAGCTTTGAACCTTGGATCGAAGCGAACCTTCTGAAGCTCGGGATGCAACGGAGATTCATTGTCGTAAGAGGCGTTTTCCGGGGCTTCGGGATAGTCAAGATCGTCGTCTTCGTGCACTTCGGGGATAGCTGGGGTGGCTTGAGGGCGAAGCCTGTTCGCAGCCTCCTGTCGCCACCTCGCTACCTCGGCTTGAAGATTGGCCATTTGAGTGGCCATGTCTCCAAGGCTATCTTCATCTCCTCCGGAAGGACCTTCCGGGTCTTGAGAACTGGTATGATCAGTTCCAATCGGAATGGAGGGTGGCAGAGTGGCTCCGGGCGGTCGGAGTGTAGAAGGGGTTGGTGGAGAGGTTTCGTATCCTCGAGGGATAAAAGCCCCTTGCGGAGTTTGAGGTGGAGGGATAGTCGAAGACCCTCCGACTTCGACTGTGTCGAAGGGTATCTCTCCGGAGATCCGAGAGGACCTCCGAGTGGGATTGCGAGGTGCGCTCCGCTTAGGAGGCATGATGCAAGAAGTTGGTAGAGAACGAAGTTTTTTGGACTAGGTTCCCCACGGACGGCGCCAACTGTTGGCGTAAAAGATTACGCTAACAGGTTTCTGTAGAAAAGAAACTAACAAACGAAGTGTTTGCGAAGCAAACTGTTCTAAGCCTCCGAAAGGATAATAACTTAGAATAGTTTGAAAGTGTGTATTGATTCACTTGTAATCGGTCCCTATTACAGGGTGAAATGGGGGGTATTTATAGGCCCAAACATTAAGGAAAAGACCTATTTACCCCTCTATTACAACCGACATTAAGGAAACTATTCGGTTTCCTTAATAGGGCTAAAATGGTAAAAGACTAATCTAATAGGATAGAAGATAAGTCTTCCATCTTAGCTGGCAGAAAAGATCCTGGAAGGCTTTGGTTCGAAGATATACTTCGAACCAATGCCAGTCTTTCGGACTCCGAACGAGGTTCCAAGCCACCTTCGAAGATGACCTTCGGACTATCTTCGAACTGGTTGGCTGTCTTCATGTTGCTTTGGCAATAACCCCGAAGATGGGATATTTTCCCCCAACAGGTATTTTTGGTTTTTCCTAGTCTATTGGGCTGCCTATAAATAGGGCCCTAATCCCTAGGGTTAGGGTTAACTCACTTAATGCAAATATAAACTGTGTTTTTTCCACCGCCGCAATTTCTTTCTCAGGCCAGAAGTTTCATATCGCCGTCATCGCTGTGTTTCTTCTTCGTCGTCGTGGTTTCCTCCTTGTTTCTGCTTCATCGGGTGGCGCAACAGTGCTTGAGGTAGGAGACATGGGCTGCATCGGCTTGTGCTGCATCGGCGCATTCACCGAGAAGCCAGCAGTGCTATAGGCTGGGAGCTTGGCCGACGTGCAGAGCGAGTACAGGCGAAGGCTCCAAGGTGCAGTCTGCCAGCTTCTCTATTTGAATTGTCTATGCACTGTGTTCAGACACCAGAAAACCAGCAAGCTAGCAGCTAGGCTCTAGAATCTCTAGGTGTATGTGCGCACAACAGCTAGCCGAGTAGGTTGGCAGGCAGCAGCACAGGCTAGGTCCTAGCTTGCGCAAAAGGCACAGCTGTAGCTTGGAGTCTGCGCGAAGTCTGTAAGAAAAGGTGTAGTTGCTCGATTTGTGTGCACAGTGAGGCTTGCGGTGCAGACTGCTAGTGGTGTTTAGCGTAGCCTGTCGCTTGGCTTCGTCGACTGGGAGAAGCCTGCAACGAAGTCCGCGTGAAGGCACTTCGCCTTCCATACTGAACTAGTACGTGGACTTCGATGGATTGGACTGCAGACTTCGGTAGCCACACATGCTTCGTCAAGTATCAATCAGGAGACAAATTTGAACAGTAAAATTTTTATCTCGTTTTACATGCACTTGAGTAAATTGAATGTGATGATTTTCTGATCATACTTAAAATGCTCTTGAGTTGAATGCACTATGAATCTGCCTTCGAACACTGTGTTGGTGTCTTTTTGTTTAGGACACCGGTTGTTTTTAGGCTAGATTATTTTTAGCACCTGTCATTTGCTTTGCTTCTACTGTTTGTCTGTTGAGGTGCGTTGGGTGTTGGGAGAAGACCATTGATTCGTAAGAATTTTTTTAGGCGCCCATTCACCCCCCTCTAGTCGCTATTTTCGGTCCTACATAGGTCCGGGAATGAGGGCTCGGATCCCCGGAGAGGAGGTCATACCGATGCCAAGGAGTTGAGAAGTTGTCGTCTTCGAAGCCTTCTTTGAAGTGGGACTCGGGCTCCCTTCAGCAAACTTCTTGACGGAGGTATTGGAGCTATTCCACATCACCCTCCTGCTATTGACTCCGAATGCTATCACCCGCTTTGCGGTCTTCGAGTGGTCCCTCTGAGCCGAAGGGTGCGAAGGAAGGTCTGAAGTGTTTGCGGCGATCCACGAAGCTTCGTGCCAACCCAAAATGCACGATGGGCCCAGAGACTCTAAACTACTGGTGGCCTTCGGGAGTGTAAACTTACAGCTCCGGAAGGAGCACTTGAAGAACTTCCCGGTGAAGGCGATCAACGACTGGTGGTACTCTGATTGGATACTTCGATGGTTTTATGCCGAAGTTGGTGAAGACTCCGGCCTTGCGGGGCCCCTCCAAGAGATTTGGTATAGGAGGGAAGCGGTGGTGACCTTGGACTCAAGTATGCTTTCAACACGACTTGGGTTGCTGTATTCGGTGGCTAAGCGCATGAGCATGCGTGACTTGGTGGAGGAATTCATCGACCTCTAGATACCTCCGCTCGGGGCCAATTGGCCCATTATTTTCCAAAGCACTTCGAAGAGGGAGCTTCGAGAGATCGCTTCGAACTCTCTAGGTAACGCTTTGATATCTCCTACATTTAAATTAGTTCTATGAAATATTTGTAATTTTTCTTAATAGATTGTTACCTTGTTTCAGCGGCTCCATTGGTGCTGGCTCCGGAGTAAATAGCTCGGGCAGCAGAGAGGGTGCTTGGAGCCTCTACCGCAGCGGAGAAGCAATGGAGGGTGGAGTTGGTGGGGAGCTAGGAACGCTCCAACCGAGTGTGGAGTGCACTCGGGATTGAAGCCCCTCTTCTTCCAAGCTTCGATGCAGTGGGCCCATTTCCTCAAAAGAGGAAAGCCGCTACGAGGACCTCCAAGGCTATGAAGACTCTAGCAAAAAAGGTGGCACGGAAGGGTAAGCCCCTGTCTCCTTCGGTGTCAGCACCTTCGTTGGAGATTCGGAGCTCTTCTTCGGAGGAGTCCAAAGAGGAGGAGACTTTGGAGGTCCGAATGGGGAGGCAGCTTGAAGCCTTACTCATGGAGGGTGGTGAGGGGGATTCTAGGACCGAAACCGAGGATCCACCTCGAATTGATGTTGAGGCAGTGCTGATGGCCGAAGGGGAGGACCTCGGGCAAGTAGATGCCGGAGGTGATCCTTCGGAGAATGAAGAGGAGGAGGAAGTCCAAACTGAGCTCGTAAGGACTCAAGGAGCGGAGATAGAGGGCTTCGATTCACCGGTGATCGGAGTGGTGGTGGCGGAGGTAAGGGCCTCTACGTTGGCCACTCCAAACCAAACTCTGGGGGAGGACAACGAGGAGTACCTCAGATTGTATGAGTATCTGGGGATCCTGTAATTCTTCCCCAAAATTTTGATGGAGGTAAGCCTTCAGTCTTTACTCCTTGATTCATCATACCTAAAATAATTTCATTCTATTGGCAATATCTTTTAGATGATTGACAAATACCTTGTGTTTGTAGATGCCTTGGGGAGCAACATGCCTCTGACCCGAGACAGAGCCTTGGTGGAGGACTGAGCTCCTGATAGGGATGAGGCTCTGGCGGAGGAGGTGGCTCTGGTAGTGGAGGCTACTTCAATAGCTAGAGTTTCTTCAGCAGAGGGAGTCACTCCTGCGGAGGAGTCAACTCCGACGGAGAGTGACACTCCAATGGGAGACGTGGCTCCGGCGCCTCCTGCAATGGGGAGAGGTAAAGGCAAATTTTGGCATGGGCCTCTCCCTTCTTTGATTATGATGCCGTCAGGGTCGACGAATGATCCCTCGGTGGAAGCTTCGAAGGAGGATCCCACCGAAGATGATCGGAGGGTCCTGTCCTGACTTTCGCTATTAGCTCCGTTCTTGGAGTAGCGGACAGGGCTTCGACCTCTCCTGCAGCCCTTGGCTCAAATAAGCCAAGAGGTTCGCAACTCTGAACTGGTCTCTGCGTTGAGTGAAGCTAGTGGAACGAAGCTAAACATTGCCCTTGAAAGGGCTACCCTCCAGGTATGTGAAGGACATGGCATATATTTAATTTATTGTAGTTGCACCATACTTACTTTGCTTTTTGCAGCAAATTGTTCTTGCTAGAGTGGCGGTGACTTCCAGCGAGCTCAAATTTAATCGACTCAAAAGGAAGGTTACAACATTCTAGGAGGCTCTTAGGGGCTCCAAAGACAAGTCCCTGCAATCAGAGGAAAAAATCCTCGAAGAGTAGTGGGTGAAGGCCATTGCGGAGGAGGTGGTTCGAACAGAGTAGTATGCTCAAGCGGGCTTGGTGTATTTAATCAAGTAGCTTCAAGCAGAGCGGGTGGTGCGTAGAACCGAAATTGATAGGCTTCGAGCAGCGGAGGTGATTTCCGGGGCCGAGCCTATGCGGCTCCGAGAAGCGCACCAGCAAGCGCTGTCTTAGAAGAACTATCTGATGACGAAGACAGCTGAGCTCTCCACCATTGCCTTCGACATGACAAAGGTCAAGGCGAAGCACAACGAGGTGGCTGACGAGACCATGGACACCCTACAGGGTGTTCTGGAATATTTTGGAATAGTACGCCCATCTTCTTCAGCTGTGACAGACAAACCTCTTAGCTAGAAGCTCAAGATGATCTAGGGGTCGGCCAAGATGATGAAGGGCTCCTGTACTCGCTAAGGAGAGATTTCCAAACAAGTAGATGGGATCGGAGTAATTCATCACCTCGAAGCCATCGAGGTCTCCATTACTCCGGTGAAGGGTTCAACACCTGCATGCTTTGCTGATGAAGGTTTGTTGCAACCATCGCTGGATGTCGCCTTAGCTTGGGAAACTTTCTAGGCAACCTAGAAAGCAGATAGCGAAGCTGCAGCCAAGGCATGGATCGACGAAGCCTATCGGCAGAGGCAAGCACAGATGAAGCCTCCGGCTCCACCTTCATCAACTGCTCCGCCTCCGGACCCAAAGGTCTAGCCTCTTAGGCGCTTTTGTAGTAAAAAGACTTTGGAATATTCTTTTAGCTTGCTTGAATGAAAAGTCTTTGTTTGGATGTTTGTTTTTAGGTTTTGTTGTATGCTTCCGATTTTGATCTTGAAGTATTAGAATTTGACGAAGGGCTTCACCAATAGTGGGCTATTCTTGAGAGCTTAAGGCCTTATAGGCGCTCACGATTCTTCGTTCCTCAGGGGGAACATGGAGAGATAGCACCTGATATTTTTAGCAAAGTGCTCTCTTACATCGAAGAAGAAGATAAAGAAGAAGCTACAGTAATAACATCTTCGTCTTCGGAGTATGTAGATTGGTTTGATTCAGAGCATCAAGTCGAGGATCTGGTGGAGGCTAGCTCCGAACGGCTTCAAACTTGGGCCGAACTTCAGGAAGAGCAGAGAGTCTGGAGAGCTTCGCAACAGGGCAATTGAAATCGAACGAAAAGGAAATCTTTAAGAACTCCAGGCTCCAAAGACGGAGCTAGTCCCATAGGTAGCTCTAGGGGTCAGAGAGGCCTTCGCTTCTACATAGGCTTAGATACTAATTTTTCATGATTATGATATTTTGTAATGTGATTTAACCAAGCAATATAATTTGTTTGAGAAGCATCGTTTGATTGTGCCTTATTCCCCTCCCCCTCTTTGTCGGTGGGTGGCCTTATGCAATGCAATAGGGCCGGTCACGCACAAGCACAAACTCTACTTTTTTGTAGAGTTCTTCGAACTGTATGTTCGTATCATAATATCTTACCTAATAGAGGTAGAATAGGTGACGTATCGAACTAATGGTTCGATGTCAGAAAAGATGGTAGCTAAGGAATTCGTAAGGGGCTTTAAACTTATAAGTTAGAGCTTCGAAATTGGTCACTTAGGACACTTGATGGGGTTCATTTGGCTGTGGCCTTGAAACCTTATAGTGTTTTCACCTTCTACTCTTTTTCAGATGCTTCGAACCCAGAGGACTGGAATCTATTTGTTTATAGTCCTTAGACTCTTCTACGGATGTTATCAAGCCGATGGCTTGGAATCCGAAGGTTTTGGACACCTTCGGCTCATGTACAGATGCTCCGAATCAGTGGTTTGGACTCTGTGATTTTATAGTCCTTAGACTCTTCTATGGATGCTATCAAGCCAGTGATCCATAGGTTTTGGACACCTTCGGCTCTTGTACGGATGCTCCGAACCAGTGGTTTGAACTCCGTGATTTTATAGTCCTTAGACTCTTCTACGTATGCTATCAAGCCGGTGGCTCGGAATCCATAGGTTTTGGCCACCTTCGGCTCTTGTACGGATGCTCCGAACCAGTAGTTTGAACTCCATGATTTTATAGTCCTTATACTCTTCTACGGATGCTATCAAGCCGATGACTCAAAATACGTAGGTTTTGGCCACCTTCATCTCTTATGCAAATGTTCTGAACCAGTGGTTCGAACTCCGTGCTTTTATAGTCCTTAGACTCTTCTACAGATGCTTTCAAGCCGGTGGCTTGGAATCCGTAGGTTGTGGCCACCTTCGGCTCTTTTATGGAAGCTCCGAACCAATGGTTCGAAGGCCGTTTATTGGGTTCCCCTGATGCGTCCGTTCCCCTAATGCGTCCACCAGGGGTAGGGAATATTGAGGAGTAAGCATAATTCGAACCACAAGCTTTTATTCATTTAGAAAAGGTATTTTACAATTCGTTACAAGGAGCCCCTAAGCATAATAACGTTTAAGGTGCTCTGCATGCCATGCATGCTTTAATTCTTCCCCTTCTAAATTTGCTAATTTAAAAGATCTGGGGCGCCCTGAGCGTAGGATAATATATGGTCCTTCCCATTTGTTTCCTAGTTTCCCTGGAGCAATTACACTTCGCAGTACCAAATGACCTGGCCTAAGTTAATTAACTTTCACCTTTGGGTCTACCATGTCTTCGTCTAGTCTTGGTACTTTGTCAAATAGGCGACAGCTCGAAGCCTCGTTTCTTCGGACAAGTCGAGCTAAGTGTTCCATTCATCTTTAACTTCTAGTTCAGTTGTGCGGAGGGATCTACCTTTCAGCTTCATTGGATTCATGGCCTCGTCCCTGAACAACAACCGAAATGGGGTAAAACCTGTAGACCTAGCTTGAGTGGTCTGAATGGACCATAAAATCTTAGGAAGCTCTTTGGTCCACAGCCCCTTTATCAACCCTACAATCGTTCAATTTAAGCTGGACATAATATTACCATTGGCCCACTCCACGTCTCCGTTGGATTGGGGATGATGGACGGCTGCAAAGCACCTTTTAATGCCTAGCCCTTTGCAGAATTCTCTAAAGGGTTCGACATCAAATTGGGTGACATTGTCAATTGTCAACTCTCTAGGCACTCCGAACCTGCAAATAATGTTTTGCTAGAAGAATTTTTGCACATTTTTCAAAGTGATTGCAGTTAAGGGTTCAACTTCTACCCATTTAGAAAAGTATTCGATTGCTACTACCACGAACTTCAAGCTGCCCTTTGCCATTGGGAAGGGGCTGATGAGATCCATTCCCCATCGTGCCATCGGCCATACCGGAGCACTTGAAGGGGTGTTGAAGGATGATGGCTTCGTCTTCCCATTCATTGGCACCCTTGACAAGTTCGGACCAATGATTCTGCATCTGCTACAATTGTTGGCCAATAAAGTCCCTGGCGAAGTGTTTGGCCTGCTAAAGCTCGAGGGGCTAAGTGGCTACCACACAAGCCTTCATGGATTTCCCAAAGTATATCTTGGCCTTCGGGTTGTGAGATGCATCGAAGTAGAGGAGAACATACTTCGGCTTTGTATAGCACTCCGTTGACAAGCTCATAATTCTGGACCCTTGACTGTATCCTTTGCAATTCTAGGCCCTCGAGTGAACTTGCTTTGTTCTACAAAAAGTCTAATATTGGGCTCTGCCAATCAGTGATTGGTATGGAAAGTACTTCTGCGGAGGGTGGCTGAGGCACCGAAGGCTTAACAAGCTTGTTGGGGGAAAAATACTTCATTCTCATGATCCTCTAAGATTCCAAGCAAATACATTATACAACGAAGATAAAGGGAAGGGTCTTAATCTCAGAGCCCAATACGCCCTCCGAACTAAAGGGCTCGAAGCCAAAGGGTCCGTCCAGGCTCCAATCATAAAGGACCCTCCGAAAGGCTCCCCCTCTAGAGTAGAAGACAACCAAAAGGATGGGACATTTGCTTTATCAACATCCTTCGAGCATGTTTTACATATTGACCCTATAAGGGATACCGAAATAGTATCCACTATATCGTTTGTAATTAAGGGGTATAAAGGTATTTTCCTTAGAGATTTTACCTATAAATACCCCCTTCTTGCCCTGTAGGGGGCACCGAATATTTAGATATTCAATACACACTTCGAACTATTTCGAGCTATTATCCTATTCGGAGGCTTGAGATAGTCTGTATTCACAAACACTTCGTTTGTCAGTCCTTGGTCTTATTGAACCTGTTAGTGTAATCCGTTACGACAACAGTTGGCGCCATCCATGGGGAACATAGTACTAAAAGCTAGTTCTCTGCCACTACTTGTATTTCGAAGTATGTTTGCGGACGGAGCTTGGGAGTCCCAGCATTCCACACACCCTTTGGCAAGGGGCTTCAAGTACAGTTCGAAGGCTTTTCTCGCCTTCCACCATCGTTCGAAGCCCTCGGTCTCCGGACTTTGCTAGGCTTTGTAAGTAATGCCTCCTAAGCGGAGCATGGCCACCGGCCCCCTCTAAAGGTCCTCTCAGACCTCTAGGGTAGGACCTTCAGATATAACCCAAACTCCTAAAGTAGCTAATAACCCCTGAGCAACCGGAGCCCCTCAGACAACTCCGTTGGTGCTCCGAACTAGCTATGTCAGTTCCCAAGACCCGGAGGACCCCTCCAGAGGAAGTGAGAACCTCCCCGAAGACGTGGTCACTCAGATGACCTGACTTCAGGCGGAGGTGGAAAGATGGAGGAAGGAGGCCGAAGATATCCTTCATCCTCAGGCTAACCCTTCCGCTTCGGAGACGCATCAAGACAATGAGCCCGATTACTATCCTGAAGCCCCCCAAGTCCGAGAGAGCACCAAGAACGCCTCCTTCGATGATGAGTCTCCGCTGCACCCGGACTTGCAAAAGGTGCGCTTCGATCCAAGGTTCCAAGACTCGAAGCTGCACAAATAATCCGGAGGGGCTCACCCCAGGGAATTCTCTCACTCTTATGCTCTAGAAGCTAGCGGAGGGGTCCGAAATACGATGGCAAAGTGTTTCCCTTGCGTTAGAAGTCGTAGCCCTTCGTTGGTTCTAGTCTCTAAAGCCAGGATCAATTAAGTCGTGGGAGCAGTTGAAGAAGGAATTCATGAGTAACTTCTAGGGGACCTTCGTAGCACCGATGTCTACTAGAATCTTTTTTCAGGTGAAACAACAGGTGGGAAAACTCTTCGTCAATACTTCACGAGCTTCGCCCACACCAAGTCTCATATCAAGGGGCTGTCCACATCATCTGTCGTGGATGCAGCGTGCGAAGGTGTAATGAACCCTGGCCTCCTTGACAAACTCCACTAGAAGCCAGTGTCTTCAGTGGCATAGCTGATGGCATACTTTGAGCAGTATGCCAAATTAGAAGAAGGGTGTCTTTGGAGGACTACTTCGTCCACACCAACCCTCCCCCAAGAAGTCAAGATGGAGCCAAGGGCTCTGAGTCCTCCACAGGCCCCCTTCGATAATCGTTCTCACGATCAGAGAAGGGGAAGGAATCACCCTTGCTCTGAAGTATTGAATATTGCCCCCTCTACTCCACAGATGCCTTCCAACTATCAGCAAGCTCAGGGCAACAAAGATAGTGGCTCGAGACCACCAGGGAAGCCAACTGGCCAAAGCTAGAATTTCCTTTGTTGTGTGCATGGTGAAAACAATGCCATGCACCAAGGATTGCAAGTCCATATTGGCTCTCTCGAGCGTGTATCTTGGGAGAAACTCGGGTCGAAGCACTACAAACCGAGCCTCTCCGACAGTATGGCTGGAGCCCGTGCAAGCCATCGGACGTGCAGGCAACCTCGAAGCCCCTATGCAACCTCCGGTGGCCAACATTATGCCACCACCGAAGCAAGAAGACCTTCAAGGTCATGGCAAGTGAGTGATCCTACCCATCTCCAGAGGGGGAATCCTCAGCAATATGTCGAAGCATCAACAGAGAGATTACATTCGTGAAGTAGGACATATTGGGACTTCAAACTCGGCTGCAGAAATGCTCGAGTGGTCTCTTGTGCCAATATCATTCTCCGCCAATGATGCTGTAGGGGTGAAGTTCCCCCATGCCGACTCCCTCATAATTTCAGCTGATGTGGCAGGGGTAGAAGTCCGAAGGGTGCTTGTCGATGGTGGAAGCTCCACTGACATACTATTCGTCCAAGCCTTTGATCAAATGTGCATTCCCCGAAGGCATCTACTTCCAGCAGCTCACCCACTCCAAGGTTTTGCAGGCCCTCCTCTCGATGCCCTCAGCCAAATAGGCCTCGAGGTTGCTTTCAGTGAGGGGCACCTGGCCAGGACCGAAGAGGTCATCTTCGACATTGTCGACACCCCGTATGCCTACAATGCAATCTTCGGTAGACGGATGCTGAATCAATTTGGAGCCGTGGTGCACCACAATTATTTGTGCCTCAAAATGCCCATGCAAGGAGGAGTCCTTACTATCCTCGGAGATCAAGCTGTAGCTTGGAGAGTAGAATATGGCCATGTCCCACCTCTCGATCCTCGGTAGATAAACAGTGTGCTAGAGCACTCGGAGGAGGCTTTGGGGTCATAGGACCCTCCGAAGAACCCTTCCCTCAAGCCAAGCCCAAAAGGTGATGTAGTCACGAGGATCATTGTCAAAGAAGGCAGGGAATACCCCATTCAGTTTAGCAAGGGTTTGCCTTCGGAGATCGCCACTTCGCTAGAAGAAGTTGTTCGAGAAAATTTGGATGTCTTCGCCTGGTCAGACGAAGATATCCCCGGAGTTGACCGGAGCATTATCGAGCATAGCTTGCTCATCAACCCTAAGGTTCTACCTATTCGCCAGGGGCTCTGCAAGCTATCAATTGAGAGAGCAGACCTCGCTAAAGCGGAGGTGGAAAAGTTGCTAAGAGCCAGAATCATTAGGGAGGTGACTCACACGGAGTGGTTGGCTAACCCAGTCTTCGTTAAGAAAAAGGCCTCCGGCAAGTGATGCATGTGCATTGACTTCACATCTCTGAATAAAGCATGCCCACGATACCCCTACTCCATGCCCCGCATTGATCAACTTGTTGACTCTATGGCTGGATCTGAGCTCGTGAGTTTCCTTGATGCATACTCCGGTTACCATGAAATATGGATGAAACATGAAGACGAAGCCAAGACAAGCTTTATAACCCCTTCCAGAGTATTCTGTTACGTCTGAATGCCCTTTGGCTTAAGAAATGTCGGGGCAAATTTTCACTTCTTATTGCAAAAGCTCTAGGTCACCAGATAGGCCAAAATGTCGAAGCCTATATGGATGACATTGTAATAAAGAGTGCCTTAAAGCACCAACATAATCTAGACATAGAAGAAACTTTTGAGAGCCTCCGAGCATGTGGAGTTCGCCTCAACCCTAAAAAATGTATATTCGGAGCTCAAGCAGGGAAGTTGCTAGGGTACTTAGTTTCAAGCAAAGGAATCGAATCTAGCATGACATAGATAAGTGCACTGCAAAGGATGGCTTCGCCTAAAAATTTGAAGTAAGTCTAGAAGTTGGTCGGACGCCTCGCAGCTCTCAGCAGATTCCTCGCCAGATCAGCGGAGCAAAGCCTCCCAATTTTCAAAGCCTTAAAAGGGTCCGAAAGTTTTAATTGGACGCTGGAGTGCCAGAAAAGCTTTGATGAAATCAAGGACTACCTCGGGAATCTGTCAACGCTTACTGTACCCCTTGCAGAGGAAACTCTACTCCTATATCTTGCAGTAATAGGCTCCGCAGTCAGCGTAGTGCTTGTTAGAGAAATAGAGCTCAATGGAAAACTGGTGCAGAACCCAGTATTCTTCGTTTCAGAATCCCTGTCAAGAGCAAAAACACGGTACTCTGAGCTCGAAAAATTCACGTATGCTTTTGTAATGGCCTCGCGGAAGCTAAGGCATTACTTTTTAGCACACAATGTAATTGTCCCTACATCATATCCCCTTGGCGATATGCTTTGGAGCAAAGACTCCATAGGGAGAATTGGAAAATGGGTTGTCGAGCTAGCCCCCTTCGGCATTTACTTCACCGTAAGAACAACCATTAAGTCTCAAGTTGTGGCTGACTTTGTTGTAGAGTGGACACCATCCGCAATATGTGCTCTCGAAGAATCATGCGAAGGAGTGTGGACGGTGTACTCCGATGGAGCATTTCAAGCATCTGGAGCTGGTACCGGAGCCGTTATAATTTTGCCTTCAGGGCAGAAAGCAATGTACTACGCAAGGCTCAACTTTAAGTCCACTAACAATATTGCAGAGTATGAAGAAATCCTGCTTTGCCTCCGCAAAGCGCGCACACTTGGCGCCACTCGGGTTATAATCAAAACAGATTCTCAGGTCATTGCAGGGCATGTTGTAAAATCTTCCAGGATCGGCATCCACATCTTACGAAGTACTTAGAAGAAATCTGCAAGATGGAGGCATTATTCAAAGGGATTTCCGTCCGGAGCATCCCACGAGCAGATAATCAACATGCAAACATCCTAGCAAAGGCTGCTGCCGGAGCATTGGATGTCCCAGAAGTGACTTTTTATGTAGAGCCTGTTAAGCCTTCGGTGCCTCAGCCACCCTCTGCATAAGTACTTTCCATACCAATCAGTGATTGGTGAAGCCCAATATTAAACATTTTGCAGAACAAAGCAAGTTCACTCGAGGGCCCAGAATTGCAAAGGATACAGTCAAGGATCTGGAATTATGAGCTTGTCAATGGAGTGTTATACAAAGCTGGAGTCTGTTCTCCTCTACTCCGATGCATCTCACAACCCGAAGACCAAGATATACTTTGGGAAATCCATAAAGGCTTGTGTGGTAGCCACTTAGCCCCTCGAGCTTTAGCAGGCAAAACACTTCACCAAGGACTTCATTGGCCAACAATTGTAGCAGATGCAGAATCATTGGTCTGAACCTGTCAAGGGTGGCAATGGATGGGAAGACGAAGCCATCGTCCTTCAACACCCCTTCAAGTGATTGCTCCGGTATGGCCGATGGCACGATGGGGAATGGATCTCATCGGCCCCTTCCCAATGGCAAAGGGCAGCTTGAAGTTCGTGGTGGTAGCAATCAAATACTTTTTTAAATGGGTAGAAGCTAAACCCTTAACTGCTATCACTTCAAAAATGTGCAAAAATTCTTCTGGCAAAACATTATTTGCAGGTTCGGAGTGTCTAGAGAGTTGACAATTGACAATGGCAACCAATTCGATGCCGAACCCTTTAGAGAATTCTGCGAAGGGCTAGGCATTAAAATGTGCTTTGCAGCCGTCCGTCATCCCCAATCCAACAGAGCTATGGAGCGGGCCAATGGAAATATTTTGTTTGGCTTAAATCAAAGGATTGTAGGGTTGACAAAGGGGCTATGGAATGAAGAGCTTCATAAGATTTTATGGTCCATTAGGACCACTTAAGCTAGGTCTATATGTTTTACCCCATTCTAGTTGTTGTTCGGGGATGAGGCCATGACTCCAACGGAGCTAAAAGGTGGATCCCTTCGCACAACGGAGCCAGAAGTTAAAGATGAAAGGAACACTTCACTCGACTTGTCCAAAGAAACGAGGCTTCGAGCTATCGCCAATTTGACAAAGTACCAAGACCAGACGAAGACATGGTATGACCTAAAGGTAAAAGTTAATGAACTTAAGCCGGGTTACTGCAAAGTGTAATTGCTTTGGGGAAACTAGGAAACAAATGGGAAGGACCATATATTATCCTACGCTCAGGGCACGCCGGATCTTTTAAATTAGCAAATTTAGAAGGGGAAGAATTAAAGCATGCATGGCATGCAGAGCACCTTAAACGTTATTATGCTTAGGGGCTCCTTGTAATGAATTGTAAAATACCTTTTCTAAATGAATAAAAGCTTGTGGTTCGAATTATGCTTACCCCTCAATATTTCCTACCCCTAGTGGACACATCAGGGGAACGGACGCATCAGGGGAACACAATAAACGACCTTCAAACCATTGGTTCGGAGCTTCCGTAAAAGAGCCGAAGGTGGCCAAAACCTACGAATTCCGAGCCACCGGCTTGAAGGCATCTGTAGAAGAGTCTAAGGACTATAAAAGCACAGAGTTCGAACCACTGGTTTGGAGGATTCATACAAGAACCGAAGGTGGACAAAACCTACAGATTCTGAGCCATCGGCTTGATAGCATCCGTAGAAGAGTCTAAGGACTATAAATCACGGAGTTCGAACCACTAGTTCGGAGCATCCGTACAAGAGCCAAAGGTGGCCAAAACCTATGGATTCTGAGCCACTGGCTTGATAGCATCCGTAGAAGAGTCTAAGGATTATAAAATCATGGAGTTCGAACCACTGGTTCGGAGCATCCGTATAAGAGCCGAAGGTGGCCAAAACCTATGAATTCTGAGCAACCAGCTTGATCACATCCGTAGAAGAGTCTAAGGACTATAAAATCACGGAGTTCGGAGCATCCGTACAAGAGCCGAAGGTGGCCAAAACCTATGGATTCTGAGCCATCGGCTTGATAACATCCATAGAAGAGTCTAAGGACTATAAACAAACAGATTCCGATCCTCTGGGTTCGAAGCATCTGAAAAAGAATCGAAGGTGACAACACTATAAAGTTTTAAGGCCACGACCAAATGAACCCCATCAAGAGTCCTAAGTGACCAATTTCGAAGCTCTAACTTATAAGTTCGAAGCCCCTTACGAAGTCCATAGCGACCATCTTTTCTGACATCGAACCATTAGTTCGATACGTCACCTATTCTACTTCTATTAGGTAAGATATTATGATGCGAACATACAATTTGAAGAACTCTACGAAAAAGTAGAGTTCGTGGTTATCAAGTATTATTTGCGAAGCCTCGGCTTTAATATGCTGGGCGTTGTGCATGACCGGCCCTATTGCATTGCATAAGGCTACCCACCCACAAAGAGGGGCATGGGAATAAGGCACAATCAAATGATGCTTCTCAAACAAATTGTATTGCTTGGTTAAATCACATTACAAAATATCATAACCATGAAAAATTATTATATAATCCTAAGTAGAAGAGAAGGCCTCTTCGACCCCTAGAGCTACCTTCGGGACCAGCTCGATCTTCGAAGCCTAGAGTTCTTAAAGCTTTCCTTTCTGTTAGAGTTTGATTGACCTTTTGTGAAGCTCTCCAGATTCTCTGCTCTTCCTAAAGTTTGGCCCAAGTTCGAAGCCGTTCGGAGCTAACCTCCGCTGGATCCTGGACTTGATGCTCTGAATCTGATCAATCTACATACTCCGAAGACAAAGACGTTATTACTGTAGCTTCTTCTTTATCTTCTTCTTTGATGTAAGAGAGCATTTCGCTAAAAATATCAGGTGCTATCTCTCCATGTTCCCCTCGAGGAACGGAGAATCGTGGGCACCTATAAGGCCTTAAGCTATCAAGAATAGCCCACTGTTGGTGAAGCCCTTCATCAAATTCTAATACTTCGAGATCAAAATCCGAAGCATACGACAAAACCTAAAAACAAACATCCAACCAAAGACTTTTCATTCATTGAAGCAAAAAGAATATTACACAGTCTTTTTATATAGCAAAAGCGCGCTAAGAGGCTCGACCTTTGGGTCCGAAGGCGAAGCAGTTGACGGAGGTGGAGCCGGAGGCTTCATCTGTGCTTGCCTCTGCCGATGGGCTTCGTCGATCCATGCCTTGGCCACAGCTTCACTATCTTCTTTCCAGGTTGGCCGGAAAGCTTCCCAAGCTAAGGCGACGTCCAGCGATGGTTGCAACAAACCTTTGTCAGCAAAGCCCATAGGCGTCGAACCCTTCACCGGAGTAATGGAGACCCCGATGGCTTCGAGGTGACGAAGGACTCTGATCCCAGCTGCTTGTCCGGAAATCTCTCTGTAGCGAGTACCAGAGCCCTTCATCATCTTGGCCCCCGCCTGAATCATTTTGAGCTTCCGTCCAAGAGGTTCATCTATCGCAGTTGAAGAAGATGGGTAGACTGTTCCAAAATACCCCATAACACCCCAGAGGGTGTCCATGGTCTCGTCAGCCACCTCGTTGTGCTTCGCCTTGGTCTTTTTCATGTTGGAGGCAATGGTGGAGAGCTCAGTTGTCTTCATCATCAAAAAGTTCTTCTGAGACAGCACTTGCTGGTGCGCTTCTCGAAGCCACAAAATCTCAACACCAGAAGTCACCTCCGCTGCTCGAAGCCTGTCAATTTCGGCTCTGAGCACCACCCACTCCGCTTGAAGCTCCTTGATTGAAGACACCAGCCCGCTTGAGCATGATGCTCCATTCGAAGTGCCTCCTCCGCAATGTCCTTCATGCTATGCTCTTCGAGGAGTTTTTCCTCCGATTGCAGGGACTTGTCTTTGGAGCCCCTAAGAGCCTCCTGGAATGCTGTAACCTTCCTTTTGAGCCGATTAAATTCGAGCTTGTTGGAAGTCACCGTCGCTCTAGCAAGAACAATTGTCTACAAAAAGCAAAGTAAGTATGTTGCAATTACAATAAATTAAATATATGCCATGTCCTTCACATACCTAGAGGGTAGCCCTTTCAAGGGCAATGTTTAGCTCCGTTCCATAGGCTTCGCTCAGCGCGGAGACCAGTTCAGAGTTGCCAACCTCTTGGCTCATTTGAGCAAAGGGCTGCAGGAGAGGTCAAAGCTCTGCCTGCTGCTCCAAGAACGAAGCTAACAGTGGAAGCCGGGATAGGGCCCTCCAATCGTCTTCGGTGGAATCCTCCTCCGAAGCTTCCACTGAGGGATCGTTCGTCGACGCCAATGGCATCATCATCAAAGAAGGGATAGGCCTAGGCCAAAATTTTCCTTTACCTCTCCCCATTGCGGGAGCCGCCGGAGCCACGTCTTCCATTGGAGTGTCACTCTCCGTCAGAGTGGACTCCTCCACTGGAGTGACTCCCTCCGCTGAAGCAACTCTAGCTGTTGAAGTAGCCTCCACTATCGGAGCCACCTCCTCCACCGGAGCCTCGTTCCACAACGCCATTCTGTGGGGGAGTGTAAGGAGCAGAAAACTGATGGTCAAGACCCTATCACTACAGAAGCTGACGAACTGAGTGTTCTTGAACTCAGAGCCGTTGTCGGAGCGAATTGCTCGCATCCGACCATTGTTCTCATTTTTTAGCTTCAAAATCAGGTCATGAACAAAATGAAAAGTTTCATCCTTAGACTCCAAAAAGAAAACCCACGAGAATCGAGAAAAATCAGTCAACAATCACGAGTGCGTACCACTTCCCACCGACTGAGCGTACCCGAGCTAGACCGACAGTGTCCATGTGTAACAGCTCGCCCGGATACGAAGTCATCACCTGAGTCACAGGTGAGTGAGAAGCGGCAACCATTTTCCCATGACGACAGGGATGACAAACTAGATCTTTCTCCATTTTAAGCTTGGGCAATCCTCGGATGAGGTCCATAGAGCTCAACCTGACTAGCAGATCAAAACTCAAATGACCTAACCTCCTATGCCACTTCCAGAGCTCAAAAGAAGATCCAGCAATCAAACAGCGAGAACGTCCAAAAGAACTAGAGAAGTCAATTCGAAAAACTTTACCGAAAGGTAAGATCTGGCAAATCAAAGACCCTCTAGAATCAAACACAGAAGAATTGCCCTTCTTAAAACGCACCTTCAAACCATCCTCAAGAAGTTGCGAAACAGAAATCAAATTGAAGTTCAAGTTTCCAACCAAGGCAACGTTCTTCAAAGAAAAATGGTTTGAAATGCGAATTGAGCCAATGCCACTTACTTTCCCTTGACCACTGTTCCCGAAGGTGATGTATTCTTTGGAGCTCGGGGGAGTGAGACTGGAGAACCATCTACGATGTCCCGTCATGTGGCGAGAACACCCTTAGTCCATGATCCAAACGTCCTCCAGTCCCCGATCCTGCACAATCAGTGGCTGTAAGTGGGAGCAAATGGTTCGGCACCAGGTTTAGCAAAAGAGCTAAACCAGTGTCGAGCCATCTGCTCAAAAGACGGAAAGCAAAAATCATAATGAGAGTCCGGACCAAAACGCGTCTCAAAGCGCAGTCCTCGGTTCTGCCTAAAGCCTCGGCCACGAGGTCCAGGACCGTAGCCAAAACGGCCTGAAGCTCTGCCGGAACGACGACCACCAACTGGAGTATGAGCAAGAAAGTTGTCTCCTCTACCACCACCTACACGACGCGGCCTGGCCTCCAGCCTCTCCCCACGTCGAGGAACACGCAGTCTACCACCCTGCTGGTAGAACTGCTCCTGACCACCACGAGCTCTCTCTGCTCTCTCAACCCGCTTCCTCCTAAAGCAAAGTTCCGCAAGATGCCCGTCTCTCTGACAATACTCACAATGATAGGTGGGCTTCTTGGGATGTGGTTGAGGCTTAGGGTTCTTGGGCATAGTGGTGATTGGTGTTGTCTTCTTGGGCTGAGAGGGTCCAGGAAGAGAGTCTAGAGGAGTGTGAAGGTGTTTGGGCTTTGGAACCCAGATAGGTTTCTTGGGTGGAGCTTTGGGTGGTTCATGGATCACTCCATCCTTGGGCTGACAAGCCTGGGAAGACTCAGTGGAATGGGTCTTGGGATATCTCTGCTCAGGAGTCATTTTACTCCACTCCACTGCCTGGCTAATGGCACTCTCAAAGTCAGCCTTGGTGTAGGTGTAACCTACCCCAAACCCATCCTGCCTCTTGAACTGCTGGATCATCATGCCAAGCTGTGGCTCTCTGGCACTGATCCAACTCAGGATAGAACGGAGGTAAAAGTTCTCATTCTGAGAATCAGCTAGCTCCTCTCTCAAGGAAGCTAGAACCTCCACTTGAGATAAGCAGGTCTCACACTCACTCTCCACTTGGACAGACTTTTCGGCTTTCAGCTTGATCAATTCCATTCTAAGAGACAAACAGTTCTCACAAACAGTGGGTGAAACTGATAGTGTCTTAAGCTCTAGCCTAGTCTGCGCAAGCTCAGCTCTCAACCTCTCCAAATTACCCAAATGCTCATCGCCATTGGATTTCAGCTCAGCTAAGGTAACTAGATGAGATAGGCAATCAACACAGGGTACGACGACAGTGGCTTGAGCATCTTTCAGCTCCAGCTGAGCGCTTTCAAGCTCAGTGGCCAAAGCGTCCCTCTCATCAACCCTTTCTGTGTACCAGGACTTCAGAGTCGACAGGTCACACAGAAGCACCTCACACTTCGGGCACTCACTGCTATCACCCAAAGCAAGGAGAAGAAGATAGACTCTCAATTCTGCCATTGGCTATGGCAAGCTCACTCTCTAACTCATCTATCCTCTTCTTGGCCCCCCTAAGCAGTTTTTCCCGATACTTTAACTCCTGACGATTGCTCTCAAGTAAATCAACGATTTCGCGCTCGTAGGATGATACCTTGTTGTCATCGACGTCGGAGTCGTCGGAGGAGCTCTTTTCTTCCTTATCCCCAAGAGCCATTGAACAGAAGCTCTTGCGGGATCTTCAGCGCTGGTGTGAGCGGCTCTTCGGCTTGTCTCTGAAGGCCATGAAGCAGAGGCCCACCGGATCGTCCTTGTCCTTCCCCTTCCTGATGGCGATCTCCTCATCGCTTGAGCTCGATGAAGAGGAAGAAGACGTGGACCGCTTCGAGTAGCTCTTCTCCATCTCGGCGAAGAAGGCCTTGTCACGCTTCTTGTTCTCTCGCCGATAGTCCTTCAGGGCCTTTCTGAAGAATCTGGTCTTTGGCTTGCCTTTGTTGAAGGAGGAGCTTTCGTGCTTGCCGGAGTCGTGGAAGCCACCACCGGTGCCCTTCTTGTGTCCATTGCGCTTGGGGCAGTCGGCGATGAAGTGTCCTGGATCACCACACTCAAAGCACTCGTATTTTGTGCCGTGTCTCTTGAACATTCTTTTGTCATAAACACGACGCACCCGGTTGTTAAAAAGACACAAATCATCATCTCCCAAAGACTCAAGCTAGTCCTCAGTGATAGACATCAAAGAGAACCCAGCACAGCTCACAGAAGAGGGATCAACAGAAGGTGTAGCAAGGGCCAGAGACTTTGATCCAGAGCCAGTGAGATTTGATCTCAACTGGGTATCAACCTCGGTAGCCTTCAGCTTGCTAAACAAATCAGAAATGGTCAAGGTATCATAAGAAGTGCTCTCAATGATAGAGGATACCTTGATCTCCAAGATCTTTGGGTCCAAGGTATGGAGAACCTTGAGCGCATGTTCGTGATCTGAGACTAACTGAACACCCTCAGCCTTGTTGTCCCGAAGCATGTTTATGATCGACTGAAAACGACGAAACAACGCTTCAACAGATTCACCCAGCTTTTGTGTGAAGTTCTCATATTCACGCCGGTAGGTCTTATAGAGCCGAGCCTTGACCTAGGCTGTCCCCTCATGGTGTGCCTGGAGGGTAGCCCAGATTTCTCTCGCAGTGGAAAGATGGCTCACACGCTCAAATTCAGTGGGACCTAAACCAGAAAACAAGATGTTCACAACTTTGCTATTGTTCACATGCTGGGCGATGATACCAGGAGAATCACGCTCAGCAACTGGCAATATGACAAACGTAGTGTGAACGCAAATGTCCCAGATGTCCGAGCTTTGGCTCATGAGATAGGCTCACATGCAAGTCTTCCAATAATTATAGCCATAAGCTTCCAAGGACGGGACCTTGCCAGGAGACGTCATGATCACTACTGGGGTTTAGAACCGGTTAAGGTACTGAAAAACCCTAACCAGGCTCTGATACCACTTGTAGGACCGAAAGTAGCGACCAGAGGGGGGGTGAATGGGCGCCTTAAAAATTCTTTCGATTCAATGGCCTGCTCCCAACACCCAACGCACCTCAAAAGGCTTAGCAGCAAAACGTAAACAGATCACCGAACCCCAAAAGTATCTAGCCTAGAAACAATCGGTGTCCTAGACAAAGAAACACCAATACAGTCCTAATAGGCATATGAACAAAGCATTCAAAACATGGGCAGATCAGAGTTCATCATAGCAATTCAAACTGAGTACAAATGAAATGGATGAGGAGTTACTGTTCAAAGTTGTCTCCAGTAAGGTACTTGGCGAAGCCTGTAAAGTCGAAGCCTGTCTCGAGGTATGATGTCGAAGCTTGTTCGCTGAGGTCGTTCGAGGCTTGAGATAGGAGCCGAAGCCTTCTTCGAAGGATACAGTGCAATAGACAAAAACAGACAACAATTGCTAAAACAAACGAAGCTTGCTCCTCTGCAGGGCTTCGGTAAAACCTTCGGTATGGACTTCGTACTTAGTCAAAACACCAGACACGAGGCCTACTTCGAAAATGCGAAGGTCAGATTTTAACTGCCGAAGGTCACTTTTACTGACGAAGTGCACTAAACGAAGTATGCCTTGAATGCTCGAAGTCCTTGCATACTTCGGAATAACTTCGACTGATCGAAGCTATTGCACAAGCTTCGTCAGGAAAACAATGACCGAAGCCTGTCCCGAAGTACCTTCGCACAAAGTGCTGTCAAGCTATCGCCGAAGCTAGCTGACCAGGATGTGGGACTCAACATCTTCGAGGCTGTAGACTTTGCTTGGCTAGTGAAAAGGTGTGCAGAACTTCGAAAGAACAAATCATGCGAAGATAAACAGACCTCGAACAGAGACTTTGATTCTTCGAACAGTCAGAAAACAACATGGTTCAAGGAAGGCTGCCAAAGTTGTGCTGTGCTGTGGGACCCACATTAATACTCCGAACAAATACTTCCAAACTTGTCGAAGTACAGGAAAATTTCAGCCGTGTACTCAGCTTCAAAATAAAACATTAAATCTCTTTCACTTCAACCAATATGCCATGATTCAAAACCAGAAGTTTCCAACATTCTCAGCCATGCCTTGCAAGAAGTGCCAAGCCACACAAAAATATTGAACCGAAATGCTGCAGAGGCTATGAGCGAAATCTAGAAACTTAGACCCCTACAAGCTGTCCTGCAGAGCTACTGTAGACTCGCATGCTGCAGAGAAAAACATGCCTACTGCTACTGCCACACAGCTATGATTAAAAATAGAGAACATGTACAACTAGCTTACCTAGGCAAGTAATCAAATACTAGCTAGCTGCTTGTTGCTTCCTGCCATGGATAGGCTAGGGAACAGAGTAGATGCAACAACCGTGTAGTCAAAAAACAGCAGGAAAAACAATGGCTAAAACTCTGCACAACAGCTGTAGGCTAGATAAGAATAAAAGCAGTCCTAGACTGCAGCTAGTCCGCGTGAACAACCAGGAAAGGCTACCGAAATCCCAGATGCAATAAAATAGATGAGTACAGTGGAAAACTATCACATATACCAGAGATTTCGAGAATCAAACAAAAGATTCTGAGGTGAGACCAGAGATCAGAAGCAAATAAAACACATTTAATCCGAGACGATTGAAAAACTTAGAGGCATATTGCAGGCGTGGCTTGCGATGAACAACGACAGTGTACGAAGGGAACGATGACGGCGTTCGCCATGAACAGGAAACAACCAAGAGCAAAAAAGTGGGGAAAGTGAACTCTGATTTTTTGATTAAAGTGAGTTAACCCTAACCCTAGGGATTGGGGCCTATTTATAGGCAGCCCATTAAATGGAAAAATGCAGAAATACCCCCAGGGTTTTTACAGACGCTGAATAAAAATGGAAAAGACCGAAATGCCCTTAGGGTTTTTTACAGACTCGACTGACAGACTGTGGGCCTAAAGGCAAAACAGCAAAAAACCTAAATAAAGGTAACTTGTCCTGATGCGGAGCTTTCGTAGCAGCTACGGCTTCGCCTCAGAATGGTCAGATCCGAAATCAACGGTCGTTAGTTTTGCGCCGAAACTGACAAAGCGTCCACCGTCTTCGCACCGGGTACCCGGATTGGGCCGGCCCGATTCCGTAGCTCCCTCAGCCTGGCAATCGCTCGCCGCCCGTGTACCTGAGTCAATCCTGGTCAACAGCCTAGTGGATCCTCTACTGCTCCTAGCCCATGTACCCGGATTGGGCCAGCCCGACTTCGTGGCCGCTCTGCCCGACAGTCGCTCGCTGCCCGTGTACCTGAGTCACACGCAGCCCAGACGCAGCAGGTCTTTTCTCTCTTTTCAGTCCTCTTTGACTATTGTTGACAATGACTCATCACATCTAGAGCCATGAGGCCCACGCTATTCAGCATGGCTCCTCATCCGCCAAGGCTCCGTCTCGGGTCGGAGCCATGTTGCTCCCCGAGGAATCTACAAACACAATGTATTTGTCAATCATCTAAAAGATATTGCCAATACAATGAAATTATTTCAGGTATGATGAATCAAGGAGTAAAGACTGAAGGCTTAACTCCATCAAAATTTTGGGGAAGAATTACGAGATCCCCCAGATACTCACACAATCTGAGGTACTCCTCGATGTCCTCCACCAGAGTTTGGTTTGGAGTGGTAGACGTAGAGGCCCTTACCTCCACCACCACCACTTCGATCATCGGTGAATCGGAGCCCTCTGGCTCTGCTCACTGAGCCCTTACGAGCTTAGTTTGGACTGCCTCCTCCTCTTCATTCTCCGAAGGATCACCTCCAACATCCGCTTGCCTGAGGTTCTCCTCTTTGGCCACCAGCACCGCCTCAACATCAATCCGATGTGGATCCTCAGTTTCGGTGCGAGAATCCCCCTCACCACTCTCCATGAGTAAGGCTTAAAGCTGCCTCCCATTCGGACCTCCGAAGTCCCCTCCTCTTCGATCTCCTCCTCTGAAGAGCTCCGAATCTCCAACGAAGATGGAGACACCGAAGGAGAGGGGGCTTAGCCATCCACGCCACCTTTTTCCCGGAGTCTTCATAGCCTTGGAGGTCCCCATTGCGGCTTTCCTCTTTCAAGGAAGCGGGCCCGCTGCGTCGAAGCTTGGAAGAAGAGGGCCTTCAATCCCGAGTGCTCTCCACACTTGGTTGGAGCGTTCCTAGCTCCCCACCAGCTAAACCCTCTGTTGCTTCTCCGCTGCGGTAGGGGCTCCAAGGACCTTCTCCGCTGCCCGAGCTATTTGCTCCAAAGCCAGTGCCAACAGAGCCATTGAAACAAGGTAACAATTTGTTAAGAAAAAATACAGATATTGTATAGAACTAATTTAAATGCAGGGGATATCGAAGCATTACCTAGAGAGTTTGAAGCGATCTCTCGTAGCTCCCCCTCCGAAGTTCTTTGGAAAATAATGGGCCAATCAGCCCCGAGCGGAGGTATCTGGAGGGCGATGAATTCCTCCGCCAAGTCACGCATGCTCATGCACTTGGCCACCGAATATAGCAACCCAAGTCGTGTTGAAAGAAGACTTGAGTCCATGGTCACCTCCGCTTCCCTCCTATACCAAATCTCTTTCAGGGGCCCCGCAAGGCCGGAGTCTTCACTAACATCGGCGTAAAACCACCGAAGTATCCAATCAGAGTACCACCGGTCGTTGATCGCCTTCGCCGAGAAGTTCTTCAAGTGCTCCTTCTGGAGCTGGAAGTTAACACTCCCGAAGGCTACCAACAGTTTGGAGACTCCAGGCCCATCGTGCGTCTTGGGTTGGCATGAAGCTTCGTGGATCGCCGCAAACACTTCAGACCTTCCTTCGCACCCTTTGGCTTATAGGGCCCACTCGAAGACCGCCAAGCGGGCGATAGCGTTCGGAGAGAATTGCGGGAGGGTGATGTGGAATAGCTCCAATACCTCCATCAATAAGTCTGTTGAAGGGTGCCCAAGTCCCGCTTCGAAGAAGGCTTCGAAGATGACAACTTCTCCACTCCTGGGCATCGGTATGACCTCCTCTTCGAGGATCTGAGTCCTTATTCCCAGACCTAGTTTCCCATTCACCGCCACCTCTACGGTTTCCTCCATGCAAGTCGATTCCCCGAGGGTGAAGGTTTTCTTTAGGGGCTTCTTCGATGGTAGGCGAAGATCCCACGAGAAGCTAGGCTAAGAGCCCCCCGGAGCCCTCAGCATTGCCATCGCTGTAGATACAGCCCAGGCTTGCCGCTGCACCAGGGTTGCAGTCACCGCATGCACCTTTGCACTTGTTCTCGCCATTGGTGAAACACTCGGAAGGTTTTGGGAAGAAAAGGTGGAAGAAGGAAAGCTTGAGTTTGCTAAAACAGAAGGCTTCGTAAAAACCTTTCACTGTTGTTACTTCCCCTTTTTATAAACTTCTTCGTCTCTTGCTTGGCGTGATTTGCACAACGTATTCACCTTGCAGTTTTGACCCACATCGATGATAAGTGGGGCCGAAAGATGAAAGAATGTAAATCTACGGTAAATTTTTGTGGCTGTTAATTTTTCGGAAGGCCTAACGGCTATTTTAGGGATAACGATTATAAAAGTAACGACTCTTTGTGATTTACTGTTGTTATGATGGTCCATTTTCCTTCGAAGCAATCGTGCGGAGGATGAAGTTTGAAGCCCGAATTTTATGCATCTGTGGCACCAAGGATGCTTCAAATGGTTATAATACCTTGAATTCTTTCTAAGGTCTTGAGCATGAAAATATTCCTTGCATATACTGCTCTCCTTGCTGTACAGGCTATCCGGAGAAGCGTATTCGAGGGGCTACTATTGGGGGAAAATACTTCATTCTCATGATCCTCCAAGATTCCAAGCAAATACATTATACAATGAAGATAAAGGCAAGGGTCTTAATCTCGGAGCCCAAGACGCCCTCCGAACTAAAGGGATCGAAGCCGAAGGGTCCGTCTAGGCTCCGGTTCTAAAAGACCCTACAAAAGGCTCCCCCTCTGGAGTAGAAGACAACCAGAAGGATGGGACATTTGCTTTATCAACATCCTTTGAGCATGTTTTACATATTAACCCTATAAGGGATACCGAAATAGTATCTGTTGATAGCAAAAAATGGCATTAATGGTCAAGATAGTCAAAATATCACTTTTGGTAATTTGGGCCGAAAATACACATGTCTTGGATCAGACCGAAGCCCTATAGGGACGAAGGCCCATTAAGCCTTGGGCTTTAAAAGCCTTCCAGCGGCCTGCTACCTTCGGCCCGAAGGACTTCGAAGGCCTACTTCGCCGAACCTTCGGCCCGAGGAGCAAGCTTCAGCAGGCTTTGCCGAAGGCCCACTTCAGGCTGATTTTCAGAGATAGAGTTTGAGTCTAATTCTGGATAATTTTATCCCTAAGTTTGATTAGGTCGAATCCTACCAGATTAAATCTTAGAGATAAGAATACTAGCCCCTATAAACATAGGGGTGAGGCCGGTTCATTAAACCCCCCAACACAAATCAATCACAAAGCCCTCGCTTTGAACCGTACCCTTTACTCTTTATTTACCTTTCTACAACCTTCGTGGGTTTGCCTGGAAGCGCTCCGCCGGCCACACCGAAACCATGGTAAGCCTTGCTACTTTGCCTATGAAGTACCCATTAATCTACATAACAGATTGATACCACCTTGTTACTTCATCTGTGAAGTATCTGTTAATCTACGTAATAGATTGCTACCTTCATTCCACTATTGCAGCACTTAGCAGATTCGGTCCCTTGTCCGAATTGGCACTTGATATCTTTTCTGTTTGGGGTTTTCACACTGAGAGCCCCTTCGCCGGAGGTAGTCTGAAGCCAGTAAGATGGTTTTGGAGGCTACCAAAGCACCCCTTGGTGGAACCCTGCTTTGATTGCCAGTGCCAGACCATCATGCTGTTGTCGGTTTGACCACATCCGTATGCCAGCACGCTTCACAACAGGCTTCAGTTGCGACAGGCTTCGCCACACTTGCACTCCTGCTCCGGATGAAGTCACACCAGCGCGTTGTGCTAGGATATTTGTGTCGTGTCATAGACTTCGCACTGAACCCCGCTATTCGGAGGTGATTGTTGCATCGAGATCTATTCGGAGCCTCCCTTCGGCCAGATTATCCCGAACGCTGAAGACTACCTTCAGTGATACCCTTCGCACCAAACGCCGAAGACCCCCTTTCGATGAACCCCTTCACACAGTACACTTTGAATCACTTAGGCTCTGTTCAACTTGCTGGTTTATTTTATTTAATATATTTCTTTTCGGCTAATTGGATTATTTTTGTGTGATCTGATTACCTGGTGACTCCACCCCCTTGCCACTGTTAAGGGTAGTTGGAACGTGACATCAGTGTTGTGTTACACTTAGGCTTGTCCCTAATTATCCGCACACTTTTGGATCGTCGAACTGACGTAAGTGTGGAGGCACATTTTTGTGTCAACAATATCCACTATGTCGGTTCTAATTAAGGGGCATAAAGGTCTTTTCCTTAGAGATTTTACCTATAAATACCCCCCTTCTTTCCCTGTAGGGGGCATTGAATATTTAGATATTCAATACACACTTTGAACTATTCCAAGCTATTATCCTATTTAGAGGCTTGAGATAGTCCGCATTCACAAACACTTCGTTTGTCAGTTCTTGGTCTTATAGAACCTATTAGTGTAATCCGTTGCACCAACAAAGCTCTTCATAAAAATCCCCTTCTAGGACATCCAATGCTCCGGCAGCAGCCTTTGCTAGGATGTCTGCATGCTAATTATCTGCTCGTGGGATGCTCCGGATGGAAATCCCTTTGAATAACGCCTCCATATTGCGGATTTCTTCTAAGTACTTCGGAAGATGTGGATGCCGACCCTGGAAGATTTTGTTAACATGCCCTGCAATGACCTAAGAATCTGTTTTGATTATAACCCAAGTGGTGTCAAGTGTGCGCGCTTTGCGGAGGCCAATCAGGATTCCTTCATACTCTTCAATATTGTTAGTTGACTTAAAGTTGAGCCTTGCGGAGTACATTGCTTTATGCCCTGAAGGCGAAATTATCACGGCTCTGGCACCAGCTCCGGATGCTTGAAATGCTCCATCGGAGTACACCGTCCACACTCCTTCGCATGATTCTTCCAGAGCCCATACTGCTGATGGAGTCCACTCTGCAACAAAATCAGCCCCAACTTGAGACTTAATGGCTGCTCTTGCGGTGAAGGAAATGCTGAAGGGGGCTAGCTCGATTGTCCATTTTCCAATTCTCCCCGTGGAGTATTTGCTCCGGAGCATATCGCCAAGGGGATATGATGTAGGGACAATTACATTGTGTGCTAAAAAGTAATGCCTTAGCTTTCGCGAGGCCATTACAAAAGCATACATGAATTTTTCGAGCTCAGAGTACCGTGTTTTTGCTCTGGACAGGGATTCTGAAATGAAGTATACTGGGTTCTGCACCAGTTTTCCATTGAGCTCTATTTCTCTAACAAGCACTACGCTGACTGCGGAGCCTATTACTGCAAGATATAGGAGTAGAGTTTCCTCTGCAAGGGGTACAGTAAGCGTTGACAGATTCCCGAGGTAGTCCTTGATTTCGTCAAACTTTTCTGGCACTCCAGTGTCCAATTAAAACTTTCGGACCCTTTTAAGGCTTTGAAAATTGGGAGGCTTTGCTCCGCTGATCTGGCGAGGAATCTCCTGAGAGCTGCGAGGCGTCCGACCAACTTCTAGACTTACTTCAAATTTTTAGGCGAAGCCATCCTTTGGAGTGCACTTATCTACGTCAGGCTAGATTCAATTCCTTTGCTTGAAACTAAGTACCCTAGCAACTTCCCTTCTTGAGCTCCGAATATACATTTTTCAGGGTTGTGGCAAACTCCACATGCTCGGAGGCTCTCAAAAGTTTTAGCTAAGTTTAGATTATGTTGGTGCTTTAAGGCACTCTTTATTACAATGTCATCCATATAGGCTCCGACATTTCAGCCTATATGGTGACCTAGAGCTTTAGCAATAAGACGTGAAAAAGTTTCCCCGGCATTTCATAAGCCGAAGGGCATTCGGACATAACAGAATACTTCAAAAGGGGTTATAAAGCTTGTCTTGGCTTCGTCTTCGCGTTTCAGCCATATTTGATGGTAACTGGAGTATGCATCAAGGAAACTCAGGAGCTCAGAGCTAGCCATAAAGTCAACAAGTTGATCAATGCGGGGCATGGGGTAGGGGTCTCGTGGGCATGCTTTATTCAGAGATGTGAAGTCATTGCACATGCTCCACTTGCCGGAGGCCTTTTTCTTAATGAAGACTGGGTTAGCCAACCACTTCGTGTGGGCCACCTCCCTAATGATTCTAGCTCTTAGCAACTTTTCCACCTCCTCTTTAGCGAGGTCTGCTCTCTCAGTTGACAGCTTGCGGAACCCCTGGTGAACAAGTCGAACCTTAGGGTTGACGAGCAAGCTATGCTCGATAATGATCCGGTCAACTCCGGGGATATCTTCGTCTGACCAGGCGAAGACATCCAAATTTTCTCAAACCACTTCTTCTAGTGAAGTGGCGATCTCCGAAGGCAACCCCTTACCAAACTGAATGAGGTATTCCCTGCCTTCTTTCACAATGATCCTCATGACTACATCACCTTCTGGGCTTGGCTTGAGGGAAGGGTTCTTCGGAGGGTCCTGGGACCCCGAAGCCTCCTCTAAGTGCTCTTGCACACTGTTTATCTGCCGAGGATCGAGAGGTGGGCCATGGCCATATTCTGCTCCCTGAACTGCAGCTTGATCTCTAAGGATCGTAAGGACTCCTCCTTGCGTGGGAATTTTGAGGCACAAATAATTGTGGTGCGCCACAGCTCCGAATTGATTCAGCATCCCTCTTCTGAAGATTGTGTTGTAGGCATACGGGGCATCGACAATGTCGAAGATGACCTCTTTGGTCCTAGCCAGGTGCCCCTCACCGAAAGCAACCTCGAGGCCTATTTGGCTGAGGGCATCGAGAGGAGGGCCTGCGAAGCCTTGGAGTGGATGAGCTGCTGGAAGTAGTGCCTTCGGGGAATGTACATTTGATCGAAGGCTTGGACAAAGAGTATGTCAGCGGAGCTTCCACCATCGACCAGCACCCTTCGGACTTCTACCCTTGCCACATCAGCTGAAATGAAGAGGGGGTCAGCATGGGGGAACTTCACCCCTGCAGCATCATTGGCGGATAATGATATGGGCACATGGGACCACTCGGGCATTTCTACAACCAAGTTCGAAGTCCCAATATATCATACTTCACGAACATAATCTATTAGTTGATGCTTTGACATATTGTTGAGGATACCCCTCCAGAGATGAGTAGGACCACTCGCTTGCCATGATCTGGAAGGTCTTCTTGCTTTGGTGCTGGCATAATGTTGGCCACCGGAGGTTGCATAGGGGCTTCGAGGTTGCCTGCACGTTTGACGACTTGCATGGGCTCCAGCCGTGCTATCGGAGAGGCTCGGTCTGTAGTGCTTTGACCTGAGTTTCTCCCTAGATACTCACTCCGGAGAGCCAGTATGGACATGCAATCCTTGGTGGTGTGGCTTCTGTTTTCACCATGCACACAACAAAGGAAAGTTTGGCTTTGGCCATCTAGCTTCCCTGGTGGTCTCGAGCCACTAGCTTTGTTGCCCTGAGCCTATTGATATTTGGAAGACATCTTTGGAGTGGAGGGGGCAATATTCAATACTTCGGAGCAAGGGTGCTTCCTTCCCCTTCTCTGATCATGAGAACGATTATCGAAGGGGGCCTACGGAGGACTCAGAGCCCTTGGCTCCATCTTGACTTCTTGGGGGAGGGTTGGTGTGGATGAAGCAGTCCTCCGAAGACACCCTTCTTCTAATTTGGCATACTGCTTGAAGTATGCCATCAGCTATGCCAATGAAGACACTGGCTTCCGGTGGAGTTTGTCGATGAGGCCAGGGTTCCTTACACCTTCGCGCACCACATCCACGATAGATGACGTGGACATCCCCTTGATCTGAGACTTGGTGTGGCGAAGCGTGTGAAGTATTGCCGAAGAGTTTCTCCCGCCTGCTATTTCACCTGAAAAAGGCTTCCAGTAGACATCGGGGATACAAAGGTCCCCTGGAAATTACTCACAAATTTATTCTTCAACTGCTCCCATGAAGCGATAGGGTTGGCATGAGGACGAAGCCTGTTCGTGGCCTCCTGCATCCATCTTTCCACCTCTGCATGAAGTCGGGCCATCTGAGCGACCACGTCTCCGGGGAGGTTCTCACTTCCTCCTGAGGGGTCCTCCGAGTCTCGAGAACTGACATAGTTAGTTCAGAGCACCGACGGAGTTGTCCGAGAGGTTCTAGTTGCTCGGGGGTTATTGGCTACTTTAGGAGTTTGGGGTATATCTGAAGGTCCTGCCCCGGAGGTTCGAGAGGACCTTTGGAGGGGGCCGGTGGCCATGCTCTGCTTGGGAGGCATGAATTACGAAGCCAAGCAGAGTCCGGAGACCGAGGGCTTCGAACAGTGGTGGAAGGTGAGAAAGGCCTTCGAACTATACTTGAAGCCCCTTGTCGAAGGGTGCGTGGAATCCTGGGACTCGAAAGCTCCCTCCGCAAATGTACTTCGAAATACAGGCAGTGGCGGAGAACTAGCTTTTAGTACTAAGTTCCCCACGAATGGCGCCAACTGTTGGTGCAACAGATTACGCTAACAGGTTCTACAAGACCAAGAACTGACAAAGGAAGTGTTTGTGAATGCATACTATCTCAAGCCTCCGAATAGAATAATAGCTCAGAATAGTTCAAAGTGTGTATTGAATATCTGAATATTCGATGCCCCTACATGGCAAGAAGGGGGTATGCATAGGTAAAATATCTAAATAAAATACCTTTATACCCCTTAATTACAACCGGCATAGTGGATACTATTTCAGTATCCCTTATAGGGTTAATATGTAAAACATGCTAGAAGGATGTTGATAAAGCAAACGTCCCATGCTTCTGGTTGTCTTCTACTACGGAGGGAGAGCCTTTCAGAGGGTCTTTTAGGACCGGAGCCTGGATGGACCCTTTGGCTTTGAGCCCTTCAGTTCGGAGGGCGTCTTGGGCTCCGAGATTAAGACCCTTGCCTTTATCTTCGTTGTATAATGTATTTGCTTGGAATCTTGGAGGATCATGAGAATGAAGTATTTTCCCCCAACAACTACTTAGGGAAATATTTTCTTGTTATGTTGCTTGACTACCGGTAATCAAGTTATAAACCATGGAAGTTCTTTATGAATTGAGTCCCGTGTGCTTGGTGCCATAGATGGCATGCAAGATATCAAACTTGAGTGTTCATGTTCGTGTCCAAGCAATCTTGCATGAGAATATTTTGCTCAAAAATTTTGAGGATTAGTTGGATCTATGCCATTACAATTTTGCAAGTTTGGATAAATGTCATTACAATTCATATATTTTAATTTGTGTCACTACAATTTCATAGAACTTTGAGCTATACCATTATAATTTTAGAGAACTCTGAAATATATTATATTATTATAAGCTCAAAGAAATTTAGAATATGCCATTATAATTTCAGAGAACTAAAAGACTGAGCCAAAATTGTAATAGCATAAATCAAAATATGTGAATTGTAATGATATTTTTCCAAACTCATAAAATTACAATGACATTATCCAATTATTCCAAAATTTGAAGCTTTGTTACTTACACATTATTAATGTGTAAGGTTCATCTACTACTGGAAGGTGTCATTGCATAGACCTCAAGAGAGAAACTTATATGAGCTAGAAAGATTTTTCTGCGAGTTACTAACGTGCATGCCTTAGGGTCCCATTGGTTTAGCTTTTGGGAGCATCTTCTATTTTTAGATGAAAAAACCCAACCAAAGGGCTCAAATCTGAATGTTGGCTTTCTTCCAAAGCAGCTTTTGCATAGTTCAAAGTTGGCAGCCGCTCCCCACCTGCTTTTGATGCTTTTGGGTGGAAGAAATTCGGGTTTATTACCCGCCTACCACTCATAAGTGAGGAAAACGCTTTGTTTTGTTATTTTCAGCCCCCACTGACAGTGCTTGCATTCCTCCACTCCTATCCTCCAACGTGCTCTCTGAAGCCTGCCGACGTTTGCCAAAAACCATTGCACGTTGTCTGTGCTCCGACTGCCACCGTTCAAACTCCAACCTCACCAACAATCTCCGGTCATCGGAGCTCCACAATACACTTCCTCTTCCCTAGCCGTGGTGTCCCTCCTCCCTTTTGCTAGCTAGGATTGCCGGGCCACCGGTTAGAAAGACCTCACTGACAGCCACTAGAGTAGACATGACTCCTCTCCCGCCTTCCCTGTTGTTGGGCAAAAAACGTGTCGGTGTCGTTCTTGGTCACATGTGTGGCCTGGAAGATCTTCTTAACTCTAGTACAGGTCCTAAAATCTTGGAGTTCTGAGCGTGCCAATCAGTTTGACCCTACAACTGGTAAGGCACAGAAAGACGTTAGTTACAACGCCTATCGGCTATCAAGTCGATGGCCACGATACGCATCAAGTGACATGTATCGACCAAGAGAATACGTAGCTCGTGATGCATGTAAACTGTAATGCCCGAAATATAATAATTCCAGACGTTATTGAATTTCCAAGGAAAAACAATAAATACAAGACGTTCATCCCACGATCGCGTACATTATGCCAGTAAAAGGTGGTTCGTAGACCACATTATTACACAAGTGATAAATAAAAGAGAAACTAGGAAAATAAATCCTCTAGATGAATGCCTTCTTCCAGTCTTGCGCCTTGACTGGGTCACTAGTCCAGACCTCCTCCTCCTCGTAGTACACTACCTCTGATGTGGTGAGTCAACGGGGGTGAGAACAATCGTACTGAAAAATCCATCGAAATGCAATTATAATGCAAGGTAATAGCAAAGGAAAGTAATGGCTCATGTTTACGAAAGAGTACGTTTGTAAGACAATTAATGTGATCAGGTTATTAGTACAAAAATTAAATCATGAGTAAAATGCATCATCTTCTACCTCGAGGGGTATAGTCAGCCCACCCTCGCTCCATAGTCCTTACATGCCATTTCATCATGCAATCATTCATGTAAAAGTAAACTAACTGCGATGAACATTGCCCAACCTGCCTTTGACCGTGGGAACGACTTTTCGAAAAGATTATAATCTAATCAGAGGTGTACTACTGTACCCACAAGGCATTCATCCCCGCACACCAAAGTGTGTCGTGATGACACCACATCACCCTGAAAGAACTCATGCCAAAACCTTTAGCATGTAACACACCAACTCAATAACACCCTCTTATGGGTTTCATACGGCGCCCCAACGCGTTGGGCCAATGACACCCCAAAGCCCTTTATATTAATGAATGAAAAGTTTATAAACGAGGATTCTCTGTTTGGATGTTTATTTTTAGGTTTTGCTATGCACTTCGGAACTCGACTTCAAAGTACTAGAGCCTAGCGAAGGGCTCTGCCGGTAGTGGGCTGTCCTCAAAGGCTTAAGGCCCTACCGACGCTCGCGCTTCTCTGTTCCTCGGGGAGATCAAGGGGAAATAGCGCACGAAGTCCATCATGAAGTCTTAGCTTATATTAAGGAAGAGGATAAGGAAGTGGCATCTTCGTCCTCCGAATACGTAGATTGGTCTGACTCGGAGTACCAAGCCGAAGACCCAGTGGAGGCTAGATCCAAAAGACTTCTGTCCTAGGCTAAACTTCAAGAGGAGGAGAAAAAACTGCGAGCTTCGAAGAAGAAAAGCACTCAAACCAAGAGGAAGGTTTTAAAGACTATGGGCTCCAAAGACCGAGGTGGTCTTATAAATAGCTCTAGAGGTCGGAGGGTTCTTCGTTTTTATCTAGCTTAGACCAAAATTTCTCTTGATGTAATACAATATAATTATCCAATTAATATAATATGTTTTGGAAGCATCTCTTGACAGTTCCTTATTCCCCTGCCCCTCTTTGTGGGTGGGGGATCGTACGCGTTGCGATAGGGTCCATCGGACACAATGATTGATATAACAACCTGATGCTTCGCACAACACTTGGTAATCATACTTCACTCTTTCGTAAAGTTCTTCGAACTGTACGTTCGTATTATGATGTTTATAAGTTTCGGAGCTAAGTTTACACTTGTAAGCTCCAATAGTAGTCGCTTAGGACTTTAAAAGTGTTTCATTGGGCCGAAGCCTTGAAACCTTATTGCTTGGTCACCTACGACTCTTTTAAAGATGCTTCAAACCCGTAGGCCAGAAATCTGTTCTTTTAAAGTCCTTAGAATCTTCTATGGATCCTAACAAGCCAGAGCCTGGAATCCATAGGCTGGCCACCTTCGGCTCTTTTACAGATGCTTCGAACCCGTAGGCCGAAAATCTATTCTTTTAAAGTCCTTAGACTCTTCTACGGATCCTAACAAGCTAGAGCCTGGAATCCACAGGCTCGCCACCTTCAGCTCTTTTACAAATGCTTCGAACCCATAGGCCGGAAATCTATTATTTTAAAGTCCTTAGACTCTTCTACGAATCCTAACAAGCCGGAGCCTGGAATCCGTATGTTGGCCACTTTCGGCTCTTTTACAGATGCTTCGAACCCGTAGGCTAGAAATCTGTTATTTTAAAGTCCTTAGACTCTTCTACGGATCCTAACAAGCCGGAGCCTTGAATCCGTAGGCTGGCCACCTTCGGCTCTTTTATGGAATCCTTGAACCAATGGTTCAAAGGCCATTTTCTAGGTTCCTTGAAAGATGCTTACCTCTGCAAGCATCTTCGTTCTCCTGATGCGTCCACCAGGAGTAAGGAATATTTGAAGAGTAAACATAATTCAAACCTCCATCTTTATTTAATTTATAAAGATACTTTTACAATTGATTACAAGGAGCCCCTAAGCATAATAACGTTTAAGGTGCTCCGCATGCCATGCATGCTTGAACTCTTCCCCTTCTAAATTAGCTAATTTAAACGACCCGGGGTGCCCTGAGCGTAGGATAATATATGGTCCTTCCCATTTATTTCCTTGCTTGCCCAGAGCTATTACACTTCGCAATACCAAATGACCTGGTTTAAGCTCGTTCACTTTTATCTTCGGGTCATACCATGCCTTCATTTGGTCTTGGTACTTCATTAGATTGGTGACAACACGAAGCCTTGTTTCTTCTGATAACTCCAGCGAAGTGTTTCTTTCATCTTCATTTCTAGGCTCCACTACGCGGAGGGATCCACCTTTGAGCTCTGTAGGAGTCATGGCCTCGTCTTCGAATAGCAACCTAAATGGGGTTAAGCCTGTGGACCTGGCTTGAGTGGTCCAAATGGACTATAGAATCTTAGGGAGCTCTTTAGTCCATAGTCCCTTAGCTAACCCGACAATCCTGTGATTTAAATCGGAGAGAATATTTCCATTGGCTCACTCGACGGCTCCATTGGATTGGGGGTGGCGAATGGCTGTGAAGCATAACTTGATGCCCAGTCCTTCGCAAAATTCTCTAAAGGGTTTAGCTTCGAACTGAGTGCCATTATCCACAGTTAACTCCCTTGGCACTCCGAACCTACATATGATAATTTGCCAAAATAATTTTTGCACATTTCATGAAGTGATAGCAGTTAGGGGTTCAACTTCGACCCATTTAAAAAAATACTCGATCGCTACCACTGGAAACTTCAAGCTGCCTTTTGCCATTGGAAAAGGGCCGATGAGATCCATTCTCCATCGTGCCATTGGCCATACCGGGGCAATGACTTGAAGAGGTGTTGGCGGACGGTGGCTGTCTACCCATCCACTAGCATCCTTGGCAGGTTTGAACTAACTCTTTCGCATCTCTTACAATTGTTGGCCAATAGAGCCCCTGCCGAAGTGTCTTTCCTGCTAGAGCACGGGGGCTAGATGGCTGCCACATAAGCCTTTGTGAATCGCCCAAAGTGTATCTTGGCCTCCGGGTTGTGAGATGCACCAGAGTAGGGGAGAACAAACTCTAGCTTTATACAATATTCCGTTGACAAGCTCATAATTCTGAACCCTTGCTAGTAGCCTTCGAAAATCCGAACCTTCAGACGAGACTGTGTCATTTTGCAAAACATCCATTATTGGAGTCCACCAATCGGTGACTAGGATGCAAAGGACTTCTGCGGAGGGTAATTGATGCACCGTAGGCTTGATAAGTTCTTCGTATAAAGCGCCCTCCGGGACGTCCAATGCTCCGGCTACAGCCTTCGGTAGAATGTCTACAAGTTGATTATCTACTCAAGGGATACTTCGAACAGAAAATCCTTTAAACATTGCTTCAGTCTTGCGGATTTCTTCAAAATACTTTGCAAGATGCGAGTTCCTGGCTTGAAAGCTTTTGTCAACATGCCCTGCTGAGGAGCCATGCTGAATAGCGTGGGCCTCATGGCTCCAGATGTGATGAGTCATTGTCAACGATAGTCAAAGAGGACAGATGAAGAGTGAAGATATGCTGTTTCTTGGGCCGCGTGTGACTCAGGTACACGGGCAGCGAGCGACTGTCGGGTAGAGGAGGCTGCGAAGTCGGGCTGGCCTAATCCGGGTACATGGGCTAGAAGCAGTAGAAGACCCACTGGGCTGTTGACCAGGGTTGACTCAGGTACACGGGCTGAGAGAGCTGCGGAATCGGGCCGGCCCAATCCAGGTACCTGGTGCAAAGTCGGTGGAGGCTTTGTCAGTTTTGGCGCAAAACTGACAACCGTTGATCTTGTATCCGACTGTCCAGAAGAGAAGCCGTAGTCGCTACGAAAACTTAGCTTCCGGATAAGTCGTTTGTATCTCTAGGCCCACAGTCAGTCAGTTGTGTCTGTAAAAATACCTAAGGGCAGTAGAGTCTTTTCCTTTATTCCTGCGTCTGTAAAAAAACCCTAAGGGGCTGGTGGAATATTCCTAGTGTTGGGCAGCCTATAAATAGGACCCCAATCCCTAGGGTTAGGTCACCCTTTTTGGCTGAAATCAATACTACTCCTTTGGGTCATTTTGTCTCTTGCACTCTCTCTCTCTCTCCTTTCCTGCTTGTGTGCGCCGTCAGGTTCTGTTTGATGTTTTTGGTTCATTATTGCATCCGTTGATTTTATTCGTTCCCGTAGGATTCCATTTCCTGTTTGTGTGTGGATGTGTGCATTAATTTCTCTGAATCAGAAGCTTCGGTTTGGCGTGTGCTGCTGGAGAAGGTGCTTCTGTTGCGTGTGTTCTTCACGCAAGTAGTACTAGTTCTTGCTGTTGCAAGTAGTACTACTACACTGTAGCAACAGTACACTAGTACTCAGGCTTTGCTTTTTCTGCGTAGCTTTTTGATCGAAGCAGACAAGACTGAATACCTTTTCTGGCTGTTTCTAGCGAAGCCCCTTCTCTATGTTCGAAGTCCCTTAGCTCCGTGAGGCAGGCTTCGATACAACTTTTTCGAGGGCTTCATTTTTCAATTCCACTCTGTGCTGTTAACTTCAAAGTATGGTTTTATGCTGTCTGTTGGCTTAACACACTTCGACAATCTTTGCGAAGGCACTCTGTCTTGTGCTTTTCGAAGTTAATACTTCGACAGGCTTCGAAGTTAGCTTCGAAGTTAGTCTAGACTTCACTCAGAGTTTGCAGTTGTCTGTTCCGAAGGTCTAAATGTGTTCGTTCGAAGTTAGTCTTTTCGAAGGTAGAGTGTAGGCTTCGTTTTGGTCTTTCTACCGTGTGTCGGGCTTCGTCTAGCTTTCGAAGATTGTCTTTCTGTGCGTCGTGTTCGAAGCTCTGTTCGAAGGTTGTGCTTCGAAGTACTTTGTTCGAAGCAAGCTTCGATAATCTCATACTTCGCTTCGAAGCATACTTCGCTCCCTGCCACCTCGAACTAGGCTAGACCAAACCTCCTCGGCAGACTTCGACAATCATCTCCGAAGCAGGATTCATCATCCGAAGCAGACCTCGACCTCCGAAGCAGGCTTCGACCCAGCGAAGCAGGCTTCGACACTGCGAAGCAGGCTTCGACCAGCGAAGCAGGATTCGCCAAGTTTCGAACAGGAGACAGATTTCGAACGGTAACTTCTCATTTCACTCTTTGTGCATTTATACTAAGAAGTTTATCTTGCCTTGTCTTTTGTATACTGTTTACCTGTCTATTAGCACTGTATTGGTATTTCTCTGTTTTTCACATCAGTTGCTTCTAGATTGATACTTTTAGACTTAGGCAATCTGTTCGTTCTTTACTGCTTAGTCTTTGAGGTGCGTTGGGTATTGGGAGCAGGCCATTGATTCGAAAGAATTTTTAAGGCGCCCATTCACCCCCCCTCTGGTCGCTACTTTCGGTCCTACACATGCGAAGACTTGGGAATCTATTTTTATTATAATCCTTGCTTCTCCAAGTGCCTTTGCCTTTCGGAGGCCTAGAAGGATCCCTTCGTACTATGCGATATTGTTGGTGGTCTTAAAGTTGAGCCTCGCAGAATACATGGCCTTCTACCCCGACGGCGATATTATCACAGCTCCAGCCCTAGATGCCTGATAGGCTCCATCAGAAAAAAAATTCCCATAGACCTTCGGAGGTTTCTTCTAAAGCCCAGCCTGCAGATGTAGTCCACTCAACCACGAAGTCAGCTATGACTTGAAACTTGATAGTTGTTCTCGCCATGAAGGAAATACCAAAGGGGGCTAGCTCGATAGCCCATTTTTTGATCCTACCCATAGAATCTTTGCTCCGAAGCATATCACCAAGGGGATACGAGGTAGGAATGATAAGATTATGTGCTAAGAAGTAATGCCTTAACTTCCGCGAGGCCATTACCAAAGCATAAGAAAATTTTTGAGCTCGGAGTATCTTGTCTTTGCTCCGGACAAAGCTTCTGAGATGAAGTAGACTGGGTTCTGCACCAGTTTTCCTTTAAGTTCAACTTCCCTGACTAGTACTGCACTTACTGTGGAGCCCGTTACAGCAAGATAAAGAAGGAGAGTTTCTTCTGGGAGGGGCACAATAAGTGTTGAAAGATTTCCAAGATAATCTTTAATGCCATCGAAGCTCTTATGGCACTCCGGTGTCCACTTGAAACTTTTGGACCCCTTTAGAGCTTTAAAAATTGGAAGGCTTCGTTCGGCTGATCTGGCCAGGAATCTACTAAGGGCTATGAGCCGTCCTGTCAGCTTCTGGACCTGCTTCATATTTTCTGGCGGAGCCATTCTTTGCAATGCGCTTATCTGCATCGGGCTAGCTTCGATTCCTCTACTCGAAACTAAGTACCCTAGTAGTTTTCCTGCTTGCGCCTCGAATATACATTTTCAGGGTTGAGGCGAACTCCACATGCTCGGAGGCTCTCAAAGGTTTCATCTAAGTCTAGGCTATGATGGTGCTTACAACACTCTTTATTACATTGTCATCCATATAGTCTTCGACATTTCGGCCAATCTGATGACCTAGAGCTTTAGCTATAAGACGTGAGAAGGTGGCTCCGGCATTCCGCAAGCCAAAATGCATTCGAACATAACAAAATACTCCGGAGGGAGTTATAAAACTCGTCTTGGCTTTGTCTTCATGCTTTAGCAAGACTTGATGATAACTGGAGTATGTGCCCAGGAAGCTTAACAACTCGGGGCCAGCCGTAGAATCCATAAGCTGGTCTATTTGGGGCATAGGGTAGGGGTCTCACGGGCATGCTTTTTTCAATGACATAAAATCAATGCACATGCGCAACTTGCCGGAGCCCTTTTTCTGGACAAAAACGGGGTTAGCCAACCACTCCGTGTGGGCTATTTCCCTGATAATTCTGGCCCTCAGCAATTTCTCCACCTCCACCTTTGCGAGGTCTGCCCTCTCTGCTGATAACTTATGGAGCCCCTGATGCACTGGCCTAGCCTTTGGGTTGACAAGCATAATGTGCTCGATGATGCTCCGGTCAACTCCGGGGATATCTTCGTCGGTCTAGGCAAATATATCTAAGTTTTCTTTAACTACTTCCTCCAGCGAAGTAGCTATTTCCGAAGGTAGCCCCTTGCCAAATTGTATTGGGTACTCCTTGCCATCTTTCAGGATCATCTTCATGACCACATCACCTTCCGGGCTTAGCTTTAGGGAAGGGCCCTTCGAGGAGCCTGAAGACTCCGAAGCCTCCTCCGTGTGCTCTAACACACTATTCACCTACCGATGGTCTAGAGGTGGACCATGGCCATACTCCGCTCTTCGGGCTACATCTTGGTATCTTGAGATAGTGAGGACTCCACCTTGCGTGGGCATTTTGAGACACAAATAGTTATGATGTGCTATAGCTCCGAACTGGTTCAACATTCCCCGCCTGAAAATTGCATTATAGGCATACGGGGCATCGACGATGTCGAATATAACGTCCTCCACCCTGGCCAGGGGCCCCTCTCCGAAGGCAACCTCGAGGCCTATTTGGCCGAGGGCATCGAGAGGAGGACATACAAAGCCTTGGAGTGGACGAGTTGTCGGAAGTAGGTGTCTCCGGGGAATGCACATCTGGTCGAAGGCCTAGATGAAGAGTATATCTGCGGAGCTCCCGCTGTCCACCAGTATCCTTCGGACTTCAACTCCCGCTATATCGGCTGAAATAACAAGGGGGTCAGCATGAGGGAATTTCACCCCCGCAGCATCATTGGCAGTAAAAGAAATAGTTACATGAGACCATTCGAGCTTTTCTACCGCCGAATTTGAGTTCCCTATGTGCCCTACTTCGCGGACATATTCTCTTCGCTGCCTTTTGACATGTTACCGAGGGTCCCCCCTCCAGAGATGGGCAGGACCACTCGCTTGCCACGATCTTGGGGATCCTCCTGCTTCGGTGGTGGCATAATGTTGGCCACCGGGAGTTGCATTGGCGCTTCAGGGATGCTGGCTCGAGCCACGGCTTGTACGGGCTCCGAACACACTGTTGGAGGGGATCGGTCCGAAGTACCTCGCCCTGAGCTACGTCCGAAGTACTCACCCCGAAGGGTCAATACGGACTTGCAATCTTTCGTGTCATGTTTTATGGGATCGGAATGGCCACTAGAGGGGGTGAATAGGCGCCTCGACACTTTTTTCGAAGTGATGGCCTAATCCAATCACCCAACGCACCTCTCAAAACAAAAATTCACATTCCAATTCAAACATAACGAATGTTAAGCTCAAACAGTGTCAAAAGCTCAAAAATAGCTCTGGTTCAAGATTCTTGAACAACAACAATCAAACACTCACTCTAAAGATCAAATATCAAATTAAAGAGTAGCTCAGTTAGTTTCAATTCAATCTCAAATGAGTTTCATTCAAATCTGAAATTTTTCGGACTGTGAATAGTAAAAGTAATTTCAGCAAAGTGTATTTGACAATATTTGTTTCAGATTGCAAGAGTTCTTATCAATTTCACTTAAGTTCAGTATAAACAACTTCAGAATATGATACACATTATGCATCCTGAAAATTTACACAACTTATCATGCAGATTCAGAGAACTTGAGAATTATACTAAAGGTCAATACTATTTCTCATCCGACAACACCAACACTTCAACAAATTATATCTGCATTACCACTATCCAGAAAATAAAATTCAGACAGACAGGATTGAAGACTGAACAAAATAAACTCAGAGTTAAGTTTAGTTTTATACTCAATTGCAGATATGAATTCAGAAAATTTGTTCCGAAAATAGTTTTGCCGGACAGTGAATAGACAAGCAGAAATCAATTGAAATCAACACTCAAGCTGAGACCAACTTGACTTTCACAACCACTGATTAAGTTCTGTTTTAGGGAAAATTCTGAGAACTGATTCTTCTATATGTTTGAAGAGTGAAGACAGCAACCATTAATTCAGATTTGAATCAAATTCAGAACACTATTCATAGTAACTATATCTTCATGGAAGCTACAATACTGATTCTGAAACAATCCATGACATAGATAGAAGTAACTCAAAAATGATACATCCAAAACAGCATCAAATCTGAGCACAAACTGAACCATATACTTGAACAACCTTTGATTCAACCTGACTAACCAACTTCAATTTCAGATACAAAGTACTTTGATCAGAATATCTAAATGACAAAAATACACAAAGTGCTGATCAAGAAGACAAGCAATCAAACTTTGAAAGAATTGATTAGAGCTAATGATTTGTTGCACAACACAAATTCATAACAATGGAGAAACTCATAGATCTCTTTACAACCTCTCTTACAAACAAATCAGATGAGAACCAAGACTAGCAGAGACTATCTCAGAATTGATCTCAATTTAAAACTAGTGAATCTTTAAATGAATTCTAGCACAAACAACCAGTACTGATTCAGTAAATCATAAACTGAGACTAAAAGCTATTCAGATTTGAGTAATTCATTTTTGCATTCAAACACACACACAGATTATACTTTAACTTCAAAACAGCCAGCAAGATCTAAGAACAATTTTGTTCATGTACAATTCAATTATCTCAACCAACAAATTCATTCTCTTATACTCAGATGTTATCTACCAGTAAAAATCCACACAGAACATCAAGACAAACTATCAAAATCAGAAGAAGAGACTTGCTTGAACAAATAGCTGAAGACTTTGATGCTCCAGACGGTAAACAGGGCTATGAGCAAAAATCAAAAACACTATTCACTGTCAAGCGATCCAAACAGGAGCTCCCGGATGAACAATTTGCAAGACAAATTCAATTTGAGTTATGGTGCATAGAAAGTTCTGGTCCTCTACTGATCAGCCAGCCAAGGGGATATTTATCCCACCAACTCCAAGTTTCTAGAAGGCAATTTTACAACCAGCCCCCTAGAAAGACCCAAAATACAAAACTGAAAAATACCCTTTCACACTAGACCCCTCTTTAAAATATTTTCAGAATATATATATTCCAAAAATACTCTAAAAATACACACTAAGACACTAAAAATTTAAACTAATACAAGACTCAAATTTATTAAATTAGAAAAAACATTAAATGTTTCGATGGTTTTTAGCAAAAACTAAAAAAGCCTCTCCCGATCGTCGGCGCCCGTCGTCAGTCTGCGATCTCGACCACCAACAAGTCTCTCCCACTCTCGATCCCTTGAGCCGCCTTGTCACTTGCACTGGCTTCCCTTTCACTGACTCAAACGATGCTTTGTGTCAATCAATCTCCAACACGAAGTCTTATTCGACCTCCATGCGTACAACTGAGTACACTCTCGACTTCGACTGACACCCTCGACCATCTGGCATTAGATTCCCCATCTAACCCTGATCCCGTGCCATCGACAGTTGACGAGTAACTCCAGCCTGCACACATGAGACAAACACAGACACACACACTAACTCCAACACAACTAGACTCAACTCGTGAATCCAACATGTTAATCACTCATCATTCCTTTGAACAATAGTGACACAGCTCACTATGTTCCTCATGGCTTCTATTTTCGCCATGCACACAACAGAAGAAGTTTTGGCGCCCACTAGACACTCTCTCTTGGGGCTTCGAGGTACCACCTTGAAACCTTGCGCCTGTTGAAAGTTGACAGGCATCTTCAGGGCAGAGGATGCAATATTTATCACCTCGGAGCAGAAGTGTTTTTTCCCCGCCTATGATCATTGAAGCGATTATCAAGGAGGGCTTGCGGAGAGGTTGGGACTTCAGGCTCCATCAACACTTCTTGAAGGGCTGGTGTAGGTGTCGCGGTTCTTCGGAGGCAGCCTTCCTCTGCCTTGGCATACTATTCGAAGTATGACATCAGCTGTGCTACAGATGAAATCGTCTTCCGGTGAAGTTTGCTGAGGAGATTTGGGTTCAACAACCCTTCGCGCGTCACATCAACTACCGAAGAGATAGACAAGCCTTTGATTCGACACTTAGTGTGGGCGCAGCTAGTAAAATATTCCCGAAGCGTCTCCCCCTCTCGCTGCTTCAGTTGACATCAGGGCTACAAACATACCCTGGAAGTTTCTTACGAACTTCCTCTTCAGCTGCTCCCATGACTTGATCGATCCTTGCTTTAGGGACCAGAACCATCGGAGAGCCACACCTTCCAAATCGAGGGGGAAACACTTTGCCACAGTGTTATGCACCCCTCCGCTAGCTTCTATCGCCAAAGAATACGAACGGGAGAACTCTCCGAGGTCAGACCCACTAGAGTATTTGTGCAGCTTTGAGGCATTGAACCTGGGGTCGAAGGGCACTTTTTGTAGGTCCAAATGCAATGGAGACTCGTCGTCGAAGGATGCATTCTTGGCCTCCTCCGAGACTCAAAGATCTTCGAGATGATTACGAGGACCGTCGTCTCGGGGCGTCTCCTGATCATGAGTGAAGGCTTGAGAGCGAAGTCTATCTGCCGCTTCTTGCCTCCACCTTGCTACTTCTTCCTGAAGCCGCGCTACCTAGGCAATCGCATCCTCAGGAAGGTCTTCATCTCCTTCGAAGGGGATCTCCAGGTCTTGGTAACTGAGGTAATCAGTTTGGATCAACGAGGGAGCTGCTCGGGGACCCCTGGGTGTTCGAGGTCTGCGGACCACATCGGGGGTTGGTGGAATGACTGAGGGTCCTGCACCGTTGGTCCGAGGGGACCTTCGGGGAGGATCGGTGGCTAGGCTCCATTTGGGAGGCATGCCTAACGAAGTTAGGGTCCGAAGACTTCGACTGGTTCTCTTGCATGTACTCCAACTCGGATCCAATGGCTCCAAGCCATTTCTCAGAGTATGATCACATCACTGATTCCACATAGGTCTTGGGCTCATCCTTGTCCAACAACAACATGTTGTGATGCCTGGTGGTAAAAAACATGAACCTCTTCAGTGCATGGCTAACTCCCTTAGACCTCCGTCGGGCTGGCGCATGCACAAAAGGCTCTAAAACACCTTGCACCTCATGTTGTTGTTCAGTGGGATCTAGAACACTTTCCAGCATCTCTTGAAACTCTTCGAGATGCACTGTCCTCTAACTAACTCCTTTCAAGAGATACTCTGAGAAACCAAGGGTTGGTTTCGGAGTCTGTGATGAGTGATTGACTGTGTTTAACCTATGGTTCGAAGGGGTACCTCCAAAGGGGTTCGGAGGTTGGACCTCCAAAGGTGTTCGGAGGCTGTTTCACCGAGGGTTTGGTGGCTTTGGTTGCTGCAGCTGTTGCAGCGGAGTGTGCCTATCAGAGGGGTCCGACAGTACACGATGACTGGGTTTGTACCGAAGGTCTCGGTACATTGGGCGGTACACCGGAGTGTGTGCCAAAGGTTGCTAACCCGGAGAGGTCTCCGGAGTACTGGATACACTTGTCTGCTTGTCTGTGGTGCGCAGGGGACTTCGGAGGCGACGGACGGTTCGTAGCAGGTGAACCTGGGTCAAGCGGGAGGCTTGATGCCAGTGGAGCGGGGAGCTCCGTCACGAAGGCTGCGAAGGGGTCGAGGTCGGTCCTCGGGTCGAGGTGCGCCAGGAGAAGGCAGTAAGTGCGGAGCGTAGCTCCGGGTGAAGGTACTCCGAGACGAAGTCCTCGGAGGCGAGGCACTTCGAAGGGTACTCCGGAAGGAGTAACTTCAGAGTATGGTGGATCAAGTCCTCAGCAGAGGCAAGGGTTCGAAGTGTGCTCCGGAGGGAGACACTCGAAGGTACCCGACGAAGGTCTCAGAAGTCAAGGTGCATCGAAGGCATGGTCCGGGTGAGGCTCGTCGAGCAGTGTGCTCAGGGAGAGACACTGCGATGAAGGGCTCATGGAATGCTTCTTGCGGAGGCCTTGGACGAAGGAGGGACTTCAAAGGGTGGTACTCTGAAGGTGGGGCTTCGGAGTGACACAGGCTTCGGAGCGAGGCTAGCTCCGGAGTGAGGTTGACTTGTGGTACTTCGGCCATGCATGGCTTCGGTACACGGAATGACGGAGTTCGATCTGGGAGAAGCTGTGAAGCCATGGTGGTCCACTCCGAAGGTGGTGGTGCGAAGGCCCAAGGGCTTTGACGGCTTCGGCTCAAAACCGTCACTGTATCGGAGGCTAACTTCAGTGAAGCGAAGGCCGTCAGGCTCAATGCTTCTCACCGTAGCTACCGTACCCCTCGCGTGCGAAGGGGGCTTCAGAAAAGTCAAGACTGTAAAGGCTGACATTGTCTGCTCTGCAAAAAGCTGACGCTGTCCCCTCTGCAAAGCTGATAGAGAAGCCTCCAGAATAAAGTTGACTACCTTTTGTACCCCTCTGTTTTGTAGAGACAAAACCAATGTAAACCCTAGGGGTAAAGTAGTCAATTCACTTGGGTGAATAGTGGCTATAAATATGGGGGCTGGGTAGGTAACATTTAACACTTTGAACATTTACTATTGAGCTCCTGTACTAGCCACTACTCTTTGCATTCATCAAGTGAGTTCTTTTATTGTGTTCCTTGTTCAAGCAGCGAAGCCCTGCTTCTGTGTTGAGTTTCTGCTTGAGCTTGTTTGCATACCTCGCTAGTAGTAGTGCACCAATGCCTGTCTAGGCGGAGTGTGTTTTGTGCGAAGTGTGCTTTTCAGTGTGCGTTCGCTCTGTGTAATAGGAGGCTAGACCTCGCTGCTTACTAGCGAAGCCTTGATCGGAGCCCGTGTTTTGATCGTGTCAAAGTCCCTAGCGAAGTCTGTTAGTGTGCGTTTAGACCATCGGTGTACGAAGCCCATCACCCGTTGCTGTCGCTAAGTACTTTTTCATAGTCCTCGGAGGGTAGTCCACTCTTGCGAAGGGTGAAGTGCAAAGCCTGCTCGAAGCACCCTGTGTGCAGAGCCTGCACTGACTTAGCAGAGTTGGTTTTTCGGGTATAAGTGGAGTGAAGTCTTCTTGGCTTCGAACTTTTGCTCCTTGCGAAGCCTGTGTTCGGAGCCATCAAATACCTCCGAACCAGAACTTCGAAGGTTGTGTTCGAAGCCTGTTCCGCAATAGACTATATTAAAACAGAAGGCTATTTTTAGCCTGAAATTTTAAAAGCTCCCATTCACCCCCCTCTGGTCGCCGTTTCCGGTCCAACAATTGGTATCAGAGCAGGTTAAGATCACCAGTTGACCTTAACTGGTTTTGTGATCTGTTGGCGACATGGACAGAGCCAGTAAAATTCCTCTGTTCGATGGGACTGATTTTGCATATTGGAAGGTGCGCATGGAGGCTTACTTGTTAAGCCAAGGAAATGCAATTTGGGATATTGTGGACTCACAATACTCCATCCCTGATACTCGCACTTCTCAAACAGAGAAAGATCAGTATAATGCCAACTCCAAGGCTAGAAACATACTGTTCATTGTCTTGAGCAGAAGTGAGTTTGATAGGGTGAAGCACCTTAGGACTGCTAGGGAAATTTGGACAACACTCACTATTTTTCATGAGGGCTCTACACAGATTAAGGCCAGGCGCCAAAGCACATACAATCAACAGTATCAGCTGTTTGTGCAGGCACCTGGTGAATCTATAGATGCCATGTTTTCTTGCTTTGATGCGATAGTGAGTAACTTGCGATCCAACGGGACGCTTGCTTACAATGATCACGATAGGGCTATCAAGCTTCTCTATGCTCTTGATCGTAGCATATGGGAAGTAAAGATATCCAGCATTGAGGAGTCTGCAGGTTATGACACATTGACCTATGATGAGCTCTTCAGCAAGCTGAAGTCCACAGAGATTGCCAAGGCATCTCTTGTAGTGCACAGAAACTCTTTGCCACAACCATTGGCATTGGTTTCTAGCACTAGCCGTGGCACCGCTGCAGAACCAAGCACATCTGGCACTTGTGTTCTTGCAGATGGTTTTGCTTTGTCCTCCCTGGTCTCCGTCACTAAGGAGCAGGTGGACACTCTGGATGATGATGAGCTTGCTCTCATTGCCAGAAGGTTCACCCATTTTCATCATGAGAGACGGGATCAGAGGAGAAGTGGTTTTAGTGGTTGCTTTGAATGTGGCGACACTTCTCATATCAAGGCCAACTGCCCTAAGCTTAAGAAGAGAGATGAGAGTGAGCGCCCTAAATACCACAAAAAGGAGAGGAAGCCTTTTGTGAAGGGCAAGCGCGGCAAGGTGGCTAAAAGAATAGCCAAAGCCGCTTCCAGAGCATTTGTTGCTGCTCTCAGCGACATCGACACTTCCTCAACTGAGGAGTCGAGCTCTGAGGAGGAGGAGTCCCCAAGGAAGGAGGACAAGAAGGACAAGAAGGGATGAGACTTCACCGGCCTTTGCTTCATGGCCGACAGTGATCACAGCGGCGATGAGCTTGACTCATCTGAGGTACCACTATCCTCTGACCAGCTTTTAATTAAATTAGATGAACTGAATGAAGTAGTTCTTGGTTAGGATAGATTACTTGTGCAAGCCGCTAGAGAAAGAAAAGACCTTAGACTTAGGCTAGAATCTGTTTCTACTGAGTATGCCATGCTTAAGTCTAAAGTTAATGATGCTGAATGTGAATCTTGTACTGTAGTCATGGGTGAGCTTGCTCAGTTGCATTCTGTACATGCTCAAACTCTATCTGAGCTTGAGACTGCACAGAAGCAGCTTTTGGTGGTTGATTCTAGTCCTCATGATATAATTGATTGCATGAACTGTTCTTTATTACGCGAAAGCATTAATTTACGTGATAAACATGTTCATGATTTAGAAACTAGATTGGAGAGGGACGGTAGTTCTAAGGATGTGCAACCTGTTTGTGACACTTGCATTACCCTTAAGGACCAGCTAGGCACTGTTAGAGAGCGAGCTGAGAACCTCATGTCTGAAAATGAATACCTTCTTTCCGTGGTTAACAAATGCACTGAGGGAAAGGGTAGGATGGACTTGCTCTTGGCTAAAACCAAGATGTGTGCTGACAGAGCAGGGGTAGCTCTAGGTTTGGGTTTTGAGAGGATTTCTTCAGACAGTAAGAACAGAACTGTTTTCACCTCACCCACTACCTTAGAGAAAGAGAGAGCTCTGTTAGACACTCCATCAGCCGAAAAGCCTACACGAACTAAAAAGAAAACCACTCCTCCTGCCAAGAAAATCCCTCCCAAGAAAACCACTCAACAGAAGCCCAAGGAGCCTGTGAGAGTTGCTCCTAAGACCCATGAGAGTGCCCCTAGGAGAGTCTTTCATTGTTCCTACTGTCAGCGGGCGGGTCATTTGGTTGGGTTCTGTTTTCGTCGCATCAAGGATGAGCGATGCTCTCAGGCGATGAGTTACCTGGACATGCATTACCCATCTTTAGGTATGCATGAGTCTGAGTTGTACTATCATCCTGTTTTTGAGGCTCCTCGTGCTTCTCGTAGAGGTTTTGCTTCTCGAGGTGTTCACCATGTTCCATATGGTGGTAGACCCCGGGCGAGTAGCTTTGTACCTCGTCAGAGTAGGAGACCTCGACATGTTGTTCGATCACAGCATGTAGGTAGACCTCACACTTTGCATCATTCTGATTATCATGTGCGTAGACAGTCTACTTTTACTGTACCTACTACTCGTGTCACTCAGTGCTAGATGCCTCGTCATATTTTCACTCACCCCAGCACTGAGCGATCGCGATATTCTTATCATGTGTAGGCGACAGACCGAGGCTTGGAGGGCACGTGGATCATGGACTCCGGTTGTTCGTGCCATATGACCGGAGATGCAGCATGGTTCTCCAGCCTCACCACAACCAAGCAAAGGGAACATATCACCTTCGGCAACAATCGAAGGAGTAGAGTGAAAAGTAAAGGTGTGGTAAGAATTAACTCGAATTTCACTCTCAAAGATGTTGCTTTGGTTGAAAACCTGGGATACAATTTGCTTTCTGTATCTCAGTTGCTTGATGAGGGCTTCGAAGTGCGATTCCATCATGATACTTCGCAAGTACTCAAGTCTGATGGCGTTGTGGTTTGTAAGATCTTTAGAGTTGGGAGAGTTTTTGGAGCTGATTTTTTTGAGTCATCTGGTTCTTCTCATTGTCTTGTTGCACATTCTACTTCTGAGCTTTGGAAGTGGCATAGGAGACTAGGGCATATGAGCCTTGAGTTGCTCGTTCGTCTAAGTGCCCTAGGTCTGATCCGAGGATTGCCCAAGCTCAAGTTTGAGAAGAATTTAGTTTGCGCTCCTTGTCGACATGGAAAAATGATCGCCGCTTCGCATTCGCTAGTCATCACTGTGATGACTGAACAACCCGGAGAACTTCTCCACATGGACACTGTAGGTCCTTCTCGGGTTAGTTCTTTAGGCGGCAAGTGGTATGTGCTTGTTATTGTCGATGATTTCTCTCGCTACTCTTGGGTCTTCTTTCTTGCCAGCAAGGATGAAGTGTTTTCACACTTTCGGAGCTTGGCTTTGAGACTTTTCACTGAACTCCCAGGTGCATTGAAATTCATTCGAAGTGATAATGGCACCGAGTTCAAAAACAGTCTCTTTGTTGACTTTTGCATGGAGCATGGCATAGAACATCAATTCTCTGCTCCGCGGGTTCCTCAACAGAATGGTGTCGTTGAGAGGACGAACCGCACTTTGGTTGAGATGGCTAGGATGATGCTTGATGAGCACAGGACTCCTAGAAAATTCTGGGCTGAGGCCATGAACACTGCATGTTACATCTCAAACCGTATATTCTTGCGCTCAATTTTAAACCTGACATCTTATGAGCTACGTTTTGGGAGACAACCCAAGGTTACTCATCTTCGAGTTTTTGGCTGTCGTTGCTTTATCCTAAAACGTGGTAATTTGGATAAATTTGAGTCGCGTTCTTCTGACAGGATCTTTTTGGGTTATACTACACATGGTCATTCTTATCGTGTTTATAACTTGGAAACTAACACTGTCATCGAGTCATGTGATGTGACTTTTGATGAATCAACCCCCTCTGTTAGTTCTGCTTTTGAATAGTCAAATGAACACGACATGAAACAGACCATCTTCGAAGAAGAAGATCCCGGAGATTTTGAGGATGAACCCCTCCTACCCTCGACATCAACCCCCGAAGCTGACCCCGCTTCAACCACTTCGGCACAAGGTCTCGAAGCAACCACCTCGACATCGGTCATCTTGGACCACTCCAACGCACAAGTTGAGGGGGAGACTGCATCCCGCCGCGAGGCTCCACATCATGTTCGAAGGATGCACCCTCCCGAGCAGATCATTGGTGAGCTTGATCAAAGGGTAACACGTGATGAGGACATCACTTCACATGATACACACATGGAGCCTCCACCTACAATTCAGCTACAAGGACCAATCACACGCGCCCGTGCCCGCCGCTTGAACCATGAGGTTAATTCTTTCCTTAGCAACTTTGATTATATTTGTTTGGACGGGATGCTACTGAATTCTAGTGATATTTTGTTGCTTAGGAACATGGGAGATGGAATAGAAGAGTTGGAGTTGAAGACGGAGCCGCACGGATGATTTGAAGTCAATAATTCGCTGGTTCGGACTACATCGACCACCATTCACCAAAATGGGCATAACTTCCTCATACGAAGTCCGATTGGCGCGTTCTTGGACTTTTTGGAAAGCTGAGGAGAAGACGGATCGTTTGCTGTTGGTTCCACCTCATTTGGAGTCTCGAGCTGTCCTGTGTGATTAAAATAGTCCTGCGTGATAGAACCGCGCCGTGTTGGCCCATAATCTGAGTCTGTACGTCTTCTAGCCCACAGCCTGTGTCTGTTCACCTTCCACAGGTCGCCGCCCTATATATTCTCACGCCAGCCACCTCTAGGGTTAGGTTTTGCTTTGTTGCATCTACACTGTTGTGTTTAGATCCCGCCTCTTGCACCGGACCGATTGGCTGCTGCATTGGCGTTTGTGAAACCTCACCCTATCTTCGTTTGTCTGTGATTTGGCATTCGATTTGTATCCTTCCTGTTCTTGCTTGTGTTCTTGGGTTCGCTTGCAGGAATTAGCCTTCGTGGCGAGGTCAATCACGTTCTGCGTGGTTGATAACCAACGGAGACAGTGGTGTAACGATTGCAAGGTTTTGATCCGTCGGACCGGAGCCTTGGATCGCCAACGTCGAGATTCTCCACCAACCCAAGTTTATCCTTTACCTAGCGGAAGATCGGGACCAATCCCCCATCAGTTGGTATCAGAGCTCAGTTTTCCCGTTAGGTAATCTCGATCTGCTTTTGTTTTTACCCAGAGTCCAGAAAACCGCACCAAAAAAAAATTCCCCACCGAGAACCCCTTTGTGCCTTGCGATTTTAATTTAGTTCTAACTTTGTTGAGTTCGTGTTCTTGGTCGAGTCTTGTTGCTGGTTTAGCAATCCCTTTGTGTCGTTTGAGTAGTAGTTGTTCTTGTGTCTCAAAAAATTCCCGCCCGAAAACCCCCCCCTCCAGAACCCCATTTTGTTTTCCACATCCAGTCTTTGTGACCCCCCTTCGGTAAAACAGGCATAACTTTTCGCTCGTTTGGCAGAAAAATCTGAAATTTTTTGAGCGTGTTCCTGACAAAAAAAATCGCCAAAATCGCCAAAAAAAATCAGGAAGATAAAGAAAAAAATTGGACAAAGTTTTTGCTCGTCGTTCACCGAACTTGTTTGAATTTTTGTGAGCCACATCCCACCTCAGTTGTAGGTGCCAATTTTTGTGGTTGCATTTCTGGTCATCCTTGTTCAAAAAAAAAATAGAGTGAAAAAAAAGAGAGAAAAAAAAAATATAAAAAAAAGGAGAAGCGGTCCTGTTAGTTGCTTGTCCGAACTCTTGTCCGAACTCTTCTCCGATCTCGTGTCCGATCAGTGGCAGGCAGTGGAAGTTTCTGCTTGTCCAATCTCTTGTCCGAACTCTTGTCCGATCTCTTGTCCGATCAGTGGCAGGCAGTGGCAGTTTCTGCTTGTCCAATCCCTTGTCCGAACTCTTGTCCGAACTCTTGTCCGATCTGCAGAGAGCTGAATTTGGCCTGTGTTGCTTCCATTTGAGTTTTGGGCACATAGTTTCCCTCTATTGCTTGAATTTTCACCTTGGGAGCACTAAGGCCAGCAACTTGACTAGTACTTGGGAATACTTATTGAACTTGGTTTAACTGTTATTATTATCGCTAATCCTTGCTACTCACTTTGCCTTCCAAGCTACACCTTTCTCTCGGTCAGGACAGGTTCATTTCTTGCAATTGTACACCACCCTCCACTTGGTTCATCACCTGTAGGCCGGTGACCTCACTGCGGCGTGGTAAGAACACTTGCAAGCGTGGGTAAGGTGCTTGACGGATTGCTTCCACCACACATCCACCACCCCACCTAGCTGTTTACATAAGGATTATTCTTTGTTGTTTTGTCTTTTCACTAACATGGCAGCACTTATTGTACAACGTGACTTGAGCACTCACATGGACCAGGACGACCAGGCACAACGGAACAATATATTTCAGACCATCTTCCTCGTCAATAACCGTCGTGCGCGTGTCATCATCGACAGCGGTAGTTGCAACAATTTGGTGAGCCTCGACGTGGTAACTAAGCTTCAACTTCCCACACGTGCACATCCACACCCTTACCATGTGCAATGGCTCAACGACAGCGGTAAGGTCAAGGTAACACAAACTGTTCACATCGAATTTTCCATTGGTACATACTTCGGAAGTGCTGAATTTGATGTAGTACCAATGCAAGCATGTTCTCTATTACTTGGTAGACCTTGGGTATATGATACTGATGCTACACACCATGGTAGGAGCAATAAGTACACATTTATGTATAAAGGAAAGAAAGTTACATTGCTTCCTATGACTCCTGCTGAAATTGTGAAATTTGAACAAGAAAAATGTGCTAGGGACGCACAAAAGAGCAAACAACCTTCTGAAAATCAGCAAGTAGCTAAAACACCTTCGAGGCAACAAAAAGACAAAGTTGTTTCTCCTTCTTCATCACAAGCTATTAATCTGAAAGGACGTGTCATGCTTGCAACTAAAACTGACCTTGCTGAAATTTGTGATGATACTCCCTTGCTATACGGCTTGATTTGCACAAACGTGTTGTTTTCACTTGCGAACATTCCTAGCTCTGTTCCTGTTGCAGTCACTGACTTTTTGCAGGAGTTTAAAGATGTTTTTCCTGCTGAGATACCACCCAGGGTGCCACCGATACGCGGCATCGAGCACCAAATTGATTTGGTCCCGGGGGCGTCTCTTCCTAATCGTGCAGCGTACCGCACCAATCCGGAGGAGACAAAAGAAATTGAGCGCCAAGTACAGGACCTTCTTGATCGTGGGTACGTCCGTGAAAGCCTTAGTCCTTGTGCAGTACTTGTTCTTTTGGTACCTAAGAAAGATGGTAGTTGGCGCATGTGTGTTGATTGTCGTGCTATTAATAATATCACCATTCGATATCGACACCCTATTCCTAGATTGGATGACATGCTTGATGAGCTTAGTGGTGCCATTATCTTTACTAAGATCGATCTCCGTAGTGGCTACCACCAAATTCGCATGAAACTAGGTGATGAATGGAAAACTGCTTTTAAAACAAAGTTTGGATTATATGAGTGGCTTGTCATGCCTTTTGGACTTACTAATGCACCTAGTACCTTCATGCGCTTGATGAATGAAGTCCTACGACACTTTATAGGACGCTTTGTGGTTGTATACTTTGATGATATCTTGGTTTATAGCAAGTCTCTCACTGAACATGTTGAACACCTACGTGCTGTTTTTTCTGTCCTCCGGGAAGCTAGAATGTTTGGTAACATTGAGAAGTGCACATTTTGCACGGATCGAGTTGTGTTTCTTGGATATGTTGTCACTTCACAGGGTATTGAGGTTGACGCGGCAAAGGTCGAAGCAATCAACAGCTGGCCGCAACCCCAAACTATCACACAGGTACGTAGTTTTCTTGGTCTTGCAGGTTTCTACCGACGTTTTGTGAAAGATTTCAGCACCATAGCCGGCCCTTTGCATGAGTTGACCAAGAAGGGAGTTACTTTTACTTGGGAGCCAGCACATGAACAAGCTTTTGCCACACTCAAAGATCGTCTTACACATGCACCTCTACTTCAGCTACCCGACTTCAGTAAGCCTTTTGAGTTAGAATGTGATGCTAGTGGGTTTGGATTAGGCGGTGTGCTGCTACAAGGAGGTAAACCCGTGGCCTATTTTAGTGAAAAATTACATGGCCCACAGTTGAATTATTCTACCTATGATAAGGAATTATATGCCTTAGTGCGTGTGCTTGAAACTTGGCAACATTACCTTTTGCCTAAGGAGTTTATTATTCATTCCGATCATGAAGCATTGAAGCATATACGTAGTCAAGCAAATCTGAATAAACGACATGCTAAATGGGTAGAATTTATTGAGACTTTTCCATATATCATTAAGCATAAGAAAGGGAAAGATAATGTGATTGCCAATGCTTTATCTAGACGTTATACATTGCTTTCTCAACTTGATTATAAGATCTTTGGTTTAGAAACATTGAAGGACATGTATGCTACTGATTTGGATTTCAAAGATGCTTTTGCAAATTGTACCGATGACCGTGCTTGGAACAAATATGTGCTGAATAATGGATATCTTTTTCGTGCTAACAAGTTATGTGTGCCGGCTAGCTCTCTTCGCTTGTTGTTATTGCAGGAAGCACATGGTGGTGGTTTGATGGGTCATTTTGGATCAAAGAAAACCGAAGATGTGATGTCCACACACTTCTATTGGCCTAGGATGAGACGCGATGTTGAGCGCTATGTGGCACGATGCACTACTTGCAATAAAGCTAAGTCCCGTCTAAACCCACATGGTCTTTATATGCCTCTGCCCGTTCCTAGTGTACCTTGGGAGGATATTTCTATGGATTTTGTGTTAGGATTACCCAGAACTAGGAGGGGGAGAGATAGTATTTTTGTGGTAGTAGATCGTTTCTCTAAAATGGCGCATTTTATACCTTGTCACAAGAGCGACGATGCTACAAATGTTGCTGATTTGTTTTTCAGAGAGGTCGTACGCTTGCATGGAGTTCCCAATACCATTGTTTCAGATCGTGATGCCAAATTCTTAAGTCATTTTTGGAGGACGTTGTGGCATAAGTTGGGGACGAAGCTTCTGTTTTCTACTACTTGTCACCCCCAAACGGATGGACAAACGGAGGTCGTCAACCGCACATTGTCCACCATGTTGAGGGCTGTTTTGAAGACCAACTTGAAGCTTTGGGAAGAGTGTCTACCTCATATTGAGTTTGCATATAATAGGTCAGTACACTCCACTACTAAGGTAAGTCCGTTTCAAGTGGTCTATGGCTTTAATCCACGTGCTCCCATTGATTTGCTACCATTACCACCATCTGAAAACTTGAATTTTGATGCTACTACACGTGCTGAATTATTGCTTAAGATGCATGAAACTACTAAAGCGAACATAGAGAAAATGAACGAGAAATATCGTGCTTATGGTAGTAAGGGTAGAAAAGAGATAACATTTGAACCGGGTGATCTTGTTTGGTTGCACTTGCGCAAGGATCGTTTTCCTGATTTAAGAAAGTCTAAATTGATGCCACGTGCTGATGGTCCTTTCCGTGTGCTTGAGAAGATAAATGACAATGCATATAAGCTTGAGTTGCCTGCAGCTTTTGGGGTTAGTCCCACATTTAACATTTCAGATTTAAAGCCCTATTTGGGAGATGATGATGAGCTTGAGTCGAGGACGACTCCAATTCAAGAGGGGGAGGATGATGAGGACATCACTTCACATGATACACACATGGAGCCTCCACCTACAATTCAGCTACAAGGACCAATCACACGCGCCCGTGCCTCGCCGCTTGAACCATGAGGTTAATTCTTTCCTTAGCAACTTTGATTATATTTGTTTGGACGGGATGCTACTGAATTCTAGTGATATTTTGTTGCTTAGGAACATGGGAGATGGAATAGAAGAGTTGGAGTTGAAGACGGAGCCGCACGGATGATTTGAAGTCAATAATTCGCTGGTTCGGACTACATCGACCACCATTCACCAAAATGGGCATAACTTCCTCATACGAAGTCCGATTGGCGCGTTCTTGGACTTTTTGGAAAGCTGAGGAGAAGACGGATCGTTTGCTGTTAGTTCCACCTCATTTGGAGTCTCGAGCTATCCTGTGTGATTAAAACAGTCCTGCGTGACAGAACCGGGCCGTGTTGGCCCATAATCTGAGTCTCTACGTCTTCTAGCCCACAGCCTGTGTCTGTTCACCTTCCACAGGCCGCCGCCCTATATATTCTCACGCCAGCCACCTCTAGGGTTAGGTTTTGCTTTGTTGCATCTACACTGTTGTGTTTAGATCCCGCCTCTTGCACCGGACCGATTGGCTGCTGCATTGGCGTTTGTGAAACCTCACCCTATCTTCGTTTGTCTGTGATTTGGCATTCGATTTGTATCCTTCCTGTTCTTTCTTGTGTTCTTGGGTTCGCTTGCAGGAATTAGCCTTTGTGGCGAGGTCAATCGCGTTCTGCGTGGTTGATAACCAACGGAGACAGTGGTGTAACGATTGCAAGGTTTTGATCCGCCGGACCGGAGCCTTGGATCGCCAACGTCGAGATTCTCCACCAACCCAAGTTTATCCTTTACCTAGCGGAAGATCGGGACCAATCCCCCATCAACACGTTCACATGCTCATTTCACTAATTCTGCTTTTGTTGCTTCTTTCGAGCCCTTAGATGTTAGTCATGCACTTTTTGATTCTAGTTGGATCAATGCCATGCATGAAGAACTTGAAAATTTTGAGAGAAACCAAGTCTGGACTTTAGTTGATCCTCCACCAAATGTTCATTTCATTGGAACAAAATGGATTTTCAAAAATAAACAAGGGGAGGATGGGACTATAGTTAGAAACAAGGCTAGACTCGTAGCTCAGGGTTATTCTCAACTAGAAGGGATTGATTTTACTGAAACTTTTGCACCTGTTGCTCGCCTTGAGGCCATTAGGATGTTGCTTGCCTTTGCGACATCCCGGGGATTCAAACTCTATCAAATGGATGTCAAAAGTGCTTTTCTTAATGGCTTCATAGGTGAAGATGTTTATGTAAAACAACCCCCTGGTTTTGAAAACCCCAAATACCCACATAAAGTCCTAAAACTTCATAAGGCTCTTTATGGACTCAAGCAGGCCCCTCGGGCTTGGTATGACAGACTTAAGTCTTTTCTGTTTGAGCGGGGGTATTTGATGGGCTCTGTGGATAAACCCTGTTCATTCTCAAGCATGGCAAAGATTTCCTCCTAGTTCAGATTTATGTGGATGATATCATCTTTGGTGGCTCTTCTCATGCTTTGGTTGCCGAGTTTGCAGATGCCATGAGCAGGGAGTTTGAAATGTCCATGATGGGTGAACTCACCTTTTTCCTTGGGTTGCAAATCAAGCAAAGCAAACAAGGTACCTTCGTCCACTAGACGAAGTACACCAAGGACCTGCTCAAGAAATTCGACATGGCCTGATGCGAAGCCTCTCGTCACTCCAATGGCTACATCTGTAGCATTGGATCCTGACGAAGATGGAGAAGCCGTAGATCAGAAGGAGTTCCGAAGCATGATCGGCTCCCTCCTCTACTTGACTGCTACGAGGCCGGACATACACTTCGCAGTGTGTCTGTGCGCTCGTTTTCAGGCTTCACCACGAGCTTCGCACCGCCAAGCGGTAAAACACATTCTAAGGTATCTCAAACATACCCTTGAATTTGGCATATGGTATTCAGCGTCTTCCTCTTTATGTCTTCGAGGTTATTCCGATGCGGATTTTGCTAGGTGTAGAATTGTTAGGAAAAGTACCTCTGGTACTTGTCATTTTCTGGGTACTTCTCTGGTTTGCTGGTCTTCCCGCAAACAGTCTAGTGTTGCACAATCGACGGCTGAGGCCGAATATGTTGCTGCAGCTAGCTGTTGCTCTCAGATTTTGTGGATGGTTTCCACTTTGCGGGATTTCGGGTTAGATTATAAGAGTGTTCCACTTTTCTGTGATAACACTAGTGCTATTTGTATTGCAAACAACCCGGTTCAGCACTCTAGAACCAAACACATTGATGTGCGATATAATTTTCTCAGAGATCACAATGAGAAGGGTGATATTGAACTTCAATATGTTGATACCCAACACCAGCTAGCCGATATTTTCACAAAACCCCTCGATGCTTCTCGTTTTGCCTACTTGCGTGGGGAACATGGTATTTGTCACCCATACGGCATTTTGTGAGGGGGAGCTGTCTTTAATTGTATTGCATATGCTCATCATGTGTGAAATTGCATTTACATCTGTTGCACTTATATGCCCAATTCTAATTCATGAAATCATGACAGCTCAGCTCTTTTTAATTTATCTGAAACATTAATGTGCATGATGTTTTCTTTCCAGACTCAAATCATGCTCACTGCTCAATCTTGTATCTAGCGTGTATAGGCAGGACTGCTTTAGCTATCTTTGATCTGCTTGATAGCAAGACACCTTTTCTCTGGATGCTAATTCTTGCAACTTGAAAAATTGTTCTACATTTTCATGGATATTCATAAAATGCTGAACAAATTATTCATTTAAATCAAAATTCAAAAATCCATGATTTGCATGCTTCGAGTTAAAAGATCCAGGTGGGTTTGTTTGTCACACTACTCTATTCTAGACTACTTACCATTGCACATTGTTCTGAACTGGAATAGTGTAGTGTCTGCCAAAATCATTGCCTTAAGCTTCTGATGGCTTTCATGCCTAGGCTTGGCTTGATTGGAAAGTATAAGGTGGACAAACAAATAACCCCTGGCATTATGAAAAGAACAACAACATTCATTGATCATCAAGGTTGCTTTTAAATGCTCCACTTGAACTGGACTTGTCTGTCTAGAGTAGAAATTGACTAGCTTTGCGCAGTCCTTGCTTTTACTTGTCTAGTTACCTTGATTGAGTGGTGATGCTTTTATTTCAAACTGATAAAATCACATGTTGTCATCATGTTTTTAGGAAATATTAAATTGAGCTGAGCACATGGTCATTGGTATTACTGTTGGCATATTTTTGCTTTATATGTCTTTGCAATTCTGCTCATTTCCAAGCAATGCATCTTTTACATGCTCCTTGATGCTTGCATTGCCAAAGGGGGAGAAATTGTTGAGTTCTCTGTAGCAAGGGGGTAAATTTACTCAGGGGGAGTTTTTATCTTGAAAAAGGGAGATTTGCCGAAGGGGCTTTTACTCTTTTGAAAAGGGGGAGGAAAATTCTTTTGTCAAGTGACATGTTTTGGCTCGTTTTTGAGTTTTTATGGTCACTTGTGTGCTGAAAGTCTTTAAATTTTCTTGAACTTGAATTTGGTTGTCAATGCACTCATCAAGGGGGAGATTGAGAAACCAAGGGTTGGTTTCGGAGTCTGTGATGAGTGATTGACTGTGTTTAACCTCTGGTTCGAAGGGGTACCTCCGAAGGGGTTCGGAGGTTGGACCTCCGAAGGTGTTCGGAGGCTGTTTCACCGAAGGGTTCGGTGGCTTTGGTTGCTGCAGCTGTTGCAGCGGAGTGTACCTGTTGGAGGGGTCCGACAGTACACGATGAATGGGTTTGTACCGAATGTCTCGGTACTTTGGGCGGTACACCGGAGTGTGTGCCGAAGGTTGCTAACCCGGAGAGGTCTCCGGAGTATTGGATACACTTGTCTGCTTGTCTGTGGTGCGCAGGGGACTTCGGAGGCGACAGACGGTTCGTAGCAGGTGAACCTGGGTCAAGCGGGAGGCTTGATGCCAGTGGAGCGGGGAGCTCCATCACGAAGGCTGCGAAGGGGTCAAGGTTGGTCCTCGGGTCGAGGTGCGCCAGGAGAAGGCAGTAAGTGCGGAGCGTGGCTCCGGGTGAAGGTACTCCGAGACGAAGTCCTCGGAGGCGAGGCACTTTGAAGGGTACTCCGGAAGGAGTAACTTCGGAGTATGGTGGATCAAGTCCTCAGCAGAGGCAAGGGTTCGAAGTGTGCTCCGGAGAGAGACACTCGAAGGTACCCGACGAAGGTCTCAGAAGTCAAGGTGCATCGAAGGCATGGTCCGGGTGAGGCTCGTCGAGGAGTGTGCTCGGGGAGAGACACTGCGACGAAGGGCTCATGGAATGCTTTATGCGGAGGCCTTGGATGAAGGAGGGACTTCAAAGGGTGGTACTACGAAGGTGGGGCTTCGGAGTGACACATGCTTCAGAGCGAGGCTAGCTCCGGAGTGAGGTTGACTTGTGGTACTTCGGCCATGCATGGCTTCGGTACACGGACTGACGGAGTTCGAGCTGGGAGAAGCTGCGAAGCCGTGGTGGTCCACTCCGAAGGCCCAAGGGCTTTGACGGCTTCGGCTCAAAACCGTCACTGTATCGGAGGCTAACTTCAGTGAAGCGAAGGCCGTCAGGCTCAAGGCTTCTCACCGAAGCTACTGCACCCCTCGCGTGCGAAGGGGGGCTCCAGAAAAGTCTAGACTGTAAAGGCTGACATTGTCTGCTCTGCAAAAAGCTGACGCTGTCCCCTCTGCAAAGCTGACAGAGAAGCCTCCAGAATAAAGTTTACTACCTTTTGTACCCCTCTGTTTTGTAGAGACAAAACCAATGTAAACCCTAGGGCTAAAGTAGTCAATTCACTTGGGTGAATAGTGGCTATAAATATGGGGGCTAGGTAGGTAACATTTAACACTTTGAGCATTTACTGTTAGCTCCTGTACTAGCCACCACTCTTTGTATTCATCAAGTGAGTTCTTTTATTGTGTTCCTTGTTCAAGCAGTGAAGCCCTGCTTCTTTGTTGAGTTTCTGCTTGAGCTTGTTTGCATACCTCGCTAGTAGTAGTGCACCGATGCCTGTCTAGGCGGAGTGTGTTTTGTGCGAAGTGTGCTTTTCAGTGTGCGTTCGCTCTGTGTAACAGGAGGCTAGACCTCGCTACTTACTAGCGAAGCCCTGATCGGAGCCCGTGTTTTGATCGTGTCAAAGTCCCTAGCGAAGTCTGTTAGTGTGCGTTTAGACCATCGGTGTATGAAGCCCAGCACCCGTTGCTGTCGCTAAGTACTTGGTCGTAGTCCTCGGAGGGTAGTCCACTCTTGCGAAGGGTGAAGTGCGAAGCCTGCTCGAAGCACCCTATGTGCGGAGCCTGCACTGACTTAGCAGAGTTGGTTTTTCGGGTATAAGTGGAGCGAAGTCTTCTTGGCTTCGAACTTTTGCTCCTTGCGAAGCCTGTGTTCAGAGCCATCAAATACCTCCGAACCAGAACTTCGAAGGTTGTGTTCGAAGCCTGTTCCACAGTAGACTGTATTAAAACAGAAGGCTATTTTTATCCTGAAATTTTAAAAGCTCTCGTTCACCCCCCCTTTGGTCGCCGTTTCTGGTCCAACATACTCTTTGTCAAGGAATACACCATTCTGAGTGACAAACACTTTGTCGTCCTCTCTATTATAGAAATAATATCCTTTGGTTTCCCTAGGATATCCCACAAAGAAGCACTTGTCAGACTTAGGACTGAACTTGTCAGATGTCATACGTTTGACATACGCCTCACACCCCCAAATCGGACGCTTCCTAGACCACATCTCATATGGTGTCTTCTCTACTAACTTAGATGGAACTCTATTTATCGTGAAAGCTACGGTTTGTAGAGCATGACCCCAAAAGGATAATGGAAGATCAGTGTGACTCATCGTGGACTGCACCATATCTAATAAAGTACGGTTTCTCTGCTCGAACATGCCATTCCATTAGGGCGTGCCGGGTGGAGTCAGCTATGGAATAATTCCACACTGCTTCAGATGATCACTAAACTCATGGATCAAATATTCTCCCCCACAATCAGATCATAGAAATTTCTTGCCCGTTTGATTTTGTACTTCATTATGGAACTCTTTGAACTTTTCAAAGGATTCCCACTTATGCCTCATCAAGTAGACATAGCCATATCTACTAAAGTCATCGGTAAAATTTATAAAGTACTGAAAACCATTCCTAGCCGTGTGACTCATTGGACCGCACACATCAGTATGTACTATGGCCAATAGCTCACTCGCCCTCTCACTCTGTCCAGTGAAAGGCATCTTTGTCATTTTGCCAAGTAAGCAAAACTCGCATGTATCATATGATTCAAAATCAAATGACTCTAAAAGTCCATCATTATGGAGCTTCTGCACGCGCTTCTCATTTATATGATCTAAACAACAATGCCAGACATAGGTAGGATTCAAATCATTGAGTCGTTGTTTCTTAGTACTAATGTTATAAACGTGTGCATCTTCAAGACTCAAAATATATAATCCATTCACCAATGGACAAACACCATAGAGCATGCCATTCAAAAATATTGAACAACTCTTGTTCTTTATTATGAATTCAAAACCATCTTCATCTAAACATGAAGAAGAGATAATGTTTCTGCCTAAGGAGGGAATGAAATAAAAATTATTCAAATCCAAAACTAGTCCTGACGGTAGCGATAGTGAATAAATGTCAACGACCAACACTGCAACCTTTGCACCATTCTCGACTCGAACATCTAGCTCGCCACTAGCACACTTTCTTACTCTACTCAACTCGTGCAATGATTTGCAGGTATGAATCATCGATCCGGTATTAAATACCCATGAATTATTTGGATGAGTAGCAAGATCAATAACATTAATACTTGAAGCAGAAGTCATACTTCCCATCTTGTTCTTCTTCTCTTCCAGGTATACCTTGCAATTGCGCTTGTAATGCCCAGGCTTGTGGCAGTGGTGGCACACATTAGAGCCAACATGACCAACTTGGACTTTCCAGCCGATTTAGACTTTGCACTAGAGATCGAATCTGTAGTCTTAGCCTTGTCCCCGCTCTTTCTCTTTTTGCCCTCCTTTTGAACCATCATCACTTGACTTGGAGATATCTTGATACTTTGCTCAGAAGTTTTTAGCATCCCATGCAACTCAGCTAGTATCTTCTCTAGTCCAACCATGTTATAATTCATGATGAACGGCTCAAAGCTTAGTGGGAGCGACTAGAGAATGACATCAATAGCTAGATAAGGATCCAGTGGGGTACCCAGTCTCTCTAGAGTCTCTATGTAACCAATCATCCTGATCACATGAGGGCTCACTGGGCTCCCTTCAGCCAACCTACTTCCAAACAAGGACTTAGACACATTGTATCTCTTTGCACTTGCTTGGTTCTGAATCATGCCCTTGAGACCTACGATCATATCGTAAGCATCGTGTTCCTCATATTTTTTCTGAAACTCAGAGGACATGCAGGCAAGCATTAAACAACTAACATCCACAGAATCACTAGCATGCTTCTCATAAGCACAATTCTCTACTGTAGAAGCATCCTCTCCTGGTTCATCAAGGTGAGGTTCCTCTAGAACATAATCCTTTTTCTCTTGTTTATGAACGATTCTCAAATTTCAATACCAATCCATAAAGTTTGTTCTAGATAATTTCTCACGTTCAAGAATAGATCGCAAATTAAAAACATAGTGCTCTTAACAGAAGAAGTAGTAGGTGCTATGATCTAGAAAAGATTAAATGCAAGGTTCAACACTATGCAATGTTTATCTTCTATCCAATAAAAGATGTTCCACTATTTTAAAACTAGGAACTTTCCCTCTAATGTCTAATAGTGGTGCAAGATCCACATTCACTCTAACTCCTAGTCATCACTACTAGAAGCTAGTTGACATAGGTAAGCAACACTTTGCTAATCACATCGTATGTGACTCTTCTTGTTGGAGAAGCATCATATGCTCTACGCCAACTCAATGCTCCAAGGCCAAAAACCATTTTGATAGCCCTGTTAAGCAAACCAATACTATGCGTGCAGAAGTCCGACTTCCGCCCCAACTAGTCAAGATAAAAGATAGTACCCTGCTTTGGTGGGTGCAGCTATTGGAAAGAGCAACAATACTTAATTTTCCAAGGGAAAACTATTATAGCACCATAACGTCCCTAGCGCACACGAAACATGCAAGAATAGTATAACAGGAACATAAGAAAACATCACAGACAATCATATTAACTGTGTCATAGCATGACCCTCTTCACATGGTGATCTCCATATCCATGGCTCCCATCATTGAGTGCGCGCTCTCGACCTTCATTAGTAGTATTAGTCTGTCTCGCATAGCCTATACTAATTACATGGGACGAAGCACCACGGAAATGATATGCAAGTCATAATAAATTTTACATCAGCCTTGGGCTGTAAATAACCATGACACGTAGGCAATATTTAATTTACATTCATTGCATGCATCTCATACATCACATTTATCCAAGGTCATGCCAGTCACACCATTCTATTCAAAACAAAGTTAGGCGAGCAATCTACTGACTGGATTCTGGATCTAAAAAACTTGGGTCAACAGGCTTAGAATTTCAAACTCACGTGGGTCGGAACTTCCGATCTGGCATCGGAACTTCCGATCTGCTGGAAATTCCGATCTCTATCAGAATACCAGACAAGACCAATTGCTTTATGTATCGAATCCTAATTGATATTGGAACATCCGATCACTGTCAGAACTTTCGATCAATATCAGAACTTCCGATTTTCCACGGACAAAAATAGATCTAATATGTTTTTCCACCATGTATCTCCATACATGAGGGATCCAGATAAAACACTATGCACGTAGGCTCTAATACCACTGTTGGGGAATAGGGGAGCTACGCTAGCCGGCAAATTCAAAATTTCCGCCCTAAGCCCAAGATCCATGCGTGTGCGAGATCATAGATCATTACCTTCTAGCACGAGATGCGCTAGGTACAGTGGAAGAAGATGCCAGAGTAGCGCATCAAGCCTATCCTCACTTAGTCCTAGTCATTCCTCACCAATCCGACCGGCGAAGACGACGTAGTCGTTCACGTAAAGAAGTCCACGAACGTCGCTACTGGAGCAAAGCCTCCACGGTATCCACATGTCCAGGGATGGAGTTCCTCCCATGGTGGCATGATAGCACAGCAAGTGAGAGACGGAGAAGCCTTGACCTCAACAATTGAGATCAAGAAACAGAGGAGAGGAATCTATGGTGGCTAGGTCTAATCTATGCTTAATCCTTATCCCCAAAATTGGTTACAACCAATTTGTGCTCGTAATAGATCATATCTGTTTGCCCATGTCGGAACTTCCGATCCTGGATCAGAACTTCCGACAGGGTATTTTAGGTCTCCTGATACAATATGACACGCAATAGATCCAATCCGTTTTCATCCACCTCAGAACTTCCGATTACTACAATTCTCTCTCATACCAAATTGGAACATTTGTCTTGTCGGAACTTCCAATACCATATCGGAACATCCGAAGCAACATTTGCTCTCTGACTCGAGACTAGAAAATAATCGGAACTTTCGATCCCCGAAATTTTCTTGGGCATATCTATCAGTTATGTCTACTTGATGAGGCATAACTGGGAGTCCTTTGAAAAGTTCAAAAATTCCAAAATGAATTACAAAATCATACTTGCAAGACAATTAAATTTCTATGATTTTATCATAGAGGTGAATATTTGAGCCATGAGTTTAGTGATCATCTAAAGCATTGTGGAATTATTCCACAGCTGACTCCACCTGGCATGCCCTAGTGGAATGGAGTGTTCGAGCAGAGAAACCGCACCATGTTGGACATGGTTTGGTCTGTGATGAGTCATGATGATCTTTCATTATCCTTTTGGGAAGTTGCTCTAGAAACTGTCACTTTCACGATGAATAGAGTTCCATCTAAGTCAGTAGAGAAGATGCCATATGAGATGTGGTCTGGGAGGCATCCCAGTCAATCTTTTATAAAGATTTGGTGTTGGGAGGCGTATGTCAGACGTTTGACGTCTAACAAGCTCACTCCTAAATCTGACAAGTGCTTCTTTATGGGGTATCCTAGGGAAACCAAAGGATATTATTTCTATAATATAGAAGAGGGCAAAGTGTTTGTCGCTCGAAATGGTGTGTTCCTTGAGAAAGAGTTTCTCTCAAAAGGGGTTAGTGGGAGAACAATGCATCTCGAATAAGTTAGAGAGCCACTGGAAGGTGTTCCAAATCCCACTGAACCACAACAGGATATGCAAGGTCTTCTAGGGCCTGTTGTAGTGACACTAGCCCCATGAAGGTCCAAGAGGGTGAGTCACACGCCGAAGCGGTTTGTAGGACCGAAACAAGCGACTAGAGGGGGGTGAATAGGCGCCTCAACAAATTCTTTCGAATTGATGGCCTTTTCTAAACACCTAACACACCTCTAAAAGAAGAAGCGGAAGAAAATTAACTTTCACAGCAAAATCCCAGAGAAAGCAAGTGCTATCACTCTCTTGTCAAATATGTTATGTTGTCACAATCTGAGAGATCACAAGTACTGAAAATAATCTAGCCTTCAAAAACAAACCGATATCCTTATTGTAAAGACACCCGTACACAGCACACAAGGTAGATTAAAAATCATTCACATACTAGATAGGCAAACCATCAAGATCTAGGAAAACATCCATCGATCATAGGCATTTCATAGAGCACACGATAACAATCCACAATTCACAGGCATTTAATCAAATATATGCCATGCACTAGATCATCATCCAAATAATCCACAGAGTGACATCAATAGGGAAAATTTTAATCTAGAGAATAGAAATTAATTCAGAGATTAATAGTTAGAAAATACCTGAACCTACCTGTCTTTGAAGTTACTGTGCTAAATAAGTGTACTGCTGCATTGTGTGTTGATAAATGGCATCCAAGAAATCGTGTGTGCTGAATGTGCTTCATCCAGTACTATGCCTCCTCTCATGAGAAGTGCGCTGAGCGATGACATCTGGTAGGAGAAAACCGGAAGCAACGGCCCTAAGAAAATCGGCGCCCGGTTCAGTGGAGCGGAGTTCCCGCAGCAAAGATGCTCACATGACTTGGTGAGGCGATGAGCCGGAGGAAAACTGGTGCGATGGAAGTCTCTAGCACAGGAAAAAAAAGCCCCGATGAAAACCCGTGGCAGAGAAAACTAGAATGGAGAGGCATTGTAGCTCCGGCGGAGATCGTAGGGGCATCAGCGATAAACGGAGAAGGCAAAGAAATTTCTCTAAAGAAATTGGTAAAGTGAACTTAAATTTTTCATTCCAAAAGAGTTGGTAGAAACCCTAGGACTACATGGCCTTTTATAGGACATTCAAAAACTGGGAAAGACCAAAATACTCCTAGGGTTTTTTTACAGACTCGATGCTTTTGTAGCAACTACGACTTCTCTTTAAGACTCTTTGATCTCAATCTGACGGTTTTGAGCTGAAACCGACAAAACCCTCTAGATCTTTCACACGTGTCACCAATCTGTGAACTTGACCACCATCAAGTCTCTCCCGCTCTCGATCCCTCAAGCCGCCTTGTCACTTACATTGAACTCTCTTTCGCTGACTTGGTCAACACGTTGTCTCGATCATCTGTTTGTCCATGTCTTGCTCTATCTCCATTACTTCCTCAACTTCACCTGGCATCCTTGATCGTCTGGCATCAAGCTCTCCGCTTGACCATAATCACCCACCGTTGATAGTTGACTCGCATCTCAACCCTGCACACACTAAGAAATGTAAAACACGAATCTCCACACAACACGCATATCAATGCACTCTGATCCCATCGGTGAACCCAACCTGGCAAACATACACCCAAATCCTAAACCGGGCAAACTTGTCAATCACTCATCACTAAGATAAAACCAAAGTGAAAACCCTACTTGGTTTCTCAATCTCCCCTTTGATGATTGCATTAACAACTCCCAAAGAGCCAAAGATGAATGTTGAAGTTCATCACACAAGTGACCATAAAAACTCAGAAAAGAGAAAAATATGCCACTTCATTTTGAAATTCTCCCCTTTGATAAAAGATCCTCCCCTTTGATAGAAGCAAAACACAAATTCACCCCCTTTGGCAATGCAAGCATCAAGGTGACAAAAAATTGATGCAAAAAAAGGGATGTGATGGTGAGTGTATATGTAAGCTTCTGAAACATGATTAGCAACAATTATAGTACAAAACAAGCATTTCCCTTGAATTTTGTCTAAAAGTATTGTATGATAAGCTTAGATGAATCATATCCAAAGAAAATCAAGAGCAAGAACTTTTAGGTTTTAGCAAATAAAAGCATCACCACTCAGACTAGCATCCTAGATATGGTAAAGCATGGAATGCAAAAGCTAGCAAATACTACCTAGACATGCATAGTCAAATAAAATGGAGCTTTAGAAAAATTGTTATGCAACATTTTCAAGCTCTTTGTTTCCTTTTTATTTTTTATTTTAGTGCCAGTGGTTATTTTCATGTCAACCTTAAGCTAACTGATCAAGCCAAGCCTAGATCAAGTAAAGATCATCAAAAGCTTAAGGCATTGGTCTTGACATACACTTTCGTGTCCCAGTTCATACCAAATTGCTATGTTAAGCAGTCTAGAACAAGTCAGTGCGACAAAGCAAACCCACATGGATCTTTTCAATCTTAGCATAAAAAGGCATGGATACCAATTTCATGATTTTTACCAATTTTCAATACATGATTTACATGAAAAGCATTAAAATGTTCAAGTTGCATTTTTGCATCCAAGTGTAAAGGACTTAGCTACTAGGCATGTAAAAGATAGCAAAAGCACTCAGCCTACTCATGCTAGTTACCAGACTAAGAAATGATAATGTTTTAATTTTCAGAATTAAAAACCATGCTCATGACAGATATCAGACATATTCAACCAGAGCAAAATCATCACGTTTAAAGACAATAATTCAAAGGCATATACAAGCAGGTGCATGTAAAAGCAGTTCATCATTTGATAGAAGCTTATGCAATGACATACAACTCCCCCTCACAAGATACCATAAGGATGACAAACACAAAGCTCTCCTCTTAAAAATGCAAACCGAGAAGCATCAAGAGGCTTGGTAAAAATGTCAGCAAGCTGATTCTGGTAAAAAGGTCGGTTAGCCCTCACCAAAATCGCCAAAAAAAATCGGGAAGATAAAGAAAAAAATTGGACAAAGTTTTTGCTCGCCGGACAGCAAACTTGTTTGAATTTTGTGAGCCACATCCCACCTCAGTTGTAGGTGCCAATTTTTGTGGTTACTCCTCTGGTCATCCTTGTTTCAAAAAAAAATAGAGTGAAAAAAAAGGAAAAAAAAATATATAAAAAAAAGGAGAAGCGGGCTGTTAGTTGCTTGTCCGAACTCTTGTCCGAACTCTTGTCCGAACTCCTGTCCGAACTCTTGTCCAATCTGAGGCAGTCTTTGGCTGTTTGCTGCTTGTCCGATCTCTTGTCTGAACCTTTGTCCGAACTCTTGTCCGATCCGAACAGCAGCAGAAAAAAAAAATTGCACATACCCTTGTCTGATCACTTGTCCGATCTCTTGTCCGATCCCTTGTCCGATCTATAGAGAGCTGATTTTGACCTGTTTTTGCTTCCTTTTGGATTTTTGGGCACATAGTTTCCCTCTATTACTTGAACTTTCACTTTGGGAGCACTACGGTCAGCAACTTTGACTGAGTACTTGGGAATACTTATTGAACTTGGTTTAACTGTTATTATTATCGCTAATCCTTGCTACTCACTTGCCTTCCAAGCTACACATTTCTCTTGGTCAGGACAGGATCATTTCTTGCAATTGTACACCACCCTCCACTTGGTTCATCACCTGTAGGCCGGTGACCTCACTGCGGCATGGTAAGAACACTTGCAAGCGTGGGTAAGGTGCTTGATGAATTGCTTCCACCACACATCCACCACCCCACCTAGCTGTTTACATAAGGATTATTCTTTGTTGCTTTATCTTTTCACTAACATGGCAGCACTTATTGTACAACGTGACTTGAGCACTCACATGGACCAGGACGACCAGTCACAACGGAACAATATATTTCAGACCTTCTTCCGCGTCAAAGACCGTCGTGCGCATGTCATCATCGACAGCGGTAGTTGCAACAATTTGGTGAGCCTCGACGTGGTAACTAAGCTTCAACTTCCCACACGTGCACATCCACACCCTTACCATGTGCAATGGCTCAACGATAGCGGTAAGGTCAAGGTAACACAAACTGTTCACATCGAATTTTCCATTGGTACATACTTTGGAAGTGCTGATTTTGATGTGGTACCAATGCAAGCATGTTCTCTATTACTTGGTAGACCTTGGGTATATGATACTGATGCTACACACCATGGTAGGAGCAATAAGTACACATTTATGTATAAAGGAAAGAAAATTACTTTGCTTCCTATGACTCCTGCTGAAATTGTGAAATTTGAACAAGAAAAACGTGCTAGGAACGCACAAAAGAGCAAACAACTTTCTGAAAATCAGCAAGTAGCTAAAACACTTTCGAGGCAACAAAAAGAAAAAGTTGTTTCTCCTTCCTCATCACAGGTTATTAATCTGAAAGGATGTGTCATGCATGCAACTAAAACTAACCTTGCAGTACGTAGCTCTCTTGGTCTTGCAGGTTTCAACCGGTGTTTTGTGAGAGATTTCAGCACCATAACCGGTCCTCTACCTGAGTTGACCAAGAAGGGAGTTACTTCTACTTGGGAGCCAGCACAAGAACAAGCTTTTGCCACACTCAAGGATCGCCTTACACGTGCACCTCTACTTCAGCTACCCGACTTCAGTAAGTCTGTTGAGTTAGATGTGCTGCTACAAAGAGGTAAACCCGTGGCCTATTTTAGTGAGAAATTACATGGCCCACAGTTGAATTATTCTACCTATGATAAGGAATTATATGCCTTAGTGCGTGTGCTTGAAACTTGGCAACATTACCTTTTGCCTAAGGAGTTTATTATTCATTCTGATCATGAAGCATTGAAGCATATACGTAGTCAAGCAAATCTGAATAAACGACATGCTAAATGGGTAGAATTTATTGAGACTTTTCCATATATCATTAAGCATAAGAAAGGGAAAGATAATGTGATTGCCGATGCTTTATCTAGACGTTATACTTTGCTTTCTCAACTTGATTATAAGATCTTTGGTTTAGAAACATTGAAGGACATGTATGCTACTGATTTGGACTTCAAAGATGCTTTTGCAAATTGTACCGATGTCCGTGCTTGGAACAAATATGTGCTGAATAATGGATATCTTTTTCGTGCTAACAAGTTATGTGTGCCGGCTAGCTCTCTTCGCTTGTTGTTATTGCAGGAAGCACATGGTGGTGGTTTGATGGGTCATTTTGGATCAAGGAAAACTGAAGATGTGCTGTCCACCCACTTCTATTGGCCTAAGATGAGACGAGATGTTGAGCGCTATGTGGCACGATGCACTACTTGCAATAAAGCTAAGTCCCGACTAAACCCACATGGTCTTTATATGCCTCTGCCCGTTCCTAGTGTACCTTGGGAGGATATTTCTATGGATTTTGTGTTAGGGTTACCTAGAACTAGGAGGGGGAGAGATAGTATTTTTGTGGTGGTAGATCGTTTCTCTAAAATGGCGCATTTTATACCTTGTCACAAGAGCGACGATGCTACAAATGTTGCTGATTTGTTTTTCAGAGAGGTCGTACGCTTGCATGGAGTTCCCAATACCATCGTTTCAGATCGTGATGCCAAATTCTTAAGTCATTTTTGGAGGACGTTGTGGCATAAGTTGGGGACGAAGCTGCTGTTTTCTACTACTTGTCACCCCCAAACGGATGGACAAACGGAGGTCGTCAACCGCACATTATCCACCATGTTGAGGGCTGTTTTGAAGACCAACTTGAAGCTCTGGGAAGAGTGTCTACCTCATATTGAGTTTGCATATAATAGGTCAGTACACTCCACTACTAAGGTAAGTCCGTTTCAAGTGGTCTATGGCTTTAATCCGCGTGCTCCTATTGATTTGCTGCCATTACCACCATCTGAAAACTTGAATTTTGATGCTACTACACGTGCTGAATTATTACTTAAGATGCATGAAACTACTAAAGCAAACATAGAGAAAATGAATGAGAAATATCGTGCTTATGGTAGTAAGGGTAGAAAAGAGATAACATTTGAACCAGGTGATCTTGTTTGGTTGCACTTGCGCAAGGATCGTTTTCCTGATTTACGAAAGTCTAAATTGATGCCCCGTGCTGATGGTCCTTTCCGTGTGCTTGAGAAGATAAATGACAATGCATATAAGCTTGAGTTGCCTGCAGCTTTTGGGGTTAGCCCCACATTTAACATTTCAGATTTAAAACCCTATTTGGGAGATGATGATGAGCTTGAGTCGAGGACGACTCCAATTCAAGAGGGGGAGGATGATGAGGACATCACTTCACATGATACACACATGGAGCCTCCACCTACAATTCAACTACAAGGACCAATCACACGCGCCCGTGCCCGTCGCTTGAACCATGAGGTTAATTCGTTCCTTAGCAACTTTGATTATATTTGTTTGGATGGGATGCTACTGAATACTAGTGATATTTTGTTGCTTAGGAACATGGGAGATGGAATAGGAGAGTTGGAGTTGAAGACGGAGCCGCACGGATGATTTGAAGTCAAGAATTCGCTGGTTCGGACTACATCGACCACCCTGCACCAAAATGGGCATAACTTCCTCATACGAAGTCCGATTGGCGCGTTCTTTGACGTTTTGGAAAGCTAAGGAGAAGACGGATCGTTTGCCGTTGGTTTCACCTCATTTGGAGTCTCGAGTCGTCCTGTGTATTTAAAACAGTCCTGCTTGACAGAACTGGGCCGTGTTGGCCATAATCTGAGTCTGTACGTCTTCTAGCCCACAGCCCAAGTCTGTTCACCTTCCACAGGACGCCGCCCTATATATTCTCACGCCAGCCACTTCTAGGGTTAGGTTTTGCTTTGTTGCATCTACACTGTTGTGTTTAGATCCCGCCTCTTGCGCCGGACCGATTGGCTGCCGCATTGGCGTTTGTGAAACCTCAACTTATCTTCGTTTGTCTGTGATTTGGCATTCGATTTGTATCCTTCCTGTTCTTGCTTGTGTTCTTGGGTTCGCTTGCAGGAATTAGCCTTCGTGGCGAGGTCAATCGCGTTCTGCGTGGTTGATAACCAACGGAGACAGTGGTGTAACGATTGCGAGGTTTTGATCCGCCGGACCGGAGCCTTGGATCGCCAACGTCGAGATTCTCCACCAACCCAAGTTTATCCCTTACCTAGCGGAAGATCGGGACCAATCCCCCATCATAAGGGGTACAAAAGGTAGTCCACCTTTATTCTGGAGGCTTCTCTGTCAGCTGCAGAGGGGACAGTGTCAGCCTTTTTCAGAACAGACAGTGTCAGCCTTTACAGTGTTGACTTCTGGAACCTCCCTTCGCACGCGAGGGGTGCGGAAGCTTCGGCGAGAAGCCTGCAGCCAGTTGGCCTTTGCTCCGCCGAAGAAGTCCTTCGATACACTGACGGTTTTAAGCCGAAGCCGTCAAAGCCCTTGGGCCTTCGCACCACCACCTCCGGAGTGGATCACCACGGCTTCGCAGCTACTCCCAGCTCGAACACCGTCCGTCCGTGTACCGAAGCCATGCATGGCCGAAGCACCTCAAGTCATCCTCACTCCGAAGCCCCACCTTCGGAGTACCACCCTTCGAAGTCCCTCCTTCGTCCAAGGCCTTCGCATGAAGCATTCCATGAGCACTTCGTCGCAGTGTCTCACTCCGAGCACACTCCTCGACGAGCCTCACCCGGGCCATGCCTTCGATGCACCTCGACTTCTGAGACCTTCGTCGGGCACCTTCGAGTGTCTTCCTCCGGAGCACACTTCGAACACCTTGCCTCCGCAGAGGACTTGCTCCACCAACTCCGAAGTCACTCCATCCGGAGTACCTTCGAAGTGCCTCGCCTCCGAGGACTTGTCTCGGAGTACCTTCAGCCAGAGCCACGCTCCGCACTCTCTGCCTTCACCTGGCACGCCTCGACCCGAGGACCGACCCGGATCACCTTCGCAGCCACCGTGACGAAGCTCCCCGCTCCAATGGCATCAAGCCTCCCGCTTGACCCAGGTTCACCCGGCTCGAACCCTATCCGTCGCCTCCGAAGTCCCTGCGCACCACCGACAAGCAAACAAGTGTATCCAGTACTCCGGAGACCTCTCCGGGTTATCAACCTCCGGCACACTCACTCCGGTGTACCGCCCAAAGTACCGAAGCCATCGGTACAAACCCAGTCATCGTGTACTGCCGGACCCCTCCGTCAGTCACACTCCGCTGCGCAGCTGCAGCAAGCAAACACCTCCGAACACCCTTCGGAGAACCACCTCCGAAGCCCCTTCGGAGGTACCCTTCGAACAGAGGGTAAAATCCAGTCAATCACTCATCACAAAATACCGAAACCAAACCTTGGTTTCTCAATCTCCCCCTTGATGAGTGCATTGACAACCAAATCCAAATTAAAGAAAATTGAACAATTTCAGCACACAAGTGACCATAAAAACTCAAAAAGAGCCAAAGCATGTCACTTGATAAAAGAATTTTTCTCCCCCTTTGAGAAAGAGTAAAAGCCCCTTTGGCAAATCTCCCCTTGATAAGAACTCCCCCTGAGTTAAGCAAATTTTTCTTCCCCTTTATGTCAAAAATCTCTCCCCTTTTTCGAAAATTATGCCTTCTTGCGGCAGAGAACATAGCAAATCTCTCCGGAATTTCTCCCCCTTTGGCAATGCAAGCATCAAGGAGCAGTTAAAAGATGCAAAGCTGCGAAATGAATAGAATTGCAAAGACATATAATGCAAAAATATGCCAACAGGAAAATCAATGATCATGGGCTCAGCTCAATTTAACAGTCTGTGAAACAAGATGATGGCATGTGATTTTGTCATTTTTGAGATAAAAGCATCACCACTTAATCATAGCAGCTAGACATGTGAAGGCAAGGACTGCGCAAAGCTAACAATTTCTACCCTAGACAGACAAGACTTGTCCAAAAGGAGCTTTGAAAGCAAACTTGATGACTGATTAAATTTGTTGTTCTTTTCTTAATGCCAGGGGTTATTTGTTTGTCCACCTTATACTTTCCAATCAGGCCAAGGCCTAGGCATGAAAGCCATCTGAAGCTTAAGGCGGTGATTTTGGTATACACTACACTATCCCAGTTCAGACCAAAGTGCAATGGTAAGCAGTCTAGAATAGAGTAGTGCGACAAACAAACCCTCCTGGATCTTTTCATTTAAACCAGATAAATCATGGATTCTTGATTTTGATTCAGGTGAATTAAATATTTTGAAGAATATCCATGAATAAATAACACATTTTTCAAGTTGCAAATTTTAGCATCCAAGGAACAGTGTCTTGCTGTCAAGTAGATAAAAGATAGCTAAAAGCAGTCCTGCCTAAACAAACTAGATACAAGATTGTGCAGTGAGCAAGTTTTGATTTTTAGAAAATAAAACATCATGCACAACCAATGTTCCAGACATATTTCATAAAGCTGGGCTGTCATGATTTCTTGAATTAAAAGCAGGCATATAATAGCAAAAGATGTAAGTGCAATTCCACACATAATGAGCATATGCAAGTCAATTAAAATCAGCTCCCCCTCACAAAATGCCGTAAGGGTGACAAATGCCAAGTTCCCCACGCAAGTAAGCAAATCGAGAAGCATCGAGGGGTTTTGTAAAAATATCGGCAAGCTGGTGTTGTGTGTCAACATATTGAAGTTCAATATCACCCTTCTCATTGTGATCTCTGAGAAAATGATACCGTACATCAATGTGTTTGGTTCTGGAGTGCTGAACCGGGTTGTTTGCAATACAAATAGCACTAGTGTTATCACAGAAAAGTGGAACACTCTTATAATCTAACCCGAAATCCCGCAAAGTGGAAACCATCCACAAAATCTGAGAGCAACAGCTAGCTGCAGCAACATATTCGGCCTCAGCCGTCGATTGTGCAACACTAGACTGTTTGCGGGAAGACCAGCAAACCAGAGACGTACCCAGAAAATGACAAGTACCAGAGGTACTCTTCCTATCAATTCTACACCCAGCAAAATCCGCATCTGAATAACCTCTAAGACATAAAGATGAAGACGATGAATACCATATGCCAAATTCAAGGGTGTGTTTGAGATACCTTAGAATGCGCTTAACCGCTTGGCGGTGCGAAGCTCGTGGTGAAGCCTGAAAACGAGCGCACAGACACACTGCGAAGTGTATGTCCGGCCTCGTAGCAGTCAAGTAGAGGAGGGAGCCGATCATGCTTCGGAACTCCTTCTGATCTACGGCTTCTCCATCTTCGTCAGGGTCCAATGCTACAGAGGTAGCCATTGGAGTGGCGAGGGGCTTCACATCTGCCATGTCGAATTTCTTGAGCAGGTCCTTGGTGTACTTTGTCTGGTGGACGAAAGTACCTTGTTTGCTTTGCTTGATTTGCAAACCAAGGAAAAAGGTGAGTTCACCCATCATTGACATTTCAAACTCCCTGCTCATGGTATCTGCAAACTCGGCAACTAAAGCATGAGAAGAGCCACCAAAGATGATATCATCCACATAAATCTGCACTAGAAGGAAATCTTTGCCATGCTTGAGAGTAAACAAAGTTTTATCAACAGAGCCCATCAAATACCCTCGCTCAAGCAGAAAAGACTTAAGTATATCATACCACGCCCGAGGGGCCTGCTTGAGTCCATAAAGAGCCTTATGAAGTTTAAGGACTTTATGTGGGTACTTGGGGTTTTCAAAACCAGGGGGTTGTTTTACATAAACATCTTCACCTATGAAGCCATTAAGAAAAGCACTTTTGACATCCATTTGATAGAGTTTGAATCCCCGGGATGTCGCAAAGGCAAGGAAAATCCTAATGGCCTCAAGGCGAGCAACAGGTGCAAAAGTTTCAGTAAAATCAATCCCTTCTAGTTGAGAAAAACCCTGAGCTACAAGCATAGCCTTGTTTCTAACAATAGTCCCATCCTCCCCTTGTTTATTTTTGAAAATCCATTTTGTTCCAATGAAATGAACATTTGGTGGAGGATCAACTAAAGTCCAGACTTGGTTTCTTTCAAAATTCTCAAGCTCTTCATGCATGGCATTGATCCAACTAGAATCAGAAAGTGCATGACTAACATCTAAGGCTCGAAAGAAGCAACAAAAGCAGCATTAATGAAATGGGCATGAGAACGAGTTACCCTTTGATCAAGCTCACCAATGATCTGCTTGGGAGGGTGCATCCTTTGGACATGATGTGGAGCCTCGCGGCGAGATGCAGTCTCCCCCTCAACTTGTGCGTTGGTGTGGTCCAAGATGACCGATGTTGAGGTAGTCGCTTCGGGACCTCGTGCCGAAGTAGTAGAAGCGGGGTCAGCTTCGGGCGTCGATGTCGTGGGTAGTAGGGGATCATCCTCGAATTCTCCGGGATCTTCTTCTTCGAACAAAGTCTGTTCCATGTCGTGTTCATTTGCCTGTTCAAAAGCAGAACTAACAGAGGGGGTTGATTCATCAAAAGTCACATCACATGACTCGATGACAGTGTTAGTTTCCAAGTTATAAACACGATAGGAATGACCATGAGTAGTATAACCCAAAAAGATCCCGTCAAAAGATCGCGACTCAAATTTATCCAAGTTACCACGTTTTAGGATAAAGCAGCGACAGCCAAAAACTCGAAGATGAGTAACCTTGGGCTGTCTCCCAAAACGCAGCTCATAAGATGTCAAGTTTAAAATTGAGCGCAAGAAAATTCGGTTTGAGATGTAGCAAGCAGTGTTCATGGCCTCAGCCCAGAATTTTCTAGGAGTCCTATGCTCATCAAGCATCGTCCTAGCCATCTCAACCAAAGTGCGGTTCTTCCTCTCAACAACACCGTTCTGTTGAGGAACCCGCGGAGCAGAGAATTGATGTTCTATGCCATGCTCCATGCAAAAGTCAACAAAGAGACTATTTTTGAACTCGGTGCCATTATTGCTTCGAATGAATTTTAATGCACCAGGGAGTTCAGTGAAAAGTCTCAAAGCCAAGCTCCGAAAGTGTGAAAACACTTCATCCTTGCTGGCAAGAAAGAAGACCCAAGAGTAGCGAGAGAAATCGTCGACTATAACAAGTACATACCACTTGCCGCCTAAAGAACTAACCCGAGAAGGACCTACAGTGTCCATATGGAGAAGTTCTCCGGGCTGTTCAGTCATCACTGTGGTGACTGGCGAATGCGAAAGCAGCAATCATTTTTCCATGTCGACATGGAGCGCAAACTAAATTCTTCTCAAACTTGAGCATGGGCAATCCTCGGATCAAACCTAGGGCGCTCAGACGAGCGAGCAACTCAAAGCTCATATGCCCTAGTCTCCTATGCCACTTCCAAAGCTCAGAAGTCGAATGTGCAACAAGGCAATGAGAAGAACCAGACGACTCTGAGAAATCAGCTCCAAAAACTCTCCCAATCCTAAAGATCTTACACACCACAACGCCATCAGAATTGAGCACTTGCGAAGTATCGCGATGAAATCGCACTTCGAAGCCCTCATCAAGCAACTGAGATACAGACAGCAAATTGTATCCCAGGTTTTCAACCAAAGCAACATCTTTGAGAGTGAAGTTCGCGTTAATTCTTACCACACCTTTACCTTTCACTCTGCTCCTTCGATTGTTTCCGAAGGTGATATGTTCCCTTTGCTTGGTTGTGGTGAGGCTGGAGAACCAAGCTGCATCTCCGGTCATGTGGCGCGAACAACCGGAGTCCATGATCCACGTGCCCTCCAAGCCTCGACCTGTCGCCTACACATGATAAGAAGGTATTCATTTTCAGACATGAGGTTTTCAGCTCACTCTCTAACAGTGCCTAGCTGGTCCTTAAGGGTAATGCAGGTGTCACAAACAGGTTGCACATCCTTAGAACTACCGGCCCTCTCCAATCTAGCCTCCAAATCATGAACATGCTTATCACGTAAATTAATGCTATCGAGAAATAAAGAGCAGTTCATGCAATCAATAACATCATGAGGTCTAGAATCCACCTCTAAAAGCTGTTTCTGTGCAGTCTCAAGCTCAGAAAGAGTTTGAGCATGAACAGAACGCAACTGAGCAAGCTCACTCATGACAACAGAACATGATTCACATTCAGCATCATCATACTTAGACTTAAGCATGGCATATTCAGTAGAAATAGTTTCTAGCCTAAGTCTAAGGTCTTTTCTTTCTCTAGCGGCTTGCACAAGTAATCTATCCTGACCTAGCACAACTTCATTCAGCTCATCTAATTTAATTAGAAGCTGGTCAGATGATAGGTTTACCTCAGATGAGTCAAGCTCATCGCCGCTGTGATCGCTGTCGGCCATGAAGCAAAGGCCGGTGAAGTCACGTCCCTTTTTGTCCTTCTTGTCCTCCTTCCTTGGGGACTCCTCCTCCTCAGAGCTCGACTCCTCAGTTGAGGAAGTGTCGATGTCGCTGAGAGCAGCAACAAAAGCTCTCGGAAGCGGCCTTGGCTACTTTCTTAGCCATCTTGCCGCGCTTGCCCTTCACAAAGGGCTTCCTCTCCTTTTTGTGGAATTTGGGGCGCTCACTCTCATCTCTCTTTTTGACCTTGGGGCAATTGGCCTTAATGTGAGAGGTGTCGCCACATTCATAGCAGCCACTAAAACCACTTCTCCTCTGATCCCGTCTCTCATGATGAAAGCGGGTGAACCTCCGGGCAATGAGAGCAAGCTCGTCATCAGCTAGAGTATCCACCTGCTCCTTTGTGACGGAGACCAGGGAGGACAAAGCAAAACCATCTGCAAGAACACAAGTGCCTGATGTGCTTGGTTCTGCAGTGGTGCCACGGCTAGTGCTAGAAACCAATGCCAATGGCTGTGGCAAAGAGCTTCTGTGCACTGCAAGAGATGCCTTGGCAATCTCTGTGGACTTCAGCTTGCTAAAGAGTTCATCACAGGTCAATGTGTCATAGCCTGTGGACTCCTCAATGCTGGATATCTTCACTTCCCATATGCTACGGTCAAGAGCATAGAGAAGCTTGATAGCCCTATCATGATCACTGTAAGCAAGCGTCCCGTTGGATCGCAAGTTACTCACTATCGCGTCAAAGCGAGAAAACATGGCATCTATAGATTCACCAGGTGCCTGCACAAATAGCTGGTACTGTTGGTTGTATGTGCTTTGGCGCCTGGCCTTGATCTGAGTAGAGCCCTCATGAAAGACAGTGAGTGTTGTCCAAATTTCCCTAGCAGTCCTAAGGTGCTGCACCCTATCAAACTCACTCCGACTCAAACCAATGAACAATATGTTCCTTGCCTTCGAGTTGGCATTGTACTGATCTTTTTCAGTTTGAGTGGTGCGGGTATCAGGGATGGAGTATTGTGAGTCCACAATCTCCCAAATTGCATTTCCTTGGCTTAACAAGTAAGCCTCCATGCGCACCTTCCAGTATGCAAAATCTGTCCCATCGAACAGAGGAATTTTACTGCCTCTATCCATGTCGCCTAAAGATCACAAAACCGGTTAAGGTCAACTGGTGATCTTAACCAAGCTCTGATACCAATTGTTGGACCGAAAACGGCGACCAGAGGGGGGGGGTGAATGGGAGCTTTTAAAAATTCGGGCTAAAAACTTAGCCTTCGGTTCAGTTCTGTCTTCTGCGGAACAGGCTTCGAACACTACCTTCGAGGGTCTGGTTCGGAGGTACTTCGATAGCTCCGAACACAGGCTTCGCAGGAGCAAAAGTTCGAAGCCAAGAAGACTTCGCTCCACTAACACCCTTCGAAAATCTACTCTGCTTAGTCAGTGCGGGCTCCGCTCACAAGGTGCTACGAGCAGGCTTCGCACTTCACCCTTCGCAAGAGTGGACAGCCCTCTGAGGACTTCGACCAAGTACTTAGCGACAACAACTGGTGCTGGGCTTCGTACGCGAAGGTCTACACGCACACACAACGGACTACGCTAAGGGCTTCGACACAGGAAGCAAAACGGGATACTACCAGGGCTTCGCTAGTAAGCAGCGAGGTCTTGCCTCGTGTTACACAGAGCGACAGCACACTGAAGAACACACTTCGCGAGAAAAACACCCTTCGCCAAGACAGGCTTCGGTGAACTAAGACGAGCGAGGTATGTAAAGCGAGCTCAAGCAAAAGCACAAAGAAGCAGGGCTTCGCCGCTTGAACAAGGAACACAAAATATATTGAACTCTGGATGAAAACCAGCGAGGTCTGTGTACAGGAGCTCAACAGTAAATGCTCAAAGTGTTAAATGTTACCTACCGAGCCCCCATATTTATAGCCCACGGCTTCATCCTAAGGAAGTGACTACATTACCCCTAGGGTTTACATTCATTTTGTCTCTATAGAACTAAGGGGTACAAAAGGTAGTCCACCTTTATTCTGGAGGCTTCTCTGTCAGCTGCAGAGGGGACAGTGTCAGCCTTTTTCAGAACAGACAGTGTCAGCCTTTACAGTGTTGACTTCTGGAACCTCCCTTCGCACGCGAGGGGTGCGGAAGCTTCGGCGAGAAGCCTACAGCCAGTTGGCCTTTGCTCCGCCGAAGAAGTCCTTCGATACACTGACGGTTTTAAGCCGAAGCCGTCAAAGCCCTTGGGCCTTCGCACCACCACCTCCGGAGTGGATCACCACGGCTTCGCAGCTACTCCCAGCTCGAACACCGTCCGTCCGTGTACCGAAGCCATGCATGGCCGAAGCACCTCAAGTCATCCTCACTCCGAAGCCCCACCTTCGGAGTACCACCCTTCGAAGTCCCTCCTTCGTCCAAGGCCTTCGCATGAAGCATTCCATGAGCACTTCGTCGCAGTGTCTCACTCCGAGCACACTCCTCGACGAGCCTCACCCGGGCCATGCCTTCGATGCACCTCGACTTCTGAGACCTTCGTCGGGCACCTTCGAGTGTCTTCCTCCGGAGCACACTTCGAACACCTTGCCTCCGCAGAGGACTTGCTCCACCAACTCCGAAGTCACTCCATCCGGAGTACCTTCGAAGTGCCTCGCCTCCGAGGACTTGTCTCGGAGTACCTTCAGCCGGAGCCACGCTCCGCACTCTCTGCCTTCACCTGGCACGCCTCGACCCGAGGACCGACCCGGATCACCTTCGCAGCCACCGTGACGAAGCTCCCCGCTCCCCTGGCATCAAGCCTCCCGCTTGACCCAGGTTCACCCGGCTCGAACCCTGTCCGTCACCTCCGAAGTCCCTGCGCACCACCGACAAGCAAACAAGTGTATCCAGTACTCCGGAGACCTCTCCGGGTTATCAACCTCCGGCACACTCACTCCGGTGTACCGCCCAAAGTACCGAAGCCATCGGTACAAACCCAGTCATCGTGTACTGCCAGACCCCTCCGTCAGTCACACTCCGCTGCGCAGCTGCAGCAAGCAAACACCTCCGAACACCCTTCGGAGAACCACCTCCGAAGCCCCTTCGGAGGTACCCTTCGAACAGAGGGTAAAATCCAGTCAATCACTCATCACAAAATACCGAAACCAAACCTTGGTTTCTCACATACAGTTCGCTGTGGGACTGTGCGCGCGCTTCCAGTCTTCACCACACGCGTCTCATCGGCAGGCTGTCAAGCGCATCTTCAGGTATCTTACCTATGCGCCTGATCTTGGTCTTTACTATTCAGCATCATCATCTCTTGATTTATCTGGCTTTTCGGACGCTGACTTTGGTGGGTGCCGGTTGGATCGCAAGTCGACTTCCGGTACTTGCCAGTTTCTTGGTCCGTCTCTTGTGTCTTGGTCTTCTCGAAAGCAATCTGGAGTTTCTCTTTCGACCACTGAGGCTGAGTATGTAGCTGCTGCTAGCTGCTGCTCATAGTTGGTTTGGATGATTTCCACTCTGCGAGATTTTGGGTTGTTCTTTCCTACCAGAGTTCCTCTGTTTTGCGACAGCACAAGTCCTATTAGTGTACGGAAAAACCCTTGTCTCCATTCAAAAACCAAACACATTGATGTGCGCTTTCATTTTCTACGGGATCAATATGAGAAAGGTGTTATTGACCTGGTTCATGTTGATACCCATCATCAGTTGGCTGACATTTTCACCAAACCCCTAGATCAGTCTACTTTTTAGCGTTTAAGAGGGGATTTGGGTGTTGTGTATCCTTTTTAGGATATTTTTGCATCAGTCTTTTCTTTCTTCTTTACTCTTTTCTTGAGTCTTTTTGTGTGTTCATATCTTGCATATTCACATATCACACTTTTGAGCTTGCTTCTGTTATATGATTGAACTGCTTTACTTATTCTAGCTGGTACATGCTTTTGATTACTTGTCAATGATCATGCTTTGTTTCAGTTCACTTGATATGTTTGATATCTGTCATATGCATGTCTTTTACGCTTTAAACTTGAAAAATGATCACCATTGCTTCTGGTAACTAGCATGTGTAGGCTGAGTGTTTTTGCTATCTGGTACATGCCTTGTAGCTAGTTCCTCACATAGATGGAGATATGCAACTTGGACATCTTTATGCTTTAACATGGAAAATGTGCTATAAAAATGATAAAAAATCAAAAATGAATGAAAATTCCATGCCTTTTTATGCTTGAGTTGAAAAGATCCAAGTGGGTTTTCTTTGTCGCATTACATTGTTCTGGACTGCTTACCATAGCACTTTGGTACGAACTAGGACAGTGTAATGTATGCCAAGACCAATGTCTTAAGCTTCTGATGGTCCAGTTCTGGCCTAGGCTTGACTTGGTCGGTTAGCATAAGGTTTGACATGCAAATAACCCTTGGCAAAAATGAAAAATGAAAATGAAAAAGCTTGAACATTAAAAAGATAACAAGTTTGTTGAAGCATTTTGTTTTGGACAATGCTTATCTTGGTGGATATCAGTTAGCTTCTGCATCTCATGCTTTACCTTGCTTGTCAACTGGAAAATGTGGTGATGCTTTTGTTTGCAAAAAATTGAAAATGCGTGCTGATGACTTTCTTTAGATATCATCTGTTGCACTGATCATGCCTTGTGTCTTAGACAGTATGTCTTTTGCTATACTTGTTAGATGTTGTAATTGCAGTCAATCATATTTGAGAAGCATGCTTTCTACACTCCACCTTCACCCAGTTGCATTCATTGCATATTTTGAGGGTGAGTTGCATTTCAGGGGGAGTCTGTGTCCTTTTAGAGTGCTTGATGAGTTCACTTGTCAACAAGGGGGAAAAATTTTGGGATAAGAGTTTAAGGGGGAGTTTTGGCTTTCTTTGGGTTTTTGTTTCAGGGGGAGTTTTTGTCCCGTTTGTCCTTACTTTTTTTGATATCCTTGTTGATGATTCTGAGATTGAGATTGCACTCGTTTTTGAGCTTTTATTTTTGGTTAACCATAATGACCGCTTCTTGCTTTTGTTTGGCTTTTGGTCATTAGGGTTAAACTTTTACTTTATTTTCTTACTCTCTATTTTTCTTGTGCTTTGTTTTCGTGTTTCCACATGTGTTCGCAGGTACTGAAGAGCTGATGAAGAGAAGTGTTGACAATGCACTCATCAAGGGGGAGATTAAGGAGCCATGCTGAAGAGCGTGGGCCTCATGGCTCTAGATGTGATGAGTCATTGTCAACGGTAGTCAAAGAGGACTGAAAAGAGAGAAGACCTACTGCGTCTAGGCCGCGTGTGACTCAGGTACACGAGCAGCAAGCGACTGTCGGGCAGAGGGGCCGCGAAGTCGGGCTAGCCCAATCCGGGTACATGGGCTAGGAGTAGCAGAGGATCCACTAGGATATTGACCAGGATTGACTCAGGTACACGGGCGGTAAGCGATTGCCGAGCTGAGAGAGCTGCGGAGTTGGGCCGGCCCAATCCGGGTACCTGGTGCAAAGCTGGTGGACGCTTTGTCACTTTCGGCACAAAACTGATGACCGCTGATCTTGGAACGGACCGTCCAGAAGTGAAGCCGTAGTCGCTACGAAAGCTTAGCTTCAGGATATGTCATCTGTAAATAGGAGTTTACTATTTTGTCCTTAGGCCCATAGTTAGTCGGTCGAGTCTGTAAAAATATCCTAAGGGCAGTTTGGTCTTTTCCATTTATTTCAGCGTCTGTAAAAAACCCTATGGGTATTTCTGCATTTTCCCCATTTATTGGGCTGCCTATAAATAGGCCCCAATCCCTAGGGTTAGGGTGAACACACTTTAATCTGAAAAATCAGTGTTCACTTCACCTACTCTTGTTTGTGCGTCCGCCGTCATTGTTTCTCGCGCAAGTGCTTCTCTGTTTGCGCCGCTGCCGTTCATCGACAGACATCTTCGAAGCAGGCTTTGACACAACAGGCTTCGACACTGCAGGCTTCGACACTGCAGGCTTCGACACTATAGGCTTCGACACTGCAGGCTTCGACACCGCAGGCTTCGACACTGCATGCTTCGACACTGCAGGCTTCGACGTTGCAGGCTTCGCCAAGTACCTTACTGGAGAAAACTTTGAACAGTAACTTCTCATCTCGTTTTACGTGCACTTAGATTATTTGCTGTGATGATTTTTTTCTGTGAAGTTTGATCCGCCATGTTTTGAATGCTTTGTTTATCTGCCTATTAGCACTATGTTGGTGTTTCTTCATCTAGGACACCGGTCGTTTCTAGGCTAGATATTTTTAGGTTTTTGCGATCTGTTTACTTTTGCTGCTAAGTCTTTTGAGGAGCGTTGGGTGTTGGGAGCAGGCCATTTATTCGAAAGAATTTTTTAGGCGCCCATTCACCCCCCCTCCTCTGGTCGCTACTTTCGGTCCTACATCGGTTTTTTGCTGAAAACCATCGAAACTTTAAATATTTTTTGTTAATTCAATAAATAGGAGTTTAGTGTTAGTTTAAATATTTCAGTTTTATAGTGTACTCTTTTGGTATATTTTTAGAGTTGTTCTACTCTGAAAATATATTAAAAGGTGAGTCTTTTGTAATTTTTCTTTTAGGACTTATAGGGTAATTTTCAGAACATGTATTTCTGAAATTGCCCAAGGGGCTTTGTGAAAAAGTAGGTTCTACAAGATACTCCCTCATGGGATATTATCCCCTTTGTGGCTGGACTTCTGTACAGATCGAGAGAGACACAAACATTGCAGAATCAAATGCGTGATGATTTCTTGACGATCTACAGGACATTAAGCGAAAAGTAGCTGGAATCTTCATGAATTGAAATAGTGATTTTTGGTAATACTAAATCTCTTAAAATGTTTGCACACCTGATTGTGATTGGGTTCATCATTTTCTTGCTGGATTCACTTGAAACAAAATTGAATCTGTTGTCTGAGTTGATTCTTGTTGGGATTTGAGAACTGAGATGATTTGGAGATTGTCTTGATCATTTTGTCGGTTAAGCTACAGCTACCGCAGAGCTCCTGTATTATCTACAGCACAGTGAAGCAGTTTGTCTACTGGATTGATTCTGTTTTCTTCCTTCTAGATGTTACAAATGAGTTACAGTAATTTTCTTGGATGAACTACATCAGTGAAGGATTTTTCCTAGATAGCTACAGAGTTGGCTAGTGTTTGCAAGTTCTAGGAATTTTGCTGAAGTTCATGAGATCTGTGAACAGTGCGTGTGCAGTTTGTCTCTGCTGTTTTGCTGTTTTTTATCTAGATCCACTGCTAAGTTTCATCTTGTGGTAAATCAAGTGTCATTAAAATACTTCAGTGGCATCAATACTCTATGCTTAAAATACAGTTTGAGTATCCAGTTTTGTGAGTTTGCTTGTTCTGTACAGCATGTTTTGTCTAAATTTCTGCTATTCAGTATTCTGTTCAGAGTCTCATTTACTTGCTATCTCATTGTGAGTATTGTTTGAGTTGTGACTAAGTGTTAGTGTGCCTTCTGTAATACAGTTTTCCATCTGTTGCCATTTCCAACTGTTCATGATCTATTGCTTTACGTTTTATATCTACATGTATCATGCTGATAGAAAGTAAACTTTTCACAAAATTCGAGTTGTTTTATTTGTTTATAAGTGTTCTGTAAATTGGATAAACCTTTCATATTGCTTCAAATTACTCAGTCAGCTAATATTCAGAGAGCATTTTTGTAGCTTCACTGTTCACTGTAATTTTCAGTTTTCAGTATCCTTCTGCTAGTTTATATTGTTTTAGTTTCTCATGTTTACTGTATAGATTATTTGTGGAACTTAACATCATGCATTCACTAGTATGATTGATTAGAGATTACTGATTCTTATATGGTTGAAGCATATTGTTGGGGGAATAAGTTTTCCCTTGAACAGGGGCAAAATGACGTCAGCCTCTGACAGCCTTCGGCCCGGAGCCCAACACTGTCGAAGCCTGTTCCTTCCCGAAGAAGTTGTTTCCAAGTCCCAGGGTGCACTTCGGAGCCTGCTGGAGCGAAGCCCTTTGGAGCCCTCCGGAGCGAAGCCTTCAAGATTCCTTAAAGATTGCCAGAAGCAAAGTCTCAGGCTAACTTCAGAGCTAGCCTCCGGGCCTTGTTCGGAGTTAGCCTTGGAGCCTTGTTCGGAGTTAACCTTCGGGCTCTGTTCGGAGTTAGCCTTCGAGCTCCCTTCGGAGATCCTCACAGCTAGTCTCCGGACCTTCTCCAGTCAATTCAAAGCCAAGTCTCCGAGACCCCAGTTCGGAGCCCAGTTCAGAGCCAAGTTCGGAGTCCAGTTCGGAGTATACTTCGAAGCCCACTTCGGAGTGTACTTCGAAGCCTCCTTCGCAGCCTCCGCCAGAAGAGCTCCGGCCCCTACTCCGAACCCAGGAAATATCTACGCATTGCTACAGTGTAGAAGCCATACCGGGGGCCCCTCTGCCCCTAGTATGTCGTTTAGCTGGTCAAGATGTGACTTTGTCTGACACGTCTGTAAAGCTGTAAAGCACTTTTGTACAGTAGCTAGCTCCTTTTTCCCTTTTTCCCCCCTATGAGCCTAGGGCTTATAGAGGGCATTTTGGTCTTTTCCTTAAGGCTTGCGTGCCTATAAAAGCAGGGCAAGGCCCTTGTAACAAGTACCTTATCCAGGAGCCATGAGACCCTGGAGTTCACTACACCATACCGAGGCATACCATGCCAAATCCACCACAACTAGACGTAGGGCTATTATCCCCTAGGGGAGGTCCGAATCAATATAAATCCTTTCTCCCACTAAGAGAACCCTTCGAGGTTCATTTTATACTCCGTATACACACATACAAAACCTGTGCTGTAGCTAACACAATTGCTACAACAGATATTTTTTTTCACATTGGTTAATTGCTGTTGAACAGTTCTATACTCAAAATCTGAAACTTCTAAACCTTTTCAGTAAATTTTCAGCAATTAGCTCCTGTTAATAGTCTTTGGTTGATTCAACAACTATAGGTCAGAGTATCAAATCCTAACTAAATAGACAAATATATCAAGTCTTGTTCTGGTTATGAAAGTTATGAAATACCTATTTATAGTTTGATTAGTACTATACAACATTACTATTTCTTGTAGTTCTACTCATCAAGCTTGTTTTTGTCAGTCCATTTATCAGTTTGTCTGTTTGTGGTACTGAAGCTAAATCAAGTAAGGTCAATTTATTTGACTTAGAAATTTGAGTGGAGTGCCTTACACAAGAATCATTTCTGAATTGTGTCTAATTGCTGAGTTGGTCTACTGTTCATTTTCAGAATTGCAATAGTGCTTGTCAAGCAATCTTGAAATGAGTATTCCATTGAAAGTTGATTTGATTACTTGATTCTTGGAGTAATTCTTGACATTCTGATCTTGTCTATTAGTTGTGTCATGTAAGGATTAGAGTGTCAAGTCAAAGGGTAATTCAAATTGTGTTATTTGAGAAGTTAGTATTACTCTGATTTTGATTTGATTGGTATAAATTTGAAATCTAAATTTTTGAAGGCGCGTTGGGTGATTTGATCTGGCCATCACATTCGCGAGAAAGTGTCGATGCGCCTATTCACCCCCCTCTAGTCACCATTCCGATCCCACATACATAAATCTAAACAAGAAGGAAGTCTTTGCCATGTTTCAAAGTAAATAGGGTTTTGTCAACAGAGCCCATTTTGTACCCATGCTCAAGCAAAAAGCTCCTAAGTCAGTCATACCAGGCCCTAGGATCTTGCTTGACCCATACAAAGCTTTGTAATGTTTAAAGACTCTATGGGGGTACTTGGTATGTTCAAAGCCTAGGGGTTTTCCATCATAAACATCCTCTCCTATGAAACAATTAAGAAAAACACTTTTAACATCCATTTTATAAAGCTTGGAACCGCGATAAGATGCAAAAGCAAGCAAAATCATAATGGCTTCAAATCGAGGTACTAGAGCAAAGGTCTCTCCAAAATCAACCCCTTCGACTTGAGAGTAACCCTAAGAAACAAGCCTAGACTTGTTTCTCACAACAGACTCATCCTCCCCCTGTTTTTTTTTTGAAAATCCATTTTGTGCCAATGGTTTGAATGTTAGGTGGTGGAACTACAAGAACCCAGACTTTGTTTCTATCAAAATTTTCTATCTCATCATGCATGGTGTTGGCGTAAAAGATTACGCTAACAGGTTTCTGAAGATTAGAAACTAACAAACGAAGTGTTTGCGAAGAGAACTGTTCTAAGTCTCCGAAAGGATAATAACTTAGAATAGTTCGAATGTGTATATTGAATAACTTCTATTCGGTCCCTATTACAGGGTAAAACGGGGGGTATTTATAGGCCCAAACATTAAGGAAAAGACCTATTTACCCCTCTATTACAACCGACATAGTGGAAACTATTCGGTACCCTTAATAGGGCTAAAATGGTAAAAGACTAATCTAATGAGAAAGAAGATAAGTCTTCCATCTTAGCTGGCAGAAAAGATCTCAGAAGAGTCCATGTTCGAGGATATACTCCGAACTAAGGTCCATCTTCATACTTCGAACTTGACTCAAGGAATCTCTGAAGATGCATGTTGGAAACCTTTGAATTCATTATCTGCCTTTGTGTTGTTACTGTAATAACCCTGAGGATGGAATATTTTCCCCCAACAGTAGCCCCTCGAATACGCTTCTCCGTTGAACCTGTAATGTTAGGAGAGCAGTATACGGAAGAAAAATAACCATGCATAGGGGTTATTAGATTTTAATTTATCTCCGAAATGTATGGAGATATAAAACTTCGAATCAATTTTAAGACAATTACTTTCGAACCATCTTAGAACTAACTCAGGAAGCCCGAAAGCCTTTTTAGACTTAGAAGAAATAGCTGTTGGCTTCTTTCTTCTAATGGAAGTTACGCAATGCGTTAATTTCGGAAAAAAGTAACGGGCAAGAATGCGAAACGGCATGGACAAACGGTAAAAAATGTAAAGTCTAGGCTATAAATAGAGGGCCTAGACCTTTCCTGAGTACCTTTCCACCGCTTTCTTGCAAACAAACCATTCTTTGAGCCCTAGCCTCCATTCTTCTTCCAAGGCAACCCATTAGTTTCAATGGCGAAAACCAAAAGTTCTGGAGCACCTTCAGCTCTAGCTCGACAGCAGGCTGCTGCTGCAGCAGCGGCTGCCTCATTGGCGACGGCAGCTCCAACTCCCGCAGCGACAACCATGGCGGCGGGAGGAGGAAATCCCCAAAATGTTGGTGATCAAGGCCTCTTCCCGGCATCAACAAAATATATGGATCAATCCTTCCAACTGGGGCCTTCAACCTGCAAAAGAGAATCACTGGCGGCCGCAGTAGAGGGCAAAATTAGTTCGGGAGTTATGATCCGCAAACCTGGAAAGGAAGTTATCCCATCACCAAGACCCAGAGAAGTAGTCGTCTTCGAAGCCTTCTTCGAAGCTGGCTTAGGTCTTCCGGCAGTGGATTTCTTGGCTGAGGTATTGGATCTGTTCCACGTCACTCTCCCTCAACTTTCTCCGAATGCAGTAGCTCGTCTCGCCATCTTCGAATGGGCATTACGAGCCGAAGGTTGTGACGGGAGGGCAGAGATCTTCGCAGCACTGCATAGAGCTTCGTGCCAGCCGAAGACCTTCGTAGGCTCCGGAGGTGAAAAGCTGGTGGTGGCCTTCGGAAGCATCAATTTCAGACTTCGAGATGAATACACCCTTCGGTTTCCTGCTAAGGCCATCAATGCAAGATGGTACACCGATTGGATCTTGAAGTGGTTTTACGCCGAAGTTGGGGCGAGCAATCGCCTAGCTGGACCTCTTCAAGATATCAACTTCCGAAAGGAAGACCTTGTGCACCCGGATCCGGGCCAGCTCGAAGCTCGCCTCAGCTTGCTTCAAAAGATCAGTCGAAGGTTAAGCATGCGAGACTTAGCCGAAGAGTTCCTCGGGCTCCAAATCCCTCCGTTGATGGCCAACTGGCCAATCACTTTCGAAGAGGACTCGGAAGGCGGTCTTCGCAAGATTACTTCGACTTCGAGCCCTGCAGGTAACTTCGAAAACAACATATATTTTGCATATTCATTCGAAGGAGCAACTAACTTAACTTGTTTTTCAGCCTCTTCAGCCCCTATAACTTCGGAACAGATTGTAAGAGCTTCGGAAAAGATTCTGGGCGTTCCAACTCCGACTGAAAAGGAATGGAGAATCAGGTTGGTTGGTAGTTGAGAGAGATCTAACCGAGTATGGGGGCTGCTTGAAGTGGTTCCACCTCCTTTGGTGGATTGGGTGCCTTCGGAAAAAGGGCCCAAGAAGAGGAAAGCTGAAGCAGGAACTTCGAGCTCCGCCAAGACTCCGGTCAAAAAGGTGGCTCGAAAGCCAAAAAACCATGCACCTTCGAGTCCAAGAGCTTCAATCTTCGATTCTCAGGAGGACGAAGGTAGGTTACTTGTGAGGTTGATTGATGAAGATGCAGCTCAACCAGATACGCATATTGAAGATGCTGCGAGCGTGCCGGAGTCTCAAGCCAACCTTGAGCAAACGAGGACTCCGGCCGCTCAAGAGGATTTACTTCAGGACGAAGCTCCTGTGGATGAAAGTGGAATCGAAGTCCCTGCAGCTTCGATTCCGGATGAAGCAACAACGACTGTTCAGGATAACGCTCTGGCAGTCGAAGACTTGATGCTTGATTCGGACGAAGATCTCGCCTTCAATCCGCTAAGCAGTCCGATGCTCACCCGCCGTCAAAATGTCGAAGGTAAACTTCGAATAATTCTTTTATATTTATTTTGTGTATTTATACGATGTATAATACTTTTGTTTTTGCAGAGTCCACTTCCATAGAAGAGGTCTGTCCGGAAGATACAATCCCTGGACCTTCGACAACTTCGGAGCCAATCCCAAGAGCCACTCAGATGGGGCCTGGAAAAGGCAAAGGAAAGATGGACTCCCTCCCTGCTGTGAGCTCCGTATCAACTCCGTCTGAGTCAACAGACGAGAGCCAATCTACCGAGGGGGCCAGTCTCCGGGGGCTCAGAAGACTACAACTCAACACTCCGGGCCTTCGTCACATGAAGATGACCAACAAGCTTTAAGCATGCTCCCCCTTCTAGCTCCTTTCCGATAGCGAAGAACTGGGCTTCGGACTTTACTCGAACCTTTGGATCGAGCTAGTCGCAAAGTTGGGGAGACGGAGTTGGTGGCCATCCTGAGTGAGGCGGAGAGCTCGGAGCTTAACGCTGCCATGGAACGTGCAGCCTACCAGGTACAAAGCATCTGTGAAATAACATCAAATTTACATACAAATAATTTCTTACCTTGGTTTTTTCTTTTCGCAGCAAACAGTCTTGGCCAGAGCTGTGAATATATCAAATGAACGAGAAATCGCTCGCCTTCGAGAGGAAAACACAACTCTTCAACGGAATCTCACTATCTCCGAAGGCCGAGTGACTCATATGGACAACATGGTGTCAACGGAGCGCAGGGCCAGACAAGGCTTGGAGGCTGCGAACAAGGAGCTTGAAGCAGAAAGAATAGTGCTTCGAGCAGAAGTTGAAATGATGCGGGCGGAGCACGCTAATGCGGAGACCGAGCTTGTCAGGATCCGAGAGGAAGCTAGCCAGCTTTTGAATCAAAAGAATTCCTTGACTACAGAGGCTGCTAGACTCTCCGGAGTTCTGGAAGGGCTAACTTCGGCGAAGGATGCACTAATCGAAGATAAGCTGAAGTCCGAGAAGGTTGCTGCGGAGGTTATGGATCAACTGCTAGGCGTTTTGGAGTACTTCGGTACTACTGGAACGCTTCCTTCAGATGACAACATTACCTTGCTGCGCCGGCTGAAAAGGATTCAAGGAGTAGCAAAGCAGATGAAGACAGCAGGCATTCGTTACGGAGAACTCTCTGGACAAGTGGTTGCCGTTGGACTACTTCGTTACTACGAGGATCTAGGTCGACCAATAGCTCCGAGTGCAGGAGAGGGCCCAATTACCTTCGACGACGATCAGCTTCTCACTCCTTCCGAAGGTGTGGCCGCTTCTTGGCAAGCCTTCCAAACTTCATGGAGAGCCGAAGGTCGTTCTGCGATCAAGGCCTGGATTGACGAAGGACAGCGCCAGAACCAGGCTCGGACCCAAGCTTCGAGCAGTCAGCCTCCTCCGAACCCGCAGGTTTAGATATGTCTTAGGATCTTTGACTATGTAAAGCTTTACGCTTATGTACATTTATGAATGAAAATTTGTTTATCATGTTTTTAGGCTTTCCCTCATATGGAAGATGTCGAAGTGTTAGACATTAACGACGAACTTCGCTCATTATGGGCTACCTTTGATCTTTTAAAAGTTTACAAGCGCCCTCGATTTTTAGTTCCTCGAGATAGCTCCGGTGCAATTACGTCCGAAGTAAACAAAGATATATTATCTTATATTAAAGAGGAAGAAAAAGAGGTTAACTTGGAAACTTCATCTTCTGAAGACATTATATGGTCTGAAGATGAAGATGAAACTTAAGGTAAAAAGCTTGAAGAACTTGGAAGCTGGGAAAGAAGCCCCGAACGACTTCGAACATGGGCCGAGCTTCAACAAGAACAGAAGGACTTTAGAGCTTTGAAGGGAGGCAGGAGAGTTAAACGTAAAGTTGTTAGAAGTCCCGGTACTGGAACTAGTCGTTCCAACCCTAGCTCTAGAGATCGAAGAGGCCTTCGATTCCTTCTTGGTATAGATACCAAATTTTCATGATGTAATCATATTTGCTTGAATAATAAATGTCAATTCAAAATTGTCTCCCTATTTATTAGCCCCTCTTTGGGTGTGATCAACTTCGAATTGTATTCAAAGATGGTTAGGCACAAAGAAAAACTTCGGAGTACAATTTTGAGAGTTCGGAGCCCCTCTGTAATTTAAAGATCTTTTAAAATCTTATAAAATGTCTTCGACTATTTGTAGTCTGAAGAATGGCAACTTAGTACCCTTTGTTTTTGAAAGAAATCACTTGAGATAACTTTCCGGACACTTTAATGTCTTAGATAATTTGTCACTTTGGACTATCTTAACAGACATTCGAAGTTCATGGCTCAAACTCTGTTTTGTTTTGGCCATCTTCGGCTCTTTTTTGTGAATTCTGTCAAACCAGTGGTTCGGAGTTCGCAGTGGTCTCATTGGACTCTTTTTACGGATGTCTACAAGCCAGTGGCTTGGACTCCGCATAGTTTGGTCACCTTCGACTCTTTTTATGGATGTCTACCAGCCGATGGCTTGGACTCTGTATGATGTGGTTTTCTACTCTTTTACGGATGCCTATAAGCCGGTGGCTTGGACTCCGGATTATGTCAGCCCCCACGTCGGAAACTTCGAACCAATGGTTCCAAGTCCGAAAATATGATTCAGCTTTATGACACTTCCCTCTCGGTCAACCCCGCGGTTCCAGTGCGTCCACTCGGAAGCTGGAAGTTTATGAGGGGAAGGCACTATCTGAACCATATGCTTTATTAATTCAGAAGATGATTACAAGTGATTTACAAGGAGCCCTTATGTGAAGTATCGCTTTAGGTGCTCCGCATGCCAAGTATGCGCTAACTCTTCACCTTCTAAATTAGCTAGTTTAAAAGAGCCAGGACGTCCTGAACGAACAATTAGGTACGGACCTTCCGATTTATTTCCTAATTTTCCTGGCGTTATAATGATTCGCAGAACAAGATGACCCGGCCTAAGCTTATTGATCTTAACCTTTGGGTCAAACCAAGCCTTCGTCTGCTCGGTGATACTTTGATAAATTGGCCACAACTCGAAGTCTTGTTTCTTCTGATAAATCTAGCGAAGCTTGTCTTTCTTCTTCAATCTCCGGTTTGGTGCTGCGAAGTGATCCTCCTTTGAGCTCCGTTGGAGTCATAGCTTCATCTCCGAATAGAAATCTGAATGGAGTAAAACCTGTGGACCTTGTTTGCGTAGTCCGAATGGACCACAAAATCTTCGGAAGTTCTTCGGTCCACAGTCCTTTTGCTAATCCTACTATCCTTCGATTTAGCCCTGACAAAATATTTCCATTGGCTCTTTCTACAGGTCCATTAGACTGAGGATGCCTCACTGCAGCAAAACATAACTGGATGCCTAGATCTTCGCAAAACTTCTTGAAAGGTTCTGCATCGAACTGTGTTCCATTATCAACTGTAAGTTGTCTATGCACTCCGAACCAGCAAATTATATTTTTCCAAAAGAATTTCTGTACATTGTTCAAAGTGATAGCTGTTAAGGGCTTTGCTTCTATCCACTTAGAAAAATATTCAATAGCTACCACTGCGAACTTTAAATTTCCCTTAGCTGTTGGAAAGGGACCAATTAAATCCATACCCCATCTGGCCATAGGCCATACCGAAGGAATAACTTGAAGAGCTGTTGGTGGGCGATGACTCCGTCGACCCATCCACTGACATCCTTGACAAGTGCGGACCAAGCTCTCCGCATCAGCTATTATTGTAGGCCAATAAAGCCCCTGGCGAAGTGTTTTTCCTGCCAAAGCTCGAGGGGCCAAATAGCTACCGCAAAGTCCTTCATGGATTTCCCGAAGAATTTCTTGACCTTCGGCTTGAGATATACATCGGAGTAGAGGGGAACATACTCCGGCCTTGTATAAAATACCGTTGATTATTTGATAATTTCTTGCTCTAAGTTTCAATCTTGAAAGCTGTGGCTCTTCAGGCAAATTTGTCCCTCCTTGTAAAAGTTCCATGATTGAATTTTTCCAATCTGCACTTGGAATGCAAAGAATCTCTGTAGAGGGAATTTGTGGCACCGAAGGTGTACTAAGCTCCTCATAAAAAGCTTCTTCTGGTATATCCATAGCTCAGGCTGCAGCTTTTGCTAAGATGTCCACTTGCACATTTTCTGTTCTCGGTATACTTCGAATTGAAATACCCTTGAATTGTGCTTCAATCTTACGGATTTCTTCTAAGTATTTTGCAACCTGTGGATGCCGAACTTAAAAGCTTTTATCTACGTGCCCTGCTACTATTTGAGAAGATGTCTTTATAAGAATTCTTGTAGCCCCTAGAGCACGTGCTTTTCGGAGTCCCAATAAAATCCCTTCATACTCCGCTATATTATTGGTAGACTTAAAGTTGAGTCTTGCGGAGTACATTGCTCTTTGCCCTGAAGGCGAAATCAAAACTGCTACAACACCTGCTCTGGATGCTTGGAAAGCTCCATCAGAAAAAATAGTCCAAATTCCTTCAAATCGAAACATATCTCCATTCTGCTACAAAATCTGCTAAGACTTGCGATTTGATTGCTGTCCTTGCCAAAAAGGATATGCCGAAGGGTGCTAGTTCAACTGCCCACTTTCCAATTCTTCCAGTGGAGTCTTTACTTCGGAACATATCTCCCAAAGGATATGAAGTTGGTACAATTACATTATGAGCCAAAAAATAATGTCTCAATTTCCTCGAAGCCATTATCAGAGCATAAATGAACTTTTCGAGTTCGGAGTACCTTGTCTTCGCTCCTGATAATGCTTCAGACACAAAATAAACTGGATTTTGTACCAACTTCCCATTGAAATCCATTTCTCTGACGAGGACTGCACTGACAGCAGAACCTGTAGCTGCAAGGTAAAGAAGTAGGGTTTCGTCCGCAGTAGGCACCGTGAGTGTAGCTAGATTACTGAGATACTCTTTAATATCTTCGAAGCTTTTCTAACACTCCGGTGTCCATGCAAAATCTTCGGACCCTTTCAATGCTTTGAAAATAGGCAAACTTCTCTCCGCAGACGTTGCCAAAAACCTGCTAAGTGCTGCCAGACGACCAGTCAGCTTTTGCACTTGCGTTAAATTTTCTGGAGGAGCCATCTTCTATAGTGCAGTTATCTGAGTAGGGCTAGCTTCAATCCCTCTGCTTGAAACTAAATATCCTAACAACTTTCCAACCTTAGCTCCGAAGATACATTTTTCGGGGTTAAGATGTATCCCACATGCCCGAATGCTATTAAATGTTTCAGCTAAGTCTAGGCTATGTTGGTGCTTTAAAGCACTCTTTATTACAATATCATCCATATAGGCCTCCACATTGCGACCTAATTGATGACCTAGAGCCTTAGCAACTAGCCTCGAAAAGTAGCCCCGACATTTCTTAAGCCAAAAGGCATTCTTACATAACAAAAGACTCCCGAGGGAGTTACGAAGCTTTTCTTGATCTCATCTTCGCGTTTCAACCATATTTGATGATAACCGGAGTATGCATCAAGGAAGCTTAATAACTCCGAACCTGCAGTGGAGTCGACCAATTGAACAATTCGGGGCATGGGGTAGGGGTCACGTAGGCATGCTTTATTCAAGGATGTGAAATCAATGCACATGCGCCACTTTCCGAAGGATTTTTTCTTGACGAAGACTGGGTTGGCTAACCATTCTGTGTGAGCCACTTCTCTGATAATCCCAGCCTTCAACAGTTTTTCAACTTCATCTTTCGCCAGAACAGCTCTTTCTACAGACATTTTTTGGAGTCCTTGCCGAACAGGCCGGGCCTTTGGGTTTACAAGTAAACTATGTTCATTGATATCCCGATCGACTCCGGTGATGTCTTCGTCAGACCAAGCAAAGACATCTAAATTCTCTTTCACCACTTTTTCCAAAGAGGTAGCAACTTCTAGAGGTAAATCTTTACCAAATTGAAATGCATATTCTTTACCATCTTTAACAATAATCTTCGTTGCGATCTCTCCTTCAGGACTTGGTCTTGGGAAAGATTTCTTCGAAGATTCAGAAGGAGCTGAAAAATTTTCTTGATTATCTTGCACATTATTCACTTGTCTTGGATCAAGAGGGGGGCCGTGACCATATTCCGCTCTTCGGGCGGTAGCTTGATCTCCGAAGACAGTAAGAACTCCTGCTTGCGTGGGCATCTTCATACACAAATAATTGTGATGTGCCACAGCTCCGAACTGGTTTAACATGCCTCTTCCGAAGATGACGTTGTAGGCATATGGAGCATCTACAACTTCGAAAATTACTTCCTCTATTCTGGCTAACAATCCTTCTCCGAAGGTAACTTCCAGGCCAATTTGGCCAAGTGCATCGAGCGGAGGTCCTGCGAAGCCTTGCAAAGGACGAGCCGCTGGAAGAAGGTGCTTTCTGGAGATGCACAATTGATCGAAGGCTTGAACAAAAATAATGTCTGTCGAACTGCCTCCGTCAATTAACACTCTTCGAACCTCAGTTCCTGCGATGTCAGCAGTAATGACAAGTGGATCTGCATGTGGAAATTTAATGCCATCTGCATCCTCTGCCGAAAAAGATATTGGCACATGGGACCATTCTGGCATAGCAGCTACAGATGACGAAGTTCCAATGTGGCCCACTTCTCTGACATACTCTCTTCTCTGCCTTTTTGACATGCTTCCAAGAGTACCTCCTCCGGAGATGGGGAGAACTACTCTTTTTCCTCGGTCCTGCCCTTCTTCTTGCTTCGGAGGTGGCATAATATTGACCACCGGAGGGCGTCTTGCAGCTTCGAAAGTTTCTATCCGCGCCACAGCCTGGACAGGCTCCGGGCGCACTTCAGCTGGAACTCGGTCAGTAGTACCTCGACCCGAAGTTCTTTCTAGATACTCTCCTCTCAAAGTAAGTATAGCCTTGCAAGTATCAGTTGCGTGGCTTCGGTTTTCACCATGAATACAGCAGAAAAGGGTCTGGCCTTTGCCAGCCGTTTTCCCCGGCGGCCTCTAGCCGCTGACATTGTTTCCCGAAGGTTGTGGAGATCTCTGGGTGAACTTTTGCGGGGGTGCAATGTTTAGGACTTCCGAACGGGGATGCTTTTGCCCCCTTCTTCAATCATGCTGAACTTCGAAGACTGGTTCTCGCGGCTGTGCCGAAGTTTTTACTTCCACTTTTACTTCCTGCAGTACGGATGGAGTAGCTGCAGTTCTTTGAAGCCAACCTTCTTCCGACCTCGCATATTCTTCAAAGTATGACATCAACTGAGAAACAGAAGATATGCTTTTCCGGTGAAGTTTATCAAGGAGGCCTTGATGAATGACACCTTCCCGAGCTGCGTCAACTACCGAAGATGTAGTCAACCCTCGGATCTGCGACTTCGTATGAGCGAAGCGCTTGAAATATTGCCTCAATGTCTCTCCAGGGAGTTGCTTCACCTGGAAAAGACTTCCCGTCGACATTGGAGGCACGAAGGTGCCTTGAAAATTGCTTACAAAGTTCTTCTTCAGCTGCCCCCACGAATTAATTGATCCTGGCTTCAAGGACCAAAACCACCTCAATGCCACTCCTTGAAGAGCTAAAGGAAAGCATTTTGCCATGGTGTCCCGAACTCCTCCACTAGCTTCAATTGCTAGAGCATAAGAACAGACAAACTCTCCAGGATCCTCATCTCCGGCATACTTGCAAAGCTTTGAAGTCTTAAACTTCGGATCGAAGCGAACTTTTTGCAGTTCAGGATGCAACGGAGATTCGGTATCAAAAGAGGCATTCTCCGGGGCTTCGAGATAGATGGGTTCGTCGTCTTCAGGCACTACTGGAATAACTGGGATGGCTTGAGAACGAAGCCTATTTGCAACTTCTTGCCGCCATCTCGCTACTTCGGCTTGGAGACTGGCCATTTGAGCGGCCATATCACCAAGATTGTCTTCATCTCCTCCGGAAGGATCTTCCGGGTCTTGAGAACTGTAAGGATCAGTTCGAAGTGAAACCTGAGGTGGAAGAGGAACTCCGGGTGGTCGAAGTATAGATGGAGTTGGCGGAGGAACTCCGTGTGCTCGAGGAATGGGAACTCCTTCCGGAGTTTGAGGTGGAGGAAACGTCGAAGGTGCTCCGACCTCAACAGCGTCGGGAGGTGCCTCTCCGGAGGTCCGAGGGGACCTCCGAACAGGGTTACGAGTTGCGCTCCGCTTAGGATGCATGATGTAAGAAGTTGGTAGAGAACGAAGTTTCTTGGACTAAGTTCCCCACGGACGACGCCAACTGTTGGCATAAAAGATTACGCTAACAGGTTTCTGAAGATTAGAAACTAACAAACGAAGTGTTTGCGAAGAGAACTGTTCTAAGTCTCCGAAAGGATAATAACTTAGAATAGTTCGAATGTGTATATTGAATAACTTCTATTCAGTCCCTATTACAAGGTAAAACGGGGGGTATTTATAGGCCCAAACATTAAGGAAAAGACCTATTTACCCCTCTATTACAACCGACATAGTGGAAACTATTCGGTACCCTTAATAGGGATAAAATGGTAAAAGACTAATCTAATGAGAAAGAAGATAAGTCTTCCATCTTAGCTGGCAGAAAAGATCTCAGAAGAGTCCATGTTCGAGGATATACTCCGAACTAAGGTCCATCTTCATACTTCGAACTTGACTCAAGGCATCAACGAAGATGCATGTTGGAAACCTTTGAATCCATTATCTGCCTTTGTGTTGTTACTGTAATAACCCTGAGGATGGAATATTTTCCCCCAACACATGGCATTTATCCAACATGAATCAGATAAAGCATGACTAACATCTAAGGGCTCAAAGGAGGCAACAAATGTAGAATCAATAAAGTGAGCGTGAGAACGTGCTACCCTTTGATCTGGCTCATTGATGATCTGCTCTAGAGGATGCATCTTCTGAATGTTCTGCAGAGCTTCTCGATGAGATGCAGTCTCCCTCTCAACTCTTGATGGAGAGTGGTCGCAGATGACTGTTGGGGGAAAATATTTCATCTTTGACAGTCCAAGGACTTTCAAGTTAACACAAGCAGAAGAAATGAAGTCAGGAACTCTGTTCTCCAAAGACCCTAAAGGCAATGAGGCTCCGTTGGTTCGGAGCCTTAAACAACAGAGACGTCCGTCAAAGCTTTGGTTTAACAAAGCCTTTCGAAGCCTCTTCACCCAAAGTGGGTTGCCAGCAAGGACAGAAGATTTATCTTCTCACTAATTAGATTAGCTTTTTACTCTTTTACCCCTACGAAGAATACTAAAAAAGTATCTTCTTAGTCGGTTGTAATTAGAGGGTAAAGAAGTCTTTCCCCATGTATTCGGTCTATAAATACCCCTCTTCACTCTATAAAGGTTATCAAATACTCAGATATTGAATACACACTTCAAACTATCTCAAGTTATTATCCATTTCAGAGGCTTGGAAAAGTTTACTCAAACAAACAGTTTGTTTGTGAGACACTCAATTTCCTAAACCTGTTAGCGTAATCTTTTACGCAAACAATTGGCATCATCCGTGGGGAACCTAGTACAAAAACTTCGTTCTCTACCAATCCTTTCCTAGAGCCATGCCTCCTAAGCAGAGCCTAGGCACTAGACCCCTCCGGAGGTCTTTTCAGACCTCTAGGCTGAAATCTTTGAAAACTGTCGAGGTCAGAGGATCTTTCGTGATCCTCCCACCTCAGACTCTAGAAATAAACACTCTTCCTCGAACATACGAAGCCCCTCTCAGGACTCCATCCATGCTTCAAATCGACGGAGCCTCTCCTGTAGCTTCAACTGTGCTTTGAACTGACTTGTTCAGTTCTCAATGCTAGGAGGTCCCTCCGGAAGAAATGAAGATAGTCCTGATGGCGTAGCAACCCAGAGTGCCCGTCTTCAGGTCGAAGTGACAAGGTGGACGCAGGAAGCTGCTGATAGGCTTCGTCCTCAAGCTAGCACCATCGTCCTGGAGGTGCCTCAAGATGATGATCTTGTCTTCTATCCCGAAGCTTCTGAGGTTCTAAGAATCACTGAGAATTCTTCTTTTTATGATGAATCTCCGTTACACCTAGACTTGTAGAAGGTGCGCTTCGACCCTAAGTTTAGAACTTTGAAGCTTTGTATGTATTCTGGAGAGCAAGATCCAGGGGAGTTTTCCCGCTCATATGCTTTAGCAATCGAGGCTAGCGGAGGGATCCGAGACACAATGGCGAAGTGCTTCCCCCTTGCGCTCGAAGGAGTCACGCTACGTTGGTTCTGGTCTTTGAAATCAAGATTAATTAGGTCTTGGGAACAATTAAGAAAGAAGTTCGTAAGCAACTTCCAAGGGACATTTGTGCCCCCTATGTCTATCGGAAGTCTTTTTCAGGTAAAGCAGCAACCTAGAGAGACTTTGTGGCAGTTTTTCAAGCGCTTCAATCATACGAAGTCAAGGATAAGAGGGTTGTCCGCATCATCTGTAGTTGATGTGGCTCCGGAAGGAGTCATAAATGCAGGCCTCCTCGACAAGCTTCATCGGAAGCATATTTCCTCAGTAGCGCAGTTAATAGCCTACTTTGAGGAGTATGCTAGGTCAGAGGAAGGATGATTCTGAAGGACGGTTTCATCTTCACCAACCATCCAAGAAGTTAAACTTGAAGTAAATACTTCGACTCCTTCACAAGGGTACCACTTTGACAACCAGCATGACAGACGAAGAGGGCAAAAGCATCCTCGTTCTGATGTTTTGAACATCGCCTCCTTTTCATCGAAATTTCCCCCTAAGAATCCACAAGCTTCGGGAAGCAAGGTCAGCGGCTAGTGGCCGCCAAGGAAGCCGGCTGGCAAAGGCCAAGCCTTCTTTTGCTGTGTCCACGGTGAGAACCGAAGCCATGATACTGACGCATGTAAGTCTATACTAGCTTTGAGGAGCGAGTACCTCGAAAAGAGCTCTGGTCGAGGCACTACTGACCGAGCCCCTCTCGAGGCACGTCCAGAGCTAGTACAGACCGTCGGATGTGTAGACAGCTTCGAAGCCCCAAGACAACCTTCGGTGGCCAATGTTATGCCACCCCCAAAGCAGGAAGATACACAAGACCATGGCAAAAGAGTGGTTCTTCCCATCTCCAGAGGAGGAACCCAAGGCAGCATGTCAGAAATGTAAAGGAGGGAGTATGTTCGCGATGTAGGGCATATTGGGACCTCCTCATCGGCTGCTGAAATGCCCGAGTGGTCCCACGTGCCTATATATTTCTCCTCAGCTGATGCAACGGGTATAAAATTTCCTCATGGGGACCCTCTTGTTATCACTGCTGATATTGCAGGAACGGAAGTCCGGAGAGTGCTGGTTGATGGTGGGAGCTCCGCGGATATCATCTTCATTCAAGACTTCGACCAACTTTGTATTCTGCGGAAACATCTCCTTTCAGCAGGACTCCCTCTTGATGCCCTCGACCAAATAGGCCTCGAGGTTACCTTCGGAGAGGGGCTCCTGGCTAGAACGGAAGAGGTGATTTTTGACATAGTCGATGCCCCCTATGCTGATAATGTCATCTTCAGAAGGGGCGTGTTAAACCAATTCAGAGTCATGGCACATCATAATTATCTATGCCTAAAGATGCCCACACAAGGAGGAGTGCTCACGATCTTCAGTGACCAAGCTGTAGCACGAAGGGCAGAGTACATCCATGGTCCACCTCTAGACACTCGATAAATATATAATGTGCAAGACCATTCAGAGGATATTCCTATGTCAAGTGAATTCACGAAGATGTCCTCCCCTAGGCCAAGCCCCGAAGGAGAAAATGTAATGAAAATCATTGTAAAAGACGACAAAGATTATCATATCCAGTTTGGCAAGGAATTGCCTCCGAAAATTGCTACTTCGCTAGAAGAAGTAGTTAGAGAAAATTTGGATGTCTTTGCCCGGTCCGATGAAGACATTCTTGGAGTTGACTGAAGTATCATTGAGCACAACCTACTCGTCAACCCAAGGGTTCGACCTATTCGCTAGGGGCTCCACAAATTGTCAATAGAGAGGGTGAACCTTGCTAAAGCATAAGAGGAAAAAATTGTTGAAGGCTGGGATCATTAGAGAAGTGGATCATACAGAATGTGTTGAGGGAAAATACTTCATCCTCGGGACTTTAGAGATTAACAGTCAAAGATAATTCACTAGCATAGAAGTTTGCATTCATCTTCGGAGATGATGAAGTTTCTAAGCCAAAGGATACTTCGGCTTCATGGTCCGAAGGTATCCTTCGAAGGCTCCGAAGCTATAGTGGAAAACAGCAAGACTGATAAGACGTGTGCCTTATCTACCTTCTCTGGATAGTTTTTACTATTTTAACCATATTCGGGGTACCGAATAGTTTCCACTATGTTGGTTGTAATTGAGGGGTAAATAGGTCTTTTCCTTAGAGTTTTTACCTATAAATACCCCCTTCTTACCGTTTAATACGCATCGAATACTCAGCTATTCAATACACAACTTCGAACTACTTTGAACTATTATCCTTTTCGGAGCCTCGGAATAGTTCGCATCACAAACTCTTCATTTGTTAGTTCGTAATCTTCAAGAACCTGTTAGCATAATCTTTTACACCAACAGTTGGCGCCGTCCGTGGGGAACCTAGTTCTAAAAGCTAGTTCTCTGCCGCTTACTGCACTTCGAAGAGCACTTGCGGAGGGAGCTTCGGAATCTCAGGATTCCACGCACCCTTCAGTAAGGGGCTTCCTAGTGCAGCTCGAAGGCCTTTCCTCGCCTTCCCAAACCAATCGAACTCTTCGGTCTTCGGACCTCATCTTCATTAGCTATGCCTCCCAAGTGGAGCCTAGCCTCTGATCCTCCCCGAAGGTCCCCTCGGACCAACGGTGCAGGACCCTCAGTTATCCCGCTAACTCCCAAAGGGGTCACCGGACGTCGAGCACCCAGAGGCCCCCGAGCCGCTCCTACAGTGCTGCAAACCGATTACACCAGTTCCCGAGACCCGGAGCTCCCCTCCGAAGGAGATGAAGACCCCCTTGAGGACGAGGCTACCCAAGTAGCGTGACTTTAGGAGGAAGTGACGAGGTGGACGAAAGAGGCTGCCGATCGACTCCGCTCTCAAGCCTCCATTCATGCTCCAGAAGGGCATCAAGATGGTGGTGCAGGCAATCTTCCTGAAGCTGTCCAAGTCCCGAAGGAAGCCGAAAATGCATCCTTCGACGATGAGTCTCTATTCCATCTGGACCTGCAGAAGGTGCCCTTCGACCCCAGGTTTAAGGCCTCAAAGCTGCACAAATACTCCAGTGGGTCTGACCCCGGGGAGTTCTCTCATTTGTATGCTTTGGCAATAGAAGGCAGTGGAGGGGTGTGTAACACTATGGCGAAGTGTTTCCCCCTTGCACTTGAAGGCGTAGCTCTTCGATGGTTCTGGTCTCTAAAGCCAGGATCGATCAAGTCTTGGGAACAACTGAAAAAGAAGTTTGTAAGCAAATTCCAGGGTACATTTGTAGCCCCAATGTCGACCGGGATTCTGTTTCAGGTGAAGCAACAAGCGGGGGAGACACTTCAGGAGTATTTCACATGCTTCGCCCACACCAAGTCTCAAATCAAAGGCTTTTCTACCTCTTCGGTAGTCGATGCCGCGCGTGAAGGGGTGTTGAACCTAGATCTCCTCAGCAAGCTTCAACAGAAACTGGTGTCATCTGTGGCACAGCTGATGGCATACTTCGAACATTATGCCAAGGCAGAGGAAGGATGTCTCCGAAGAACCACAACACCTGTACTAGCCCTTCAAGAAGTGAAGACGGAGCCCGAAGCCCCAACCTCTCCGCAAGCCCCCTTGATAGTCATTTCAACGATCATAAGCGAGGAAAGAAACACTTCCACTCCGAGGTGTTAAACATTGCACCCTCTGCCCCGAAGGCACCTGTCAACTTTCAACAGGAGCAACGTTTCAAAGCTGGTACCTCGAAGCTTATTCTGTTGTGTGCATGGTGAAAATAGAAGCCATGACACGAAAGATTGCAAGACCATATTGAACCTTTGTGGTGAGTACTTAGGATGAAGTACAGGGCGAGGTACTTCAGATCGAGCCCCTCCAGCAGTACGATTGTAGCCCGTGCAAGCCGTGGCTCGAGCTGGCAACCCCGAAGTACCAATGCAGCTCCCGGTGGCCAATATTGTGCCACCACCGAAGCAGGAAGATCCCCAAGATCGCGGCAAGCGATTGGTCCTACCCATCTTCGGAGGGGGGACCCTCAGTAACATGTCAAAAAGGCAGCGACGAGAATATGTCTGTGAAGTAGGGCACATAGGGACCTCGAATTCAGCGGCAGAAATGCCCAAGTGGTCCCATGCACCTATTTCTTTTACTGCCAATGATGCTGCGGGGTGAAATTCCCTCATGTTGACCCCCTTGTTATTTCAGCCGATATAGCGAGAGTCGAAGTCCGAAGGATCCTGGTGGACGGCAGAAGCTCCGCAGATATACTCTTCGTCCAGGCCTTTGACCAGATGTGCATTCCCCGGATGCATTTACTTCCGGAAGCCCGCCCAGTCCAAGGCTTCGTAGGTCCTCCTCTCGATGCCCTCTGCCAGATAGGCCTCGAGGTTGCTTTCGAAGAGGGGCCTCTGGCCAGGGTGGAGGAGGTGATCTTCGACATCGTCGACGCCCCATATGCCTATAATGCAATTTTCGGACAGGGAATGTGTAGAACCGAAAGTAGCGACCAGAGGGGGGTGAATGGGCGCCTAAAAAATTCTTTCGAATCAATGGCCTGCTCCCAAAACCCAACGCATTTAAAAAGAAAACTAAACAGCAAAGCGAGAACAAATTGACTAAGTCTGCATATTCGAAGTTTGCTGATTCAGAGGTTGCAGATTCTGAGGTTGCAGATTCTGAGGTTGCAGATTCGGAGGTTGCAGATTCGGAGGTTGCAGATTCGGAGGTTGCAGATTCGGAGGTTGCAGATTCGAAGGTTGCAGATTCGAAGTATGCAAATTCGAAGTATGCAAATTCGAAGGTTGCAGATTCGAAGGTTGCAGATTCGGAGGTTGCAGATTCGAAGGTTGCAGATTCGAAGTATGCAGATTCGAAGTATGCAGATTCGAAGCCTGCAGATTTGAAGTATGCAGATTCGAAGTATGCAGATTCGAAGCTTGCAGATTCGAAGTCTGCTGATTCGAAGTCTGCTGATTCGAAGTCTGCAGATTCGAAGCTTGCAAATTCGAAGTCTGCTGATTCGAAGTCTGTAGATTCGAAGTCTGCAGATTCGAAGCTTGCAGATTCGAAGTCTGCTGATTCGAAGGCTGCAGATTCGAAGCTTGCTGATTCGAAGTCTGCTACACAGAGTTGGACTTCACACAAGAAAAGGGACTTTGACCCGACCAACTCGATCAAAAAGCAAGGCTAAAGTACTAGTATACTGTAGCTACAGGAAAGTAGTACTATTTGCTACCAGCCACAAGAACTAGTACTCTTGTGAAGAACAAACAGAAGCCACAAAGAAGCTTCTGCTTAGGAATAAATTAGTTGTGTGCAAACCGAACCAACAGAACCTTAAATGAAGTGCTGCGCATGAGAATCAATAGGAATAAAAGCTTCCAAAGAGTAAAGAGCCAAATGAATCTCAGGAAGAACAGGAGGTTGCCTGGCGGCGCACACAGGGAGAGAGAAAAAAGCACGCAGGAACAAAATGACCCAAGGGATGATTGAAAAAGTGATTTCTAGAAGGGTAGTCCAACCCTAGGGATTGGGGCCCTATTTATAGGCTGCCCAATGGCCTAGAATATTCCACCAGCCCCTTAGGGTTTTTTACAGACGCAAGAATAAAGGAAAAGACTCTACTGCCCTTAGGTATTTTTACAGACACGACTGACTGACTGTGGGCCTAGAGTTACAGATGAATTATCCGGAAGCTAAGCTTTCGTAGCGACTACGGCTTCTCTTCTGGACAGTCGGATACAAGATCAATGGTTGTCAGTTTTGCGCCGAAACTGACAAAGCCTCCACCGACTTTGCACCAGGTACCCGGATTGGGCCGGCCCGATTCCGCAGCTCTCTCAGCCCGGCAATCACTCACCGCCCGTGTACCTGAGTCAACCCTGGTCAACAGCCCAGTGGGTCTTCTACTGCTTCTGGCCCATGCACCCGGATTGGGCCAGCCCGACTTCGCAGCCTCCTCTGCCCGACAGTCGCTTGCTGCCCGTGTACCTGAGTCACACGCGGCCCATGAAATAGCAGATCTCTTCTTCTTCTGTCCTCTTTGACTACCGTTGACAATGACTCATCACTTCTGGAGCCATGAGGCCCACGCTATTCAGCATGGCTCCTCAATCTCCCCCTTGATGAGTGCATTGTCAACACTCCTCCTTTTTTCAGCTCTTCAGCACCTGCGAACAAATGTGGAAACACGAAAACAAAAACACAAGAAAACAAAGAAGAAGAAAAATAAGGTAAAAAGTTTAACCCTAATGACCAAAAGCCGAACAAAAGCAAGAAGCGGTCATTATGGTTAACCAAAACAAAAAAGCTCAAAATGAGTGCGATTCCAGAACAACAAGGATATCTCAGAGTAAGAACTCCCCCTTAAACTCTGATCCCAAATTTTCTCCCCCTTGTTGACAAGTGAACTCATCAAGCACTCAATAGAGACACAGACTCCCCCTGAAATGCAACTCCCCCTCAAAATATGCAGTGAATTCAACTGGAGTGCATAAGGAGTGTAGAAAGCATGCTTCTCAGATATGACTGACTACAATTACAACATCTAACAGATACAGCAAAAGACATACTGTAACGATACATGGCATGATCAGTGCAACAGATGATATCTAAAGAAAGTCATTTGCACGTATTTTTCAGTTTTTGCAAACAAAGACATCACCACATGTTCCAATAAACAAGCAAGGTAAAGCATGAGATGCAAACGCTAACTGATATCTACCAAGATAAGCATTGTCCAAAACAAAGTGCTTCAGCAAACTTGTTATTATTTCAATTTTCAAGCTTTTTCTTTTCCCTTTTTCATTTTTACCAGGGGTTATTTGCATGTCAAACCTTATGTTGACCGACCAAGTGAAGCCTAGGCCAGAACTGGACCATCAGGAGCTTAAGACATTGGTCTTGGCATACACTACAGTGTCCTAGTTCATACCAAAGTGCTATGGTACGCAGTCCAGAACAATGCAATGCGACAAGACAAACCCACGTGGATCTTTTCAATTTTAAGCATAAAAAGGCATGGAATTTTCATTTTTCTGGTTTTTCATTATTTTATAGCACATTTCCATGATTAAAGCATATAGATGTCCAAGTTGCATATTTGCATCCAAGTCAGGAACTAGCTACGAGGCATGTAACAGATAGCAAGAACATTCAGCCTACGCATGCTAGTTATCAGAAGCAATGGTGATCATTTTTCAATTTTAAAGCATAAAAAGGCATGCATATGACAGATATCAGACTTATCAAGCAAACTGAGACAAGACATGATCATTGACAAGTAATCAAAAGCATGTACCAGCTAGAATAAGTAAAGCAGTTCAATCATATAACAGAAGCAAGCTCAAAAGTGTGATATGTGAATATGCAAGATATGAACACACACACAAAAAAAAAGACTCAAGAAAAGAGTAAAGAAGAAAGAAAACTGACGCAAAATATCCTAAAAAGGATACACAACACCCAAATCCCCTCGTAAACGCTCAAATGTAGACTGATCTAGGGGTTTGGTGAAAATATCAGCCAACTGATTATGGGTATCAACATGAACAAGGTCAATGACACCTTTCTCATATTGATCCTGCAAGAAGTGAAAGCGCACATCAATATGTTTGGTTTTTGAATGGAGACACGGGTTTTTCCCTACACTAATAGCACTCGTGCTGTCGCAAAACAATGGAACTCTGGTAGGAAAGAATAACCCAAAATCTCGTAGAGTGGAAATCATCCAAACCAACTGTGAGCAGCAGCTAGCAGCAGCTACGTACTCAGCCTCTGTGGTCGAAAGAGCAACTCCAGATTGCTTTCGAGAAGACTAAGATACAAGAGAAGAACCAAGAAACTGGCAAGTACCAGAAGTCGACTTGCGATCCAACCGGCACCCACCAAAATCGGCATCTGAAAATCCAGATAAATCGAGAGAAGATGATGCTAAATAGAAAAGACCAAGATCAGGCGCATAAGTGAGATACTTGAAGATGCGCTTGACAGCCTGCCGATGAGACGCACGTGGTGAAGACTGGAAGCGCGCGCAAAGTCTCACGGCGAACTGTATGTCTGGTCTTGTTGCCGTTAAGTATAACAGCGAACCGATTATCCCTCGAAACTCCCTTTCATTGACCTTGACGCCGCTCTCATCCTTGTCCAGACCCCCAGAAGTGCCCATCGGGGTCATCTGCGGCTTCAATTCACCACCAAAGTCAAATTTCTTTAACATATCACGAGTGTACTTACCTTGGTGGATGAAGGTGCTGTCCTTGGTCTGCTTGATCTGGAGCCCTAAGAAGTACTTGAGCTCACCCATGAGGCTCATCTCAAACTCACTGTGCATCTGCTCAGAAAACTTGGACACAAGATCATTAGTAGTACCGCCAAAAATAATATCGTCCACGTAAATCTGAGCAACTAAAAAATCTGAAGCATCTCTGAGCAAGAAAAGAGTTTTGTCCACAGAACCCATCACAAAGCCCTTCCCCAACAAAAAATGCTTCAACCAGTCATACCAAGCCCTGGGGCTTGCTTCAACCCGTATAAAGCTTTGTGCAACTTAAAACCATGTCGAGGAAACTTAGGGTTCTCAAAACCGGGGGGCTGCCTAACATAAACTTCCTCCTCTATGAACCCGTTCAGAAAAGCACTCTTAACGTCCATTTGAAAAAGCTTAAAACCCTTTGAAGCGGCAAAAGCTAAAAGAATGCGAATGGACTCAAGACGGGCAACAGGGGCGAAGGTTTCTTCAAAGTCAATACCTTCCTTCTCGTAATAACCCTGGGCAACTAGTCGAGCTTTGTTGTGCACCACAACCCCATCTTCACCTTGTTTGTTCTTGAATACCCATTTGGTGCCTATGGGGTTGCATCCTGGTGGCGGCTCAACTAGTGTCCAAACCCGATTGCGGACAAAGTTCTCAAGCTCTTCTTGCATAGCATTAATCCAATTAGAATCAGAAAGAGCATGAGAAACATCTCTGGGCTCAAAAGATGCAACAAACGCAGATTCTGCAAACACAGCAAGAGAGGCAGAAGAACGCAAAGTTCTCTCAGTCAGATCACCTATGATGAGCTCTGAGGGATGGTCACGCTGAACTGCTCGGGTTCCCTGGTGATATGAAGTCACCTCACCAGAGTCAGCAGCTGGCACTTCTGGACTCGACTGAGGGGGATCGATCGTAGTGGAAGAAGTGATCAGAGGTCCGCCCTAATCCTCAGTTGAAGTCTCAGAAGGTGTGGGCTCTGCGGGGGGTGCAGAAGGCCCACCCTCATTAGTGGTTGGAGTGTCATCATCTTCCTCGAAGATGGACTCTCCGAGCTCACCATCAGAAGGCTCAAAAGAAGGAGTCAAAGAAGGCAAGGACTCATTAAATGAAACCTCACAGGTCTCGACAAGCAGCTGGGATTCGAGGTTCCAAACACGGAAGCCTTGAGAATGCAATGCATAACCAAGAAAAACACCATCCCAGCAACGAGACTCAAACTTGTCCAAATGCCCTCCCTTCTTGAGCACAAAGCACTTGCAACCAAACGCTCGCAAGTGGCTCACCTTGGGCTGTCTGCCAAACCGCAGTTCATATGATGTCTTACCAAGGTAAGCTCTAAGAAAGATGCGGTTGGCCAGATAGCAAGCCGTGTTCATGGCTTCAGCCCAAAAACGCCTAGGAGTCCTGTGCTCATCGAGCATCGTCCTGGCCATCTCGACTAGCGTGCGGTTTTTTCGTTCCACAACGCCATTCTGTGGGGGAGTGTAAGGAGAAGAAAACTGGTGGTCCAGACCCTGATCACTACAGAAGCTGATGAACTGAGAGTTCTTGAACTCAGAGCCGTTGTCAGAGCGAATTGCTCGCATCCGACCATTGTTCTCATTCTTCAGCTTCAAAATCAGGTCATGAACAAACTGAAACGTGTCATCCTTGGACTCCAAAAAGAAAACCCACGAGAATCGAGAAAAGTCGTCAACAATCACAAGTGCATACCACTTCCCACCGACTGAACGTACCCAAGCAGGACCAACAGTGTCCAAGTGTAAAAGCTCGCCCGGATACGAAGTCATCACCTGAGTCACAGGTGAGTGAGAAGCGGCAACCATTTTCCCATGACGACAGGGATGACAAACTAGATCCTTCTCCATCTTAAGCTTGGGCAATCCTCGGATGAGGTCCATAGAGCTTAACCTGACTAGCAGATCAAAACTCAAATGACCTAACCTCCTATGCCACTTCCAGAGCTCAGAAGATGATCCAGCCATCAAACAGCGAGAAGGGCCAAAAGAACTAGAGAAGTCAATTCGAAAAACTTACCGAATGGTAAAATCTGGCAAATCAAAGACCCTCTAGAATCAACCACAGAAGAATTGCCCTTCTTAAAACGCACTTCCAAACCATCCTCAAGAAGTTGCGAAACAGAAATCAAATTGAAGTTCAAATTCTTAACCAAAGCAACATTCTTCAAAGAGAAATGATCTGAAATGCGAATTGAGCCAATGCCACTTACTTTCCCTTGACCACTGTTCCCGAAGGTGATGTACTCTTTGGAGCTCGGGGGAGTGAGACTGGAGAACCATCTGCGATGTCCCGTCATGTGGCGAGAGCATCCTGAGTCCATGATCCAAACATCCTCCAGTCCCCGGTCCTGCACAATCAGTGGCTGTAAGTGGGAGCAAATGGTCCGGCATCAGGTTTAGCAAAAGAGCTAAACTAGTGTCGAGCCATCTGCTCAAAAGATGGAAAGCGAAAACCATCAAGAAAGTTCAGACCAAAACGCGGCTCAAAGCGCGGTCCTCGGTTCTGCCTAACCCTGCGGCCACGAGGTCCAGGACCGTAGCCAACAAGGCCTAGAACTCTGCCGGAACGAACACCACCAACTGGAGCACGGACAAGAACGCCGTCTCCTCTACCACCACCTATACGACGCGGCCTAGCCTCCAGCCTCTCCCCGCGCCGAGGAACACGCAGTCTACCACCCTACTGGTAGAACTGCTCCTGATCACCACGAGCCCTCTCTGCTCTCTCAACTCGCTTCCTCCTGAAGCAGAACTCCGCAAGATGCCCGTCTCTCTGACAGTACTCACAATGATAGGTGGGCTTCTTGGGATGTGGTTGAGGCTTGGGATGTTTGGGCTTGGTAGTGTTTGGTGTGGTCTTCTTGGGTTGAGAGGGTCCAGGAAGAGAGTCTAGAGAAGAGTGGAGGTGTTTGGGCTTAGGAACCCAGATAGGCTTCTTGGGTGGAGCTTTGGGTGGTTCATGAATCACTCCATCCTTGGGCTGACAAGCCTGGGAGGTCTCAGTGGAGTGAGTCTTGGGATACCTCTGCTCTGGGGTCATTTTGCTCCACTCCACTGCCCGGCTAATGGCACTCTCAAAGTCAGCCTTGGTGTAGGTGTAACCTACCCCAAACCCATCCTGCCTCTTGAACTGCTAGATCATCATGCCAAGCTGTGGCTCTCTGGCACTGATCCAACTCAGGATAGAACGGAGGTAAAAGTTCTCATTCTGAGAATCTGCTAGCTCCTCTCTCAAGGAAGCTAGAACCTCCACCTGAGACAAGCAGGTCTCACACTCACTCTCTACTTGGACAGACTTCCCGGCTTTTAGCTTAATCAATTCCATTCTAAGAGACAGGCAGTTCTCACAGACAGTGGGTGGAACTGACAATGTCTCAAGCTCTAGCCTAGTCTGCGCAAGCTCAGCTCTCAACCTCTCCAAATCACCCAACTGTTCATCGGCCTTGGATTTCAGCTCAGCTAAGACAGCTAGATGAGATGGGCAATCAACACAGGGTGCGACGGCAGTGGCTTGAGCATCTTTCAGCTCCAGCTGAGCGCTTTCAAGCTCAGTGGCCAAAGCGTCCCTCTCATCAACCCTTTCTGTGTACCTGGACTTCAGAGTCGACAGGTCACACAGAAGCACCTCACACTTCGGGCACTCACTGCTATCACCCAAGCAAGGGGAAGAAGATAGACTCTCAATTCTGCCGTTGGCCACGGCAAGCTCACTCTCTAACTCATCTATCCTCTTCTTAGCCCCCCTAAGCAGTTTTTCCCGATATTTCAACTCCTGACGATTGCTCTCAAGTAAGTCAACGATTTTGCGCTCGTAAGATGATACCTTGTTGTTGTCGTCGTCGGAGTCGTCGGAGGAGCTCTTTTCTTCCCTATCCCCAAGAGCCATTGAACAGAAGCTCTTGCGGCATCTTCGGCGCCGGTGTGAGTGGCTCTTCGGCTTGTCTCCGAAGGCCATGAAGCAGAGGCCCGCTGGATCGTCCTTGTCCTTCCCCTTCCTGATGGCGATCTCCTCATCGCTTGAGCTCGATGAAGAGGAAGAAAACGTGGACCGCTTGGAGTAGCTTTTCTCCATCTCGGCGAAGAAGGCCTTGTCGCGCTTCTTGATCTCTCGCCGGTAGTCCTTCACGGCCTTCTTGAAGAATCGAGTCTTCGGCTTGCCCTTGTTGAAGGATGAGCTCTCGTGCTTGCCGGAGTCATGGAAGCTGCCACCGGTACCCTTCTTGTATCCATTGCGCTTGGGGCAGTCGGCGATGAAGTGTCCTGGATCACCACAGTCAAAGCATCCGGATTTTGTGCCATGTCTTTTGAACATTCTCTTATCATAGACACGACACACCCGATTGTTAAAAAGACACAAATCATCATCTCCCAATAACTCTAGCTGGTCCTCAGTGATAGACATCAAAGAGAACCCAGCACAACTCACAGAAGAGGGATCAACAGAAGGTGTAGCAAGGGCCAGGGATTTTGATCCAGAACCAGTGAGATTTGATCTCAGCTAGATATCTACCTCAGTGGCCTTCAGCTTGCTAAACAACTCAGAAATAGTCAAGGTATCGTAAGAAGTGCTCTCAACGATAGAGGATACCTTGATCTCCCAGATCTTTGGGTCCAAGGTATGGAGAACCTTGAGCGCCTGCTCGTGATCTGAGACTAACTGAGCACCCTCAGCCTTGTTGTCCCGAAGCTTGTTAATGATCGATTGAAAGTGACCAAACAAAGCTTCAACAGATTCACCCGGCTTTTGTGTGAAGTTCTCGTACTCACGCCGGTAGGTCTGATAGAGCCGAGCCTTGACCTGAGCTGTTCCCTCATGGTGTGCCTTGAGGGTAGCCCAGATCTCTCTCGCAGTGGAGAGATGGCTCACACGCTCAAACTAAGTGGGACCTAAACCAGAGAAAAGAATGTTCACAACCTTACTGTTGCTCAGATGCTGAGCAATGATACCAGCAGTACCATGCTCAGCGACTGGCAATATGACAAACGTGGTGTGAACGCAAATGTCCCAAATGTCCGAACCCTGGTTCATGAGATAAGCTCGCATGCGAGTCTTCCAATTGTTATAGCCATAGGCTTCCAAGGACGGGACCTTGCCAGGAGACGTCATGGTCACTACTGGGGTTTAGAACCGGTTAAGGTATGGAAAAACCCTAACCAAGCTCTGATACCACTTGTAGGACCGAAAGTAGCGACCAGAGGGGGGTGAATGGGCGCCTAAAAAATTCTTTCGAATCAATGGCCTGCTCCCAAAACCCAACGCATTTAAAAAGAAAACTAAACAGCAAAGCGAGAACAAATTGACTAAGTCTGCATATTCGAAGTCTGCTGATTCAGAGGTTGCAGATTCTGAGGTTGCAGATTCTGAGGTTGCAGATTCGAAGGTTGCAGATTCGGAGGTTGCAGATTCGGAGGTTGCAGATTCGAAGGTTGCAGATTCGAAGTATGCAGATTCGAAGTATGCAGATTCGAAGGTTGCAGATTCGAAGGTTGCAGATTCGGAGGTTGCAGATTCGAAGGTTGCAGATTCGAAGTATGCAGATTCGAAGTATGCAGATTCGAAGCCTGCAGATTCGAAGTATGCAGATTCGAAGTATGCAGATTCGAAGCTTGCAGATTCGAAGTCTGCTGATTCGAAGTCTGCTGATTCGAAGCTTGCAAATTCGAAGTCTGCTGATTCGAAGTCTGCAGATTCGAAGCTTGCAGATTCGAAGTCTGCAGATTCGAAGCTTGCAGATTCGAAGTCTGCTGATTCGAAGTCTGCTGATTCGAAGGCTGCAGATTCGAAGTCTGCTACACAGAGTTGGACTTCACACAAGAAAAGGGACTTTGACCCTGCCAACTCGATCAAAAAGCAACACAGGAAAAGCAAGGCTAAAGTACTAGCATACTGTAGCTACAGGAAAGTAGTACTATTTGCTACCAGCCACAAGAACTAGTACTCTTGTGAAGAACAAACAGAAGCCACAGAGAAGCTTCTGCTTAGGAATAAATTAGTTGTGTGCAAACCGAACCAACAGAACCTTAAATGAAGTGCTGCGCATGAGAATCAATAGGAATAAAAGCTTCCAAACAGTAAAGAGCCAAATGAATCTCAGGAAGAACAGGAGGTTGCCTGGCGGCGCACACAGGGAGAGAGAAAAAAGCACGCAGGAACAAAATGACCCAAGGGATGATTGAAAAAGTGATTTCTAGAAGGGTAGTCCAACCCTAGGGATTGGGGCCCTATTTATAGGCTGCCCAATGGCCTAGAATATTCCACCAGCCCCTTAGGGTTTTTTACAGACGCAAGAATAAAGGAAAAGACTCTACTGCCCTTAGGTATTTTTACAGACACGACTGACTGATTGTGGGCCTAGAGTTACAGATGACTTATCCGGAAGCTAAGCTTTCGTAGCGACTACGGCTTCTCTTCTGGACAGTCGGATACAAGATCAATGGTTGTCAGTTTTGCACCGAAACTGACAAAGCCTCCACCGACTTTGCACCAGGTACCCGGATTAGGCCGGCCCGATTCCGCAGCTCTCTCAGCCCGGCAATCACTCACCGCCCGTTTACCTGAGTCAACCCTGGTCAACAGCCCAGTGGGTCTTCTACTGCTTCTGGCCCATTCACCCGGATTGGGCCAGCCCGACTTCGCAGCCTCCTCTGCCCGACAGTCGCTTGCTGCCCGTGTACCTGAGTCACACGCGGCCCATGAAACAGCAGATCTCTTCTTCTTCTATCCTCTTTGACTATCGTTGACAATGACTCATCACTTCTGGAGCCATGAGGCCCACGCTATTTAGCATGGCTCCTCAGAATGTTGAACTAGTTCAGGGCTATAACACATCATAACTACTTATGTCTCAAGATGCCCACGCAAGGTGGAGTTCTCACTATCTCAGGAGACCAAGCTGTAGCCCGAAGAGCGGAGTATGGCCCTAGTCCGACATTTGACCCTCGGCAAGTGCACAGTGTGTCGGAGCACACGGAGGAGGCTTTGGAGTCTTCAAACTCCTCGAAGGGCCTTTCCCTAAAGCCAAGCCCGGAAGGTGATGTGGTCATGAAGATAATCCTGAAAGATGGTAAGGAATATCCAATACAATTTGGCAAGGGGCTACCTTCGGAGATAGATACTTCACTAGAGGAAGTAGTTAAACAAAATTTGGATATCTTTGCCTAGACTGATGAAGACATCACCGGGGTTGACCGGAGTATCATCGAGCATAGTTTGCTTATCAACCCGAAGGCTAGGCCAATGCGCCAAGGGCTCCATAAGTTATCAGCAGAGAGGGCAGACCTCGCCAAGGTAGAAATGGAAAAATTGCTAAGGGCTGGCATCATCAGGGATGTAGCTCACACGGAGTGGCTAGCTAACCCTGTTTTTGTCAGGAAGAAGGGCTCCGGCAAGTGGCGCATGTGCATTGATTTCACATCATTAAATAAAGCATGCTGGTGGATTCTACGGCTAGCTCTGAATTACTGAGCTTCCTGGACGCATACTCCGGTTATCATCAGGTCTGGCTAAAGCGCGAAGACGAAGCCAAGACGAGTTTTATAACCCCCTCCAGGAGTTTTTTGTTATGTTCGAATGCCTTTTGGCTTGCGGAATGCTGGAGCCACCTTCTCACGTTTGATAGCTAAGGCTCTAGATCATCAAATAGGCTGAAATGTTGAATCCTATGTGGATGATATTGTAATAAAGAGTGTTGTAAAGCACTATCATAACCTATACTTAGCTGAAACATTTGAGAGCCTCCGACCATGTGGAGTTCGCCTCAACCTTGAAAAATGTATATTCGGGGCACAAGCAGGTAAACTGCTAGGGTACTTAGTTTCGAGTAGGGGAATCGAAGCTAACCCAACGCAGATAAGTGCATTGCAAAGAATGGCTCCACCAGAAAATCTGAAGCAGGTCCAGAAGCTAACAGGACGGCTCGCAGCTCTCAGCAGATTCCTAGCCAGATCATCCGAATGAAGCCTTCCAATTTTTAAAGCTCTAAACGGGTCAGAAAGCTTCAAGTGGATGCCGGAGTTCTAGAAGAGCTTCGATGATATTAAAGATTACCTCAGAAGCCCATCGACACTTACTGTGCCCCTCCTGGAAGAAACTCCCCTTCTTTATCTTGCAGCAACGGGCTCCGTAGTAAGTGTTGTATTGGTCAGGGAAGTTGAGCTTAAAGGAAAACTGGTGCAAAACCCAGTTTACTTCATCTCAAAAGCTTTGTCCAGAGCAAAGACAAGATACTCTTAGCTCGAAAAATATAATTAGCTTATGCTTTGGTAATGGCCTCGCGTAAGCTAAGGCATTACATTCTAGCACATAATGTTATTGTTCCTACCACGTATCCCCTTGGTGATATGCTTCGGAGCAAAGATTCTACGGGTAGGATCAAAAAACGGGCTGTCGAGTTAGCCCCCTTTGGTATTTCCTTCATGGTAAGAACAACTATCAAATCTCAGATCATAGTTGACTTCGTGGCAGAGTGGACTCCATCTACAGTCTGGGCTCCGGAAGAAACCTCCAAAGGTTCGTGGACAATTTTTTCTAACGGAGCCTATTAGGCATCTGGTGCCGGAGCTGGAGCTGTGATAATATCGCCATCAGGGCAGAAGTCCATGTATTATGCGAGGTTCAACTTTAAGACCACCAATAATATCGTAGAGTACGAAGGAATCCTGCTAGTCCTCCGAAAGGCAAAGTGAGGAGCCATGCTGAATAGCGTGGGCCTCATGGCTCCAGATGTGATGAGTTATTGTCAACGATAGTCAAAGAGGACAGAAGAAGAAGAGATCTGCTGTTTCATGGGCCGCGTGTGACTCAGGTACACGGGCAGCGAGCGACTGTCGGGCAGAGGAGGCTGCGAAGTCGGGCTGGCCCAATCCGGGTACATGGGCCAGAAGTAGTAGAAGACCCACTAGGCTGTTGACCAGGGTTGACTCAGGTACACGGGCGGTGAGTGATTGCCGGGCTGAGAGAGCTGCGGAATCGGGCCGGCCCAATCCGGGTACCTCGTGCAAAGCCGGTGGAGGCTTTGTCAGTTTTGGCGCAAAACTGACAACCGTTGATCTTGTATCCGACTGTCCAGAAGAGAAGTCGTAGTCGCTACGAAAACTTAGCTTCCAGATAAGTCATCTGTATCTCTAGGCCCACAGTCAGTCAGTCGGGTCTGTAAAAATTCCTAAGGGCAGTAGAGTCTTTTCCTTTATTCCTGCGTCTGTAAAAAACCCTAAGGGGCTGGTGGAATATTCCTAGTGTTGGGCAGCCTATAAATAGGACCCCAATCCCTAGGGTTAGGTCACCCTTTTGGCTGAAATCAATACTACTCCTTTGGGTCATTTTGGTCCTCTTGCTTTTTTTTCTCTCTCTCTCTCTCCAGCTGTGCGCCGCCAGCTTATTCTCAAGTCATTTCCATTACTGCATCTTTGTTGTTCTTCATGTTGCTATGAATCGTTATTCCTGTTGAGTTCATTCGAAGTGCAGTGTTTGTTTTGTGGAGTTAACGCTTCGGTCTACGTGCACAACTTGGTTTTATTCGGGAACAAAAGCTTCTCTGTTGCATCGTTTGTGTTCTTCCGTGAGTACTAGTTCTAGCGCACTGTAGCAAG
>JAAALK010000080.1:46160513-46219947 GCA_019279435.1 Zizania palustris | reverse complement strand
CTGGCCAACCGCATTTTTCTTAGAGCTTACATTGGTAAGACATCATATGAATTGCGGTTTGGCAGACAGCCCAAGGTGAGCCACTTGCGAGCGTTTGGCTGTAAGTGCTTTGTGCTCAAGAAGGGAGGGCATTTGGACAAGTTTGAGTCTCGTTGCTGGGATGGTATTTTTCTTGGTTATGCATTGCATTCTCGAGGCTTCCGTGTTTGGAACCTCGAATCCCAGCTGCTTGTCTAGACTTGTGAGGTTTCATTTGATGAGTCCTTGCCTTCGTTGTCTCCTTCTTTTGAGCTTTCTGGTGATGATGAGCTCGGAGAGTCCATCTTCGAGGAAGATGAGGATACTCCAGCTGCTGTTGAGGGTGGGCCTTCTGCATCCCCCGCAGAGCCCACATCTTCTGAGACTTCGACTAATGATGAGGGCGGACCTCTGATCACTTCTTCCACTTCGATCGAGCCCCCTCAGTCGGGTCCAGAGGTGCCAGCTGCTGACTCCAGTGAGGTGACTTCAGATCACCAGGGAACCCGAGCAGTTCAGCGTGACCATCCCTCAGAGCTCATCATAGGTGATTTGTCTGAGAGGACTTTGCGTTCTTCTGCCTCTCTCGCTGTGTTTGCTGAATCTGCGTTTGTTGCATCTTTTGAGCCCAGAGATGTTTCTCATGCTCTTTCTGATTCTAATTGGTTTAATGCTATGCAAGAAGAGCTTGAGAACTTTGTCCGCAATCGGGTTTGGACATTGGTTGAGCCGCCACCTGGATGCAACCCCATAGGCACCAAGTGGGTATTCAAGAACAAACAAGGTGAAGATGGGGTTGTGGTGCGCAACAAGGCTCGACTAGTCGCCCAGGGTTATTGCCAGAAGGAAGGTATTGACTTTGAAGAAACCTTCGCTCCTGTTGCCCATCTTGAGTCCATTCGTATTCTTCTAGCCTTTGCCGTTTCTAAGGGTTTTAAGCTTTTTCAAATGGATGTTAAGAGTGCTTTTCTGAATGGGTACATTGAAGAGGAGGTTTATGTTAGGCAACCCCCCGGTTTTGAGAACCCTAAGTTTCCTCGACATGTTTTTAAATTGCACAAAGCTTTATACGGGTTGAAGCAAGCCCCCAGGGCTTGGTATGACCGGTTGAAGCAATTTTTGTTGGGGAAGGGCTTTGTGATGGGTTCTGTGGACAAAACTCTCTTTTTGCTCAGAGTTGCTTCAGATTTCTTAGTCGCTCAGATTTATGTGGACGATATTATCTTTGGCGGTACTACTGATTCTCTTGTGTCCAAGTTTTCTGAGCAGATGCACAGTGAGTTTGAGATGAGCCTCATGGGTGAGCTTAAGTACTTTTTAGGGCTCCAGATCAAGCAGACCAAGGACGGCACCTTCATCCACCAAGGTAAGTACACTCGTGATATGCTTAAAAAATTTGACTTTGGTGGTGAATTAAAGCCGCAGATGACCCCGATGGGCACTTCTGGGGGTCTGGACAAGGATGAGAGCGGCGTCAAGGTCAATGAAAGGGAGTTTCGAGGGATGATCGGTTCGCTGTTGTACTTGACGGCAACAAGACCGGACATTCAGTTCGCCGTGGGACTTTGCGCGCGTTTTCAGTCTTCACCACGCGCGTCTCACCGGCAGGCTGTCAAGCGCATTTTCAGGTATCTCACTTATGCGCCCGATCTCGGTCTGTACTATTCAGCATCATCATCTCTTGATCTATCTGGCTTTTCGGATGCCGACTTTGGTGGGTGCCGGTTGGATCACAAGTCGACTTCCGGTACTTGCCAGTTTCTTGGTTCTTCTCTTGTGTCTTGGTCTTCATGAAAGCAATCTGGAGTTGCTCTTTCGACCACAGAGGCTGAGTACGTAGCTGCTGCTAGCTGCTGCTCACAGTTGGTTTGGATGATTTCCACTCTGCGAGATTTTGGGTTGTTCTTTCCTACCAGGATTCCATTGTTTTGCGACAGCACTAGTGCCATTAGTGTAGGGAAAAACCCATGTCTTCATTCAAAAACCAAACACATTGATGTGCGCTTTCACTTTCTGCGGGATCAATATGAGAAAGGTATCATTGACCTTGTTCATGTTGATACCCATCATCAGTTGGCTGACATTTTCACCAAACCCCTAGATCAGTCTACCTTTGAGCGTTTACGAGGGGATTTGGGTGTTGTGTATCCTTTTTAGGATATTTTGCGTCAGTTTTCTTTCTTCTTTACTCTTTTCTTGAGTCTTTCTGTGTGTGTTCATATCTTGCATATTCACATATCACACTTTTGAGCTTGCTTCTGTTATATGATTGAACTGCTTTACTTATTCTAGCCGGTACATGCTTTGATTACTTGTCGATGATCATGCTTTGCTTCAGTTCAAATGATATGCTGATATTTGTCATATGCATGGCTTTTATGCTTTAAAATTAAAAAATGATCACCATTGCTTCTGGTAACTAGCATGCGTAGGCTGAATGTTCTTGCTATCTGTTACATGCCTTGTAGCTAGTTTCTGACTTAGATGCAAATATGCAACTTGGACATCTGTATGCTTTAAACATGGAAATGTGCTATAAAAATGATGAAAATTCGAGAACAATGAAAATTCCATGATTTTTTTTGTGCATAACTTGAAAAGATCCAGGTGGGTTTGCTTTGTCGCATTACATTTGTTCTAGACTGCATACCATAGCACTTTGGTATGAACTAGGATAGTGTAGTGTATGCCAAGACCAATGTCTTAAGCTTCTGATGGTCCAGATCTGGCCTAGGCTTGACTTGGTCGGTCAGCATAAGGTTTGACATGCAAATAACCCCTGGCAAAAATGAAAAAAAAAAGGCTTGAAAATTGAAATGATAACAAGTTTGCTGAAGCACTTTGTTTCTGAACAAAGCTTATCTTGGTAGATATCAGTTAGCTTTTGCATCTCATGTTTTACCTTGCTTGTTTTACTGGAAAATGTGGTGATGCTTTTTGTTTGCAAAAACTGAAAAATGCGTGCTAATGACTTTCTTTAGATATCATCTGTTGCACTGATCATGCCATGTGTCTTAGACAGTATCTCTTTTGCTATACTTGTTAGATGTTGTAATTGCAGTCAATCATATTTGAGAAGCATGCTTTCTACACTCCTTATGCACTCCAGTTGAATTCACTGCATATTTTGAGGGGGAGTTGCATTTCAGGGGGAGTCTGTGTCTCTATTGAGTGCTTGATGAGTTCACTTGTCAACAAGGGGGAGATAATTTGGGATCAGAGTTTAAGGGGGAGTTTTTACTCTGTTGATATCCTTGTTGTTCTGAAATCGCACTCATTTTGAGCTTTTACGTTTTGGTTAACCATAATGACCGCTTCTTGCTTTTGTTCGGCTTTTGGTCATTAGGGTTAAACTTTTACCTTATTTTTATTCTTCTTTGTTTTCTTGTGTTTTGTTTTCGTGTTTCCACATTTGTTCGCAGGTGCTGAAGAGCTGAAGAAGAGGAGTGTTGACAATGCACTCATCAAGGGGGAGATTGAGGAGCCATGCTGAATAGCATGGGCCTCATGGCTCCAGATGTGATGAGTCATTGTCAACGATAGTCAAAGGGGACAAAAGAAGAAGAGATCTGCTGTTTCATGGGCCGCGTGTGACTCAGGTACACGGGCAGCGAGCGACTGTCGGGCAGAGGAGGCTGCGAAGTCGGGCTGGCCCAATCCGGGTGCATGGGCCAGAAGCAGTAGAAGACCCACTAGACTGTTGACCAGGGTTGACTCAGGTACACGGGCGGTGAGTGATTGCCGGGCTGAGAGAGCTGCGGAGTCGGGCCGGCCCAATCCGGGTACCTGGTGCAAAGTCGGTGGAGGCTTTGTCAGTTTCGGCGCAAAACTGACAACCGTTGATCTTGTATCTGACTGTCCAGAAGAGAAGCCGTAGTCGCTACGAAAGCTGAGCTTCCAGATAAGTCATCTGTTACTCTAGGCCCACAGTCAGTCAGTCGTGTCTGTAAAAATACCTAAGGGCAGTAGAGTCTTTTCCTTTATTCTTGCGTCTGTAAAAACCCTAAGGGGCAGGTGGAATGTTCCTAGTGTTGGGAGCCTATAAATAGGACCCCAATCCCTAGGGTTTGGACTACCCTTTTTGGCTGAATTCAATACTACTCCTTTGGGTCATTTTTTGTCTCTTGCTTTCTCCCTCCTCTTTCTTGTTGTGCGCAGCCAGGCTGCATGTTCATGAGATTTTTGCCTTGCATTTATTTCTCTCCTACAGTGCTTTGAAGCTTCGATTCTCCATCTGTGCACAACATCATTTTGTTGTTTCGATTCACGTGCACAAGCAATTTCTGATGAGTTTTTGGGCTTTGGCAGGCATGGGGAAGCTTTTGTTCTTCACGAGTAGAATACTAGTTCTTGCTGTTTGCAAGTAGTACTCCACTGTAGCTACAGTACTCCTGTGCCAGCTTTTTGCTTTTACTGCTCAACTTTTCGATCGGGTTGACAGGACAGAAGTCACTTTTCTGTCTGCTTTCAGGCGAAGCCATCCTCTCTGTTCGAAGCCCCTCAGCTCCGTGAGGCAGGCTTCGATTCGACCATACTCGAAGGCTTCGTTTCGATCTTCGAACCTTGTTTTGTGTTCTGTGTTGCTAGTTTCGAAGTACTCTTTGAACGGACAGCATCGCATACTTCGAATGACAGTGCGAAGGTACTTCGGCTCTAGCTGTTCGAAGTCCATACTTCGATAGATTTCGAAGTTGGTTTCGAAGCTTGTCGTTTTGCTAGGCTTCGCTTTGGTTTTCTGTGGCGTGTCAACCTTCGCTTCTCATTTCGAAGGTTACTCTTTTCGAAGGTAGTGTGTAGGCTTTGGATTTGGTGCCTCTGTCGTGTGACAGGCTTCGCTTCATTGTTCGAAGGTAGTCCGTCTGTGTGTTGTATTCGAAGTTTCCTGTTCGAGGTTTTTGGTTCGAAGTGCTCCGTTCGAAGCTATGTCCGAAGCCTTGCCTTCGAAGTACATACTTCGAAGCAGGCTCCAGCTCTGTCATACTTCGCCTCGAAACATACTTCGCATCTTGCCACTTCGAACTAGGCTAGACCAAAACACCTTCGGCATCTTCGACATGCTTCGCAATTAACCTCCGAAGCAGGCTCCGTCACCAACCTCCGAAGCAGGCTTCGACAAGCGAAGCAGTCTTCGACAAACATCTCCGAAGCAGACCTCGACTGGCGAAGCAGGCTTCGCCATGTTCCGAACAGGAGACAAATTTGGACAGTAACTTCTCATTTCACCTTACATGTACTTAGATCATTTCATTGAGAAGTTTAGGCCTGTTACACAGTGTTCATCTGCCTAGTTGCTCTTCTTTAATAGTTCTCTGTTTGACATCAGTTGCTTCTAGGTTAGATACCCTTAGACTTAGGCCTTCTATTTATTTTCTGCTGCTTAGTCTTTTGAGGAGCGTTGGGTATTGGGAACAGGCCATTGATTCGAAAGAATTTTTTAAGGCGCCCATTCACCCCCCTCTGGTCGCTTCTTTCGGTCCTACAGTAGCGCTTAGCAAAACCTAAAGAATAAACACCCAAACAAGGATTCCTCATTTATAAACTTTTCATTCATTAATAAAAGGGGCTTTTACAAGGTTTCTTGTACATGCATAAGTGACCTATGAAGCTAAACCTATGGGTTGGCTGGCAGAGCAGGTGGAGTCAGAGACAACGAAGTCGGAACTGGAGGCTTCAGCTGAGCTTGCTTCGTTCGGCGAGCCTGGTCAATCCAATCTTTGGCTGCAGCTTTGTGGTCTGTTTTCTAGATGGCCCGGAAAGCATCCCAAGCAGAAGCTACATCCACCGAAGGACGCAGTGAGTCTTCGTTAGCAAAGCCCGCAGGCATCGAACCCCTAACCAGAGCAACATATATTCCGAGAGTTTCGAGGTGACGAAGGACTCTGATCCCGACAACTTGTCTAGAGATCTCTCCGTACCAAACCCCGGAGCCCATCATCAACTGCGTTGCCACATGGATCATCTTCAGCTTCATCGAGGGGCTCGTTCGCCACAGCTGAAGACGAAGGGCACTTCATGTCAAAGTACTCCAAGGTACCTCAGAGGGTATCCATGGTACGCTCCACGATGGCGGCATTCTTTACTTCCGCCGCTTCCAGCCTGGCAGCAGCAGACACTTCAGCCATCTTGGATAGCAAAGTACTCTTCTGAGCCAATGCTTGTTGAATCGAGTCTTGAAGCTCCACGAGTTGCACGCTGGAATTTGTTGCTGCCTGCTGGAGCTTCTCGACCTCTGCTCTGAGCACCACACACTCAACCTCGGTCTCTTGGGCCAAAGCTTTGAGTGTAGTGTTGTTTTGCTGCTTGGTCCGAACTGCTTCGTCGGTGGCGGCTCTAGCCCTCCGTTCCTCGAGGAGTTCTTCCTCTAGTCACAGTGTTTTGTCTTCTGAGCTCTTGAGGGCAGACTGGAGGGTAGTAACCTTCCTTTTGAGCCAATTAGTTTCGAGCTCATTGGAATTCGCTGCCGCTATAGCAAGGACAAATTGCTGCAAAAAGCAAAGTAAGTACCAAGTAATTTCATTTTTTGATTGAATACACTTGTTGTACGTGACATACCTGAAGGGCAGCCCTTTCGAGGGCCAAATTGAGCTCCGGGGCTTTGTCTTCGCTCAAGACGGAGACCAGTTCGGAGTTCACGACTTCTTGGCATTTGTCCACTAAGGGTTCCAGAAGCGCCCAGAGGCCTGTCCGTTGCTCCAAGAATGGAGCCAGCAGAGGAAGCCAGGATAGGGCCTGGCGATCATCTACCGTGGCCTCCTCCTCCGAGTTGCTCGCTAAAGGATCATTAGAGGAGGGCGTCTCCATCAAGGTAGGGAGGGGACCAAAGCTCATCATGCTCTTACCCCTCCCCGGCACAAAAGTCAAAGCTGGAACTCCGGCTGAGGTAGATCCTCCATCGACCGTTGCCCCCTCGGCCGGAACTGGTTCGCCCGAGATGGCTCTAGTCATTGGAGCCACTACGTCAGACACAACCTCAACTCCAAGAGAAGCTAAAGCTCCATCGGTGATCGGAGCCATGCTACTCCTCGACGCACCTAAAAAAATTAAGGTATTCAGTGAATATTTGTGGGTAATAGTTATTGTAGGAATTGCAAAGGCAAAAGCTTCGAAGTATACCTTTGTCTGCACCTTGAGGGAGAATTGTGGGGTCCTCTAGGAGTTCATACATTCGGAGGTACTCTTCGAGGTCATCCCCCGAAGTCTACTCCAGTGCAGTCGCTACAGGCACCCCGATTTCTAGCACTATCAAACCGGCCACGGGTGAGTTAGGAAGGGCTGACTCAAGTCCTGAGCCAGCTGCGATGGGCTCAGGGGAGTGTGTTGTATTTGCTTCCGCAACCTCCTGAGAAGGAGCTCCGGCTGCGCCCAAGGCCTCATCTTCACTATCATATGCAAAGTAGTCCTCGAGAGCCTTCCCCATCTGGACATCAGAGTTTTTCTCTCCTGAGTCCTCCGAAGAAGAGCTCTGAATGCCTAGGGAAGAACATGAAGACACCAGAGTTGGTTGAGGAGGAGGCTTCGATGTTTTCTTCCCCTTCTTGACAAGGGTCTTGGCGGTTTTCTTGGAGGGCTCGATAGTGGCTTTCCTCTTCCGAGGGGACACTCTGGTCGAGTCGAAGTCTGGTAGAGATGGAGGATCCATTCCGAGAGCCCTCCACACTCTGTTGAAGTGCTCTCAGCTTCCCACCAGCTCTACCCTTCGCTATTTCTCCACCACCGTAGGGGCTCCGAGCACCTGTTCGGTGGCCTTTATGATTTGTTCCAGAGCTAGCGCCAAAGGAGCCGCTGAAAAGAGGTAGCATTTCATAAGTATGTTATCTATTTCCTAATGTGTTAATGCAGGAAGTGTTAAGATTTACCTAGGCTTCGAAGCTCTCCCTCCGAAGCGTGTTGAAACGCAATCGACTAGTCGACTCCGAAAGGAGGGATCCAGAGGGTGATGAATTCCTCCGCAAGATCCCGCATGCTCATACGGCTGGCTATCGAAGAAAGCAACCCCAGCCGCGTTGAGAGTAGGCTGGGGTTCGGACAAACATCGGCCTCCTTCCGAAACCAAATCTCTTGAAGGGGCCCTGTGAAGCTGGAGTCTTCTCTGACCTCGGCGTAGAACCACTGGAGGATCCAGTTGGTATACCACCAGTCGTTGATGGCATTCGCTGGAAAATGTTGTGCATGCTCCTTCCAAAGTTGGAAGTTGACACTTCTGAATGCCGTCAGCAACTTGGTATCTCCGGGTCCGTCCTGTGGCTTCGGTTGGCAGGTGGCTTCGTGGGTGGCGGCAAAGATCTCCGATCTTCCTTAACATCCTTTGGCCCGAAGAGCCCATTTGAAGATCGCCAGTCTTGCAATAGCATTGGGGGATAATTGCGGCAAGGTAATATTGAAAATTTCTAATACCTCTGACAGAAAATTGATAGCAGGGAGTCCCTGTACAGCTTCGAAGAATGCTTCAAACACTACCACTTGTCTGCTCCGTAGGCTTCGGGGTCGACTCCATTCCTGTAACACCCCAAGATTTAAAAAGAAATAAAATAAAAGAAATGTATTATTAAAAGAAATTTCTGAATATTATTATTAAAGAAAACCCTTAAAGAACCCTATTAAAGCCAAACAGGGAAAAATATTCAAAATCTGAACTTGAAAAAATTATGGGAGAAACTAGAGGCCAAAACATAATTTCAGGAATTTTTACAAATTTTTATCAATAGTGATTCAACCCTTAATCCAATAAATGAATTACTGGAATTACTTTAAATCAGAAAAGCATTTAAAATTTAAATGGGCCTCAACCTCGAATTAACCTCCAGCCTAGCCCAACCCAAGCTCGTGTCACTGACAAGCTGGATCCGCCTGTCGGCACACTCCCCCTCTCTCTCCTCTCCCGCCCGCGCCCGCCTGGGTCCCACTTGGCAGCCACTCGCTTCCCTCTTCTTCTCTCTGACCGACGGGGCCCGTTTGTCAGCCCTTCCTTTTTTGTTCGCCCGCTAACAGGTGGGGGCCACCTGTCGGATCCGTCTTCCCCGATGGAATTCCCCCCTTTCCTTTCTGGCGAGATCCCCTTCCGAATCCCGCCGCCGGCCGCCCCGATCCGGCCAGATCTGCCCTGGGATCCCTTCCCCCGACCACCGCAACCCCCTTCCAACCTTAGTTCACGCGTAATCTGGTATATGGAAGCTTATCCAAGGAGAAATGGGAACCTCGCCGGACATGGCAAGGAACCTTCGGGTTTCCTCGGTTTAACCTTCCATCCTCGCCGCCGGTGACCCTATAAATACCCCTGAGGTCGCCGCCCACTGCCCACAATGCCTAAGGTTTAGCGTAAGCCCTCCAGAGCGCCGCTGCCATCTTTTTGGGTTTTACCCTCTGCTCTACCTCCGGCCGCCGCTCACCGCCGCCTCAGACCCCCTCCGCCCTAGCCACCACCACCGTCAAGACCGCCGGTGTCCGCCTGTCCTCAGCCATGCCTCCGTTGGCCGTGAACGACGTCGGATCACCATCGCCGCTAAGACCCGAATGACCCTCGCCATCTACCTTCGTCGCCAGTCGCCATCAGTCGCTCGCCGTCACCGTCAAAGGTATAATCGTGACCGCCATCTTCCCCTCTCTCCATTTTCATCGAGAGCTAGGACCCTAGGCCGTCGCCGCCGTCATCGCCACCGCACCCGAGGCCGCCGTCGCCGGAGACGAAGGGAGTACGCGCCCACCTTACACCCGTGCCGTGCCGGACCGCATCGCGGCCGTCCGATCATGATCGTAGGGCTACGATTAAATCCCCTCGGGAATTAATCCAGACCCTCAGATCTGGTCAAAGCGGTACCCTGTAATCCTGGCCATTGATCGTAACTTAAAAGCTTGGATCGATCTCGTGCGTCCACGCGTACACTTTCGCCATTTTATTCTTGTCCGTTCAATCTCATTAAAACCCCCCGCCTCGCATCTGGCCACTGAATCTAGATCCAACGGTCCAGACCGCTCAGGTCCACGCGCACAGTGGCCTAGTCCACCGTGGGCCTGGCTCACCGTGGACCAAAGTTCATTTTCCAGTTTAAATAAAATTCCAGAAATTGATTTAAACTTTGAAAATTCATAACTTGCCCATTTTAATTCCAAATTTCACCATTCAAATTTTGTTAAATTCAGCATTTTATTCTCTATACATTAATGCCATAAAAACAGTATGTTACTTTAGCACAAAATAATCTTATGGATTAAATGAATAAAAACCCCTTAGGATTAAAATTATTAATTCAGAAAATAAATTATGAAAAACCTTAAAATATAAGTTTTACTGTTTTTCACCAAACTTCATAATATTAAAACTTTATTTCACATGATAAAACCCATAAACATGTATGTTTATTATTTGTTGGATTTTTATCTGTTTATTGAATGTATTGTTTATTCTTCCATATCGAGAAGACTACGAGTTCGTCGAGGAGCTGGAGTTTTATCCCGAGGTTCCTCCATCACCATTTGCTGAGCAAGGCAAGTCATCGAACCCTCCTGTGGAAATAGTTGATCATCATTGAGCCCAGTTTTTCATAATTATCGATATAACTCATAGGTTAATATTGCATCAGTCAAATATCTAGCCCTACACTTATATTTATTAGATCCCCATCCTTGTGTGCACACCCAAGCCATGCTTATTGATCCTTAACTCCTTATCACTCAACAAATATTATATTAGATAGTGCCCAATCTACCGGCACAACTGCTACAGGATAAAAAAAGAACGAGTCGTAGATAGCTGGATTATGTTATATGAATTTCCCCATTATTCTCGTCTCTGGACTATGTTGGAGTTGGCTATGTTATAAGTATGGTGGGTTCCGGGTGCAAGCTAGGGCATTGGTTGGTCGCACCCGGGGCACTATAAGGACCGGTCTGCGGGATTTGTTGCAAAGAACTTTCGTACCAACCATAAGTCTAATGGGTAAGTCCTAACTGAAAGTATGGAACAATCCGACTCGATGCAACATAGTGGAGGGGGCAAGGGGCAACCTGCCGGTGACTTGTACTGACGTGGCTCAAGGGGGGGTATGGTGAGGCTCGACTCGTCGAGACACGATACGAAACCCATAAGAGGGTGCTGTCGGGTCGAGGAGGACCATATGGAAGGTTTTGGCATGAGTTCCCGTGGTATGGGTCATCTCGTTACACTTTGGTGTAAGTGATGAGTGCGTGCCTTGTGGGTAAAGTGGTACATCTCTGATCAGAGTCATAAATCTTTTCAAAAAGCCAAGCCCACGGTCAAGGGTGGGTTGTGTGACTACTCGCGGTTAGTTTACAATTGTTTGAATGGTTGAGTTATTCATGGCATGTAAGGACTTTTGAGCGAGGTGGGGCTGACTATACCCCTCGAGTTAGAAGATGATGATGCATACCCATGTTTACGTTTCAGTACAAATAAATTGTTCACATTTAATTGATTTACAAATCATGCTCTTCCGCAAAAATTAGCCACTATATCCCTTGTCATTACCTTGCATTATATTTGCATTCGGTGGCTTGCTGAGTACGTTTGTACTCACCCCCGTTGACTTACACCACCAGAGCCCATCTACTACGAGGAGGATGAAGGTCTGGAGTAGCGACCCAGTAAGGCGAGACTGGAAGGAGGCGTTCATCTAGGACCCTTTGTTTTATTAGTTTCTCTTCATCTTTATTCACTTTTGTACTAATACGGTCAACGAACCGTGAATGATTGCTCGTATTGTATGTGGTCGCATGATGATCGTCTTGGTTTATTGAATTTTCTATGGAATTTCAATAAAAGTCCTGATTTATTAAATCGGGGTGCGACAAGATGGTATCAGAGCCGACTTGACTGTAGGAAGCCAAAAAGACCTGACCCTAGGATTTATATTAACCATATTTTCTTACAGAAACTGCTTACTCTCTCATCTTCCGAGGATTTCACAAAAACTTTCTCTCTTTTGTAGATGCCGGTCCATACCATGAGCGGGACTCTCCGTGACGAGGCAGGATTCATCCGCGAGCTTCGCGTGCTCGTCGACTTCTTGGGGTTTCCCCATGAGCCCGCGTTGTACAGGATCTTTCCTGATGCGAGCGGGAGCTACTGTGAGGTCACGGTTGTTATCCGCTCCTCATCTACACAGCCACCTTTCTACACCCATGGAGTTGGAGGACCCTCGTTCGTGGTGGCCAGCCAGCACGCCGCACTTTAGGCCCTCGCCGAGCTTCGACTGGTCTATGACTTCCACCTTCATGACACCGTCTACCGCTTCATGCCCATGTGCATGCCCGGGAGTCACCGCAACATCTACATTAGCCCCATCACACAGAGCAACTCCGCCATCGCCCACACCATGAGACTTTTGGAGGCCATGGACAACCTCCACACAGAGACCGTTCTTGACGTAGACAGCCAGCATGACATCATCGACTTCTATCGCCATACCTCGGAGAACTTGAACCGCGAGAATGCTGAGCTTCGTCGACAGGTCTAGCAGAACCCCTAGTTGACCCTCGAGGTAGAGGAGTTGAGGCGTCAGAACGAGCTTCTACGCCAAGGCGCCATATTCAACACTCAGCTCTGTCACCAGCTCAAGGAGTTGAAGAAGGATATCGAGGAGATCGCACCCCTTCCGCCCCGCAAGCAGAAATCACTTCGGATCCCCACTGTGAGACCCAAGAGGATTTCCCGCAGCGCACCTCCCACCGGACCTTCCAGTTCCACGACCCCGACCATTTCCATCGAGCCCGTGGTCGATTCGTCCCCTGAGCTACCGTAGACGTAGTTCTTACGATTGATTGTTTTCTTTTACTTGTTTTAGATTGTATTACCACTCATGTCAAATATAAGGCATGAGTGAAGAATTAAATAAATAAATATAATCGCAAGAACGACACGTTTTGAAATAAAGCTTAGTATCATTTCCCCTAAGAAAGTGTTGTCTAAATTGGAAACTTCACTATGACTAACACTCAAGGCTCCGATGCTCCTCAAAACGGAGGGGAAAACGGTAACCTGCCCCAGTGGGGAGCGACCGGGCAGAGGCAAGCCCCAGTCGCCAACCGCCCTACACTGGCCGAGATGATGGCCAACCAAAACCAGTTGGTAGCTGCCCTACTGAACCAGATGCAACAGCAGCAACAGCAGCACATGCAGGAGCAGCAGGCTCAATTTTTCTGTCTCCATCAACAGCCCGAGCTGCCTCGCCCTGCCACTCCCACTCCAGCCCCCGCCTCCCAGCTCTCGGAGTTCCTCCGAGTCCGCCCTCCAACATTCTCAAGCACCACCAACCCCATGGAGGCTGGTGATTGGTTGAGAACCATCGGAAAGAAGATGGATCTCTTGACTTGTACTGAGCAGGAGAGGGTGGCTTTTGCTGCCCATCAGCTCCAAGGTCTCACCGCAGAATGGTGGGACAACCTGCGCGAGACCTTGCCCGAGGGACATGTCCACACTTGGGCAGAGTTCTCCGCCGCCTTCCGCGCTGCCCACGTCCCCGATGGAATCATAGCCCAGAAGCAACAGGAGTTCAGGGACCTGCAGCAAGGGAGCAGGACCATAACTGAGTACCTGCATGAGTTCAACCGGTTGGCCCGGTACGCACCTAAGGAAGTCCATACCGATACGGCCAGACAGTCCAAGTTCCTGTGTGGACTGAAGGATGAGCTGTCTCTTCAGCTCATTTCTGGAGATTATGCCAACTTCCAAAAGTTGGTAAACAAAGCTATCATTCAGGAGACCCAGCAGAACAAGGTCGACCTGAAAAAGAAAAGGATGATCGCCTTCAGGCAGAACCAAGGCATGGCACAAAGGCCCCACTTCACACCTCCTCCACCGGTGCCACAATACCATCCCCGCTCGGTGTATTGTCCGGCACCACCCGCTGCCAACGCCGGAGCCGGACAGCCTCGCCCCGCTCCCACAGCACTAGCTGCCCCACCCGCCCTGGCCAAGAAGGCGGAAATTCTGCGCGACAAGCATGGCAAGCCCGTGGTATGCTTCAACTGCCGCCAGGAGGGGCATTACTCCCACCAGTGCCCCACCCCAAGCGCGCACAAGGAGTCGCGACGAACCCGGCAATCCCCGCCCGCGTCAACCACGTCACCGCTGAAGAAGCCCAGGCCGTACCCGAGATCGTCATGGGTAAGTTCATGGTACAGTCAGCCCTTGCAGTGGTTTTATTTGACACTGGAGCCGCGCACTCCTTCATATCAACTGCTTTTGTGGAAAAGAATAATCTGAACATAAGTGAACTACCAAGGGTCGTGCTAATAGTCACCCCTAGAAAACAGACTCTAGCCCAATTCTATAGTCCAAGGGTATGGGTAGATATCCACGGCACAATATTCTGGGCCGACCCTATCCTAATAGAATGCCAAAGCTTGGACCTCATTCTAGGAATGGACTGACTAAATAAACACCAAGGAGTGATAAGATGTGCCCGGAGACAAGTGACTATGACCAGTGAAGAAGGGACTGCCGTCACATTCCAGATGCCAAGATCGAAGTTTAGAAGACCAAGGCTACACCAGATTACTTTGGAAGAGATACCGGTAGTCTGCGAGTACCCGGACGTGTTTCCAGAACATTTACCAGGGATGCCACCCAATAGGGACATTGAGTTCCGAATTGACCTGGTACCCGGGACCACCCCCATTTACAAGCGACCATACCGGATGGCCGCCAATGAGTTAGCTGAGATGAAGCAGCAGTTGGAGGATCTTGAGAAGAAAGGCTATATCAGACCTAGCACTTCTCCGTGGGGAGCCCCTGTCATCTTCGTTGAGAAGAAGGAAGACAAGGCTAAGCGAATGTGTGTGGACTATCGAGCCTTGAATGAAGTAACCATCAAGAATAAATACCCGTTACCCAGGATCGATGATCTTTTTGACCAGCTGAAAGGAGCTACGGTATTTTCCAAGATCGACCTGCGGTCCGGATATCATCAGCTGAGGATTCGAGAGGAGGATATACCCAAGACAGCTTTTACCACTCGCTATGGATTATATGAGTGCACGGTTATGTCCTTTGGATTGACCAACGCCCCTGCCTTCTTTATGAATATGATGAATAAGGTGTTCATGGAATATTTGGACAAATTTATCGTGGTTTTTATAGACGACATCCTCATATATTCCAAGAATCAGAAGGAGCATGAGACTCACCTCCGGTTAACCTTAGGAAAGCTAAGGGAGCACCAGTTATACGCCAAGTACAGCAAGTGTAAATTTTGGACGGCGGAAGTAAAGTTCCTTGGACACATCATCTCTGCGCAAGGCATCGCAGTGGATCCTGCCACCGTAGAAGCAGTTACGGATTTGCTGCCACCCACAAACGTATCGGAGATACGAAGTTTTCTGGGCTTGGCCGGATATTATCGGAGATTTATCGAGAATTTTTCCAAGATAGCAAAGCCGATGACCAAGTTATTGCAGAAGGGAGAGAAGTTTGAATGGACTCCCGAGTGTGAGGAAAGTTTTCGCACCCTCAAGACCCGGCTGGTGTCAGCACCCATACTGACCCTACCAGATATCCGAAAGGACTTTCATGTTTATTGTGACGTATCCCACCAAGGATTGGGATGTGTTCTCATGCAAGATGGGAAGGTTATCTCATATGCCTCTCGTCAGTTGAGACCCCATGAATTAAACTACCCGACCCATGACTTGGAATTGGCCTCCGTTGTGCACGCCCTTAAGATATGGAGGCATTATTTGGTCGGAAATCGCTGCGAAATCTTTACGGATCATAAGAGTTTGAAGTACATCTTCACGCAGCCGGACCTCAATCTGAGGCAAAGATAATGGTTGGAATTAATAAAGGACTACGACTTAGGTATTCACTACCACCCCAGAAAAGCAAATGTGGTAGCTGATGCATTAAGTCGTAAGGGATATTGCACCGCCATCGTGATTCAGGATCACACACCTTTGTTATATAAGGTGATGGAAAAGTTGAATCTCGAATTAACCACAAGAGCATATCTAGCCACCTTGGAGACCCAACCTGTCCTATTTGAGCAGATCCGAGAAGCTCAGTTAGAAAACCTGGATATAGCAGCCATACAGAAGAACATGAGGCAAGGTAAAGCCCCATGATTTTCAGAGGACGAGAATGGCACCATATGGTTTGGAACCCGGATATGTGTGCCGGATAAACCTGAAATAAAGACCCTTATCCTAAGAGAGGCCCATGATACTCTGTACTCCATCCATCCCGGGAGTACCAAGATGTACCAGGACCTGAAGGAACGCTATTGGTAGGTTAGTATGAAGAAAGAGATTGCTCAGTTTGTAGCAGAATGTGACACCTGCAGACGAGTAAAGGCAGAACATTAGAGACCTGCAGGACTGTTACAGCCACTTAAAGTGCCTGAATGGAAATGGGAAGAGATCGGAATGGACTTCATCACCGGACTCCCATAAACCCAGCTTGGATATGATTCTATTTGGGTAATCATTGATCGGCTAACGAAAGTAGCACACTTCATAGCCGTCTAGATGACCTTCAGTGGCCCAAAACTCGTGGAGTTGTATATGGCCCATATTGTGTGTCTCCACGGAGTGCCCAAGAATATAGTGTCCGACAGAGGAAGTCAGTTTACCTCTCACTTTTGGAAGAACCTTCAGGAGGAGATGGGAACTAGATTGAACTTCAGCACCGCTTACCACCCTCAGACGGATGGACAAACGGAAAGGGTGAATCAAATATTGGAGGATATGCTACGGGCATGCGTCTTGGATTTTGGAGCAACTTGGGACAAGAGTTTACCGTACGCTGAGTTTTCGTACAACAACAGTTATCAAGCCAGCCTTCAGATGTCCCCATTCGAAGCCCTATATGGACGTAAGTGCAGGACACCTATACTTTGGGATCAAACTGGTGAATCCCAGGTATTTGGAACAGACATCCTTCAGGAGGCTGAAGAGAAAGTACGAATTATCAGAGACCGACTCAAGACAGCCCAATCTCGGTAGAAGAGCTATGCGGACAATCGACGTAGAGATCTAGCCTTTGAAGAGGGAGACCACGTCTACCTTCGAGTTACCCCTCTTTGTGGTACTCAACGGTATAACATGAGAGGAAAGTTGGCCCCTCGATATGTTGGACCCTTTCCCATTATTCGACGCCAAGGCGAAGTCGCTTATCAGTTGGAACTACCACCCTCACTAGCCAGGGTACATGACGTGTTTCATGTGTCCCAACTCAAGAAATGTCTCCGAGTCCCAACAGAGCAAGTGGACCTGCAACAGTTGGATGTTCAAGAAGATCTGACCTATGTGGAAAAGCCCATCAAAATCTTGGAAGTCAAGGAAAGGACCACCAGAAGTCGCGTCATCCGCTTCTGCAAGGTTCAATGGAGCAATCATCCCGTAGAAGAAGCTACATGGGAAAAAGAGGAAGAACTCAAGGCACAACATCCGGAGTTATTCGAGGATTGATCTGAATCTCGAGGATGAGATTCTCCTGTAAGGAGGATAGGATTGTAACACCCCAAGATTTAAAAAGAAATAAAATAAAAGAAATATATTATTAAAAGAAATTTCTGAATATTGTTATTAAAGAAAAACCCTTAAAGAGCCCTATTAAAGCCAAACAGGGAAAAATATTCAAAATCTGAACTTGAAAAATTTATGGGATAAACTAGAGGCCAAAACATAATTTCAGGAATTTTTACAAATTTTTATCAACAGTGATTCAACCCTTAATCAAATAAATGAATTACTGGAATTACTTTAAATCAGAAAAGCATTTAAAATTTAAATGGGCCTCAACCTCGAATTAACCTCCAGCCCAGCCCAACCCAAGCTCGTGTCACTGATAAGCGGGACCCGCCTGTCGGCACACTCCCCCTCTCTCCTCTCCTGCCCGCGCTCGCCTGGGTCCCACTTGGCAGCCACTCGCTTCCCTCTTCTTCTCTCTGACCGACGGGGCCCACCTGTCGGCCCTTCCTTTTTCATTCGCCCGCTGATAGGTGGGGGCCACCTGTCGGATCCATCTTCCCCGATGGAATTCCTCCCCTTTCCTTTCCGGCGAGATCCCCTTCCGAATCCCGTCGCCGGCCGCCCCGATCCGGCCAGATCTGCCCTGGGATCCCTTCCCCCAACCACCACGACCCCCTTCCATCCTTAGTTCACGCGTAATCAGGTATATGGAAGCTTGTCTGAGGAGAAATGGGAACCTCGCTGGAGATGGAAAGGAACCTTCGGGTTTCCTCGGTTTAACCTTCCGTCCTCGCCGCCGGTGACCCTATAAATACACCTGAGGTCGCCGCCCACTGCCCACAATGCCTAAGGTTTAGCCTAAGCCCTCCAGAGCGCCGTTGCCATCTTTTCGGGTTTTACCCTCTACTCCACCTCCGGCCACCGCTCACCGCCGCCTCGGACCCCCTCCGCCCTAGCCACCACCACCGTCGAGACCGCCGGTGTCCGCCCGTCCTCGGCCACACCTCCGTTGGCCGTGAACGACGTCGGATCATCGTCGCCGCTATGCACCCGAACGACCCTCGCCGTCTACCTTCGCCGCCGGTCACCATTAGTCGCTCACCGTCGCCTGTCAAAGGTATCATCGTGACCGCCATCTTCCCCTCTCTCCATTTTCGTCGAGAGCTAGGACCCTAGGCCCTCGCCGCCGCCATCGCCGCCGCACCTGAGGCCGCCGTCACCGGAGACGAAGGGGGTACGCGCCCCCCTTACACCCGTGCCATGCTGGACCGCATCCCGGCCATCCGATCGTGATCGTAGGGCTACGATTAAATCCCCTCGGGAATTAATCCAAACCCTCAGATCTGGTCAAAGTGGTACCCTGCAATCCTGGCCGTTGATCATAACTTAAAAGCTTGGATCGATCTCGTGCGTCCACGCGTACCCTTTCGCCGTTTTAATCCTGGTCGTTCAATCTCATTAAAACCCCCGCCTCACATCTGGCCGCTAGATCCACATCCAACGGTCCAGACCACTCGGTCCACGTGCACAGTGGCCCAGTCCACTGTGGGCCTGGCTCACCGTGGACCAAAGCTCATTTTCCAGTTTAAATAAAATTCCAGAAATTGATTTAAACTTTGAAAATTCATAACTTGCCCATTTTAATTCCAAATTTCACCATTCAAATTTTGTTAAATTCAGCATTTTATTCTCGATACATTAATGCCATAAAATAGTTTGTTACTTTAGCACAAAATAATCTTATGGATTAAATGAATAAAAACCCCTTAGGATTAAAATTATTAATTCAGAAAATAAATTAGGAAAAACCTTAAAATATAAGTTTTACTGTTTTTCACCAAACTTCATAATATTAAAACTTTATTTCACATAATAAAACCCATAAACATGTATGTTTATTATTTGGTGGATTTTTATCTGTTTATTGAATGTATTTTTATTATTCCGTATCGAGAAGACTACGAGTTCGTCGAGGAGCCGGAGTTTTATCCTGAGGTTCCTCCATCACTATTTGCTGAGCAAGGCAAGTAATTGAACCCTCCTGTGGAAATAGTTGATCATCATTGAGCCCAGTTTTTCATAATTATCGCTATAACTCATAGGTTAATATTGCATCAGTCAAATATCTAGCCCTACACTTATATTTATTAGATCCCCGTCCTTGTGTGCAAACCCATGCCATGCTTATTGAGCCTTAACTCCTTGTCACTCAACAAATATTATATTAGCTAGTGCTCAATGTACCGGCACAACTGCTACAGGATAAAAAAAGAACGACTCGTAGATAGCTGGATTCTATTATATGAATTTCCCCAGTTATTCTCGTCTCTGGACTTTGTTGGAGTTGGCTAAGTTATAAGTATGGTGGGTTCCGGGTGCAAGCTAGGGCATTGGTTGGTCGCACCCGGGGCACTATAAGGACCGGTCTGCGGGATCTGTTGCAAAGCACTTCCGTACCAACCACAACTCTAATGGGTAAGTCCTAACTGAAAGTATGGAACAATCTGACTCGATGCACCATAGTAGAGGGGTCAAGGGGCAACCTGCGGGTGACTTGTACTGACGTGGCTCAAGGGCGGGTATGGTGAGGCTCGACGCGTCGAGACACGATACGAAACCCATAAGAGGGTGCTGTCGGGTCGAGGAGGACCATATGGAAGGTTTTGGCACGAGTTCCCGTGGTATGGGTCATCTCGTTACACTTTGGTGTAAGTGATGAGTGCGTGCCTTGTGGGTACAGTGGTACATCTCTGATCAGAGTCATAAATCTTTTCGAAAAGCCGAGCCCACGGTCAAGGGCGGGTTGTGTGACTACTCGCAGTTAGTTTACAATTGTTTGAATGGTTGAGTTATTCATGGCATGTAAGGACTGTTGAGCAAGGTGGGGCTGACTATATCCCTCGAGTTAGAAGATGATGATGCATACCAATGTTTACGTTTCAGTACTAATAAATTGTTCACATTTAATTGATTTACAAATCATGCTCTTCCGCAAAAATTAGCCACTATCTCCCTTGTTATTACCTTGCATTATATTTGCATTCGGTGGCTTGTTGAGTACGTTTGTACTCACCCCCGTTGACTTACACCACCAGAGCCCGTCTACTACGAGGAGGATGAAGGTCTGGAGTAGCGACCCAGTCATGGCGAGACTGGAAGGAGGCGTTCATCTAGGACCCTTTGTTTTATTAGTTTCTCTTCATCTTTATTTACATTTGTACTAATACGGTCTACGAATTGTGAATGATTGCTCGTATTGTACGTGGTCGCATGATGAACGTCTTGGTTTATTGAATTTTCTATGGAATTTCAAGAAAAGTCCTGATTTATTAAATCGGGGCGCGACAGTTCCGAGGACCCGAGTCCTCATTCTGGGGCCCAGTTTCCCATTCACTGCCTCTTCAATAGATTCCGCCGTGCTTGTTGATTGACCGATGAGGAAGCTTTGCAGGATTGGCTTCTTGGATGGAGGGTGGAGCTCCCGAGGATTTTTTTGGCTAAGAACCTCCTGGAGCTCCCACCATGGCCACTACTACTGAAGCCGCCCACGCCTGCCTCTACGCCAAAGTACCCACTGCCGCTGCTATGGTCGCGCTGGTCCTCGCCATGAGTTGATCGCTCAAAAGGTTGAGAGGATATTTGGAGGTTGAAGAAAGAAGGCTCCGGAAATTAAGCTCTGTAAAATTTTCGGTGGGCTTCGACCCCCCTTTTATAACCTTTCTGCTAGCTACTGTGCCTCAATCGCATTCGCATTGCAGGTTCAACTTCTGTCACTGACAGGTGGGGCCAGGAAGTAAAAAATGTGTGAACCCACAGTAAAATTTTGACCGTTGCCTTTTTTGGGAGCATAACGGCTACTTGAAGGGTAACAAATCAAAACTAATGGCTCTTCATGACGTTCTGCCTCCGTAATGGTTCACTTCCCTGCGAAGCGTTCACATAGCAGTCCCGGTTCGATGTTTTCATCGGACATACTTCGATGTCAAATACCCTTCGAATATCTGTAACACCTTCAAATTTCTCTAAGTCGTAGAATATGAAAATATTCCTTGCATATATTGCTTTCTTGCCATATAGGTTAAATCGGAGAAGCATATTCGAGGGGCTATAGTTGGGGGAAAATACTTCATCCTCAGGACTTTAGAGATTAACAGTCAAAGATAATTCACCAGCATTGAAGTTTGCGTTCATCTCTAGAGATGATGAAGTTTCTAAGCCGAAGTATACTTCGGCTTCATGGTCCGAAGGTATCCTTCAAAGGCTCCAAAGCTACAGTGGAAAACAGCAAGACTGATAAGACGTCTGCCTTATCTACCTTCTCCTGATAGATTTTACTATTTTAACCCTATTCAGGGTACCGAATATTTTCCACTATGTCGGTTTTAACTGAGGGGTAAATAGGTCTTTTCCTTAGAGTTTTTACCTATAAATACCCCCCTTCTTACCATGTAATAGGCATCGAATACTCAACTATTCAATACAAAACTTCGAACTACTTTGAGCTATTATCCTTTTCGGAGGCTCGGAATAGTTCGCATCACAAAATATTCGTTTGTTAGTTCTTAATCTTCAAGAACCTGTTAGCGTAATATTTTACGCTAATAGAATGGTTAGCCAACCTAGTATTCGTCATGAAAAGGCCTCCGACAAGTGGCACACATGTATTGACTTCACATCCTTGAATAAAGCATGCCCACGTGACCCCTACCCCATGCCCCATATTGATCAATTAGTCGACTCCACTGCTGGCTCTGAGCTCTTGAGCTTCCTCGACGTGTACTCTGGATATCATCAAATATGGTTAAAACGTGAAGACGAAGCCAAGACAAGCTTTGTAACTCCTTCGGGAGTCTTTTGTTATGTAAGAATGCCCTTCGGCTTAAGAAATGTCAGAGCAACTTTTTCAAGATTAACCGCTAAAGCTCTAGGTCACCAAATAGGTTGTAATGTAGAAGCCTATATGGATGACATTGTAATAAAGAGTGCTTTAAAGTACCAACATAGTCTAGACTTAGCAGAAACTTTTGAGAGCCTCCGAGCATGTGTAGTTCGTCTCAACCCTGAAAAATGTATCTTCAGGGCTCAAGCTGGAAAATTGTTAGGGTATTTAGTTTTGAGCAGGGGGATCGAAGCTAGCCCATCTCAAATAAGTGCACTGCAAATAATGGCTCCGCCGGAAAATTTGAAGCAAGTTCAAAAGCTTGCCAGACGCCTCGCAGCCCTTTGTAGATTTCTGGTAAGGTCCATAGAGTGGAGCCTCCCAATATTCAAAGCCTTGAAAGGGTCCGATGATTTTATATGGACACTAGAGTGCCAGAAGAGTTTTGATGATATTAAAGATTATTTTAGCAACCTTGAAACACTCACTGTGCCCATTGCAGATGAAACTCTTCTCCTCTATCTTGTAGCTACGGGCTCCACGGTCAGTGCGGTCCTTGTTCGAGAAATAGATTTCAATGGGAAGTTTGTACAAAATATAGTATATTTTGTATCAGAATCCCTATCTGGAGCAAAAACCAGATACTCCGAGTTAGAAAATTTCACTTATGCTCTAGTGATGGCTTCTGAGAAATTACGACATTATTTTCTAGCACATAATGTAATTGTAACAACTTCTTATCCTCTGAGAGATATGCTCCGAAGCAAACATTCTACAGTGAGAATTGGAAAATGGGCCGTTGAGCTAGCACCCTTCGGCATCTCCTTTGTAGTGAGAACAATAATCAAGTCACAGGTGGTGGCTGATTTTGTAGCAGAATGACTCTATCTGCAGTATGGGCTATGGAAGAATCAAGTGAAGGAATATGGACCATATACTCCGATGGAGCTTTTCAAGCATCCGGAGCAGGTGTCGGAGCAGTGATAATTTCACCTTCAGGACAGAAATCAATGTACTGCACAAGGCTCAACTTTAAGTCCACAAATAATATTGCAGAGTATGAAGGAATTTTGTTATGTCTTCGCAAGGCACGTGCCCTTGGTGCTACAAGAGTTGTTATAAAAATAGATTCCCAAATTGTAGCAGGGCACATTGATAAAAGTTTCCAAGTTTGGCATCCGCAACTTGCTAAATATCTAGAAGAAATCTGCAAGATTGAAGCAGCAATTAAAGAGATTTTTGTTCGAAGCATCCCAAGAGCCAACAATACACAAGCTGATATCTTGGCAAAAGCTGCAGTCAGAGCCATAGATATTCCGGAAGGGGCTTTTATGAAGAGCTTGCCTCCCCTTCGGTACCCCAACTCCCTCTCGCGGAGGTCCTTTGCATACCGAACACCGACTGGTGGAGTTCAATTATGGAATTATTGCAAGGCGAAGCTAATTTGCTCGAAGGCCCGAAGCTATCAAGATTGCAGTTAAGAATCTGGAATTATCATATTATCAACGATATTCTATACAAGGCCAGAGTATGTTCTCCTCTACTTTGATGTATTTTCCAAGTTGAAGGCCAAGATATACTCTATGAAATTCATGAGGGCCTTTGTGGTAGCCATCTTGCCCCTCGAGCCTTAGCAGGAAAAACACTTCGCTAGGGGCTTTATTGGCCTACAATAGTAGCTGATGCGGAGACTTTGGTCCGCACTTGCCAAGGTTGTCAATAGATGGGAAGACGGAGTCATCGTCCACCAACACGTCTTCAAGTTATTGCTCCAGTGTGGCCAATGGCCCGGTGGGGTATGGATCTCATTGGCCCCTTCCCAATGGCAAAAGGAAGTTTAAAATTCGTAGTGGTAGCAATTGAATATTTTTCTAAGTGGGTCGAAGCAGAACCCCTCACAGCTATCACTTCGAAGAATGTACATAAATTTTTCTGGCAAAACATTATCTGTAGGTTCAGAGTACCTCGACAACTAACAATCGACAATGGCACTCAATTTGATGCCGATCCCTTCAGAGAGTTTTGTGAAGGTCTTGGTATTGAAATGTGTTTTGCAACTGTTCGTCATCCTCAATCTAACGGTGTCGTCAAGGGAGCTAATGGTAATATTTTATCAGGCCTGAATCGAAGAATAGTAGGATTAGCGAAGGGGCTATGGACCGAAGAACTCCCAAAGATTTTGTGGTCCATTCAGACCACTCAAGCAAGGTCCACAGGCTTCACCCCTTTTAGGTTACTACTCGGAGATGAAACCATGACGCCGACGGAGCTTAAGGGAGGATCCCTTCACACCATCGAACCTAAAATGGAAAATGAAAGATAGGCTTCGCTGGACCTAATTGAAGAAACAAGGCTTAGAGTTGTTGCTAACATGACGAAGTATCAACATCACACGAATACTTGGTATGATCCAAAAATTAAACTTTATGAACTTAAGCCGGGTCATTTAGTACTATGAAGCATTATCGCTTCGGGGAAATTAGGAAATATATGGGAAGGACCATATATCATCCTTCTTTCAGAACGTCCCGGATCTTTTAAGTTAGATAATTTAGAAGGTGAAGAATTAAAACATGCATGGCATGCGGAAAACCTTAAGCGATACTTCGCATAGGGGCTCCTTGTAATCATTTGTAAGAAATTTCTAAATGAATAAAGCTCATGGTTTGAGTAATACGTACTTCTCAAGATGATTCCTACTCCTAGTCGACGCATTAGGAGGACAGAGCTAATTGAGTAGGTGAGTATTATTCATTCGAACCGATTTTACAGACTTCGAGCCACCGACTCAAAGCATCCGTCAAGGTGGGAAAGTTACATACAAATGGATTCCAAGCCACCGGCTTGAAAGCATTCGTAAAAAGAGTCCAAAGAGACCAAACACTACGGATTCTGAGCAATTAGCTTGAAAGCATCCGTAAAAAGAGTCGAAGGAGACTACAGAAAGCGGATTCCGAGCCACCGTCTTGATAACATCCATAAAAAGATTCCAAAGAGACCAAATGATACGGACTTCGAGTAGTTAGCTTGAAAACATCCGTGAAAGGAGTTAGAAGCAACCATTATGATGGGATTCTAATACATTCAAAAAAGAGACCGAAGCGACTACATTCGAAAAAGAGTAGTAAGCTACTATATTCGGACTCCGGACCAATAAGGTCAAAGGAATTTTCAGGGTTCCTAGCGACCATCTATTCAAATTTTGGACTACGAGTCCTTAGTTCCTCTTTAACGAATCAGGGCTCTGAGCCACTGAAAATAAAATTATTGAAATTGTACTATTAACTAGCGTCGTGATCATTTGGCATAACCACATTCGATTGAAATTCAAAGGTGCTTACCCCGAAAGAGGGGCTGGGAGATAATGAGACAATTTCAAAGCATTCTAGTTTATATTTCTCAACGGATTATATTACATTAAGAAAAATCTATATCTAAGCCAAGGAGGAAGCGGAGACCCCTTGATCCCCGGAGTCTTCAAAACTTTACGCTTAACTCTTTTCCCCTTCTTTGAAGCACGGAAATCCCTTTGCTCTTGTTGAAGCTCGGCCCAGGTACGAATCCATTCGCGGCTTCTCTCCACTTGCTCCTTGCCAATGCACGCAATATTAACGACTTCTTCCTTTTCCTCCTTAATATAATCTAACACTTCTTTATATATTTCGGGTATAACCTCTCCGTGGCTTCCCCGAGGAATTGAAAATCGGGGATGCCTGTGAGGCCTTAAGGCTTCGAAGGTAACCCATTGGAGGCGAAGCTCTTCGTAAACTTCTAACACTTCGAGCTCATCCAAAAAAGCTTGCAAAGCCTAAAAACATTTCCAAATAAGTCTTTTCATTCAAAAGAGAACAAAAACATAAGTTTTTTACATAGGTGGAGCCCTAAGGAGAACTAAACCTTCGGGTTCGAAGGAGGTTTGCTGCGCGAAGGCTGCGCCCATGCTTGCTTTTGATAGAGACCTTCATCGATCCATGCCTTCACGGCTGATCGGCCTTCATCTCTCCAAGATGGCGAAAAAGCCTCGCAAGCTGCAACCACGTCAGGCGAAGGGGTCAACAGTCAGTCATCGCCAAAGTTAGCGGGGGCTGCTCTAGGCTCTGGTGAAATGGATAATCCGATGTCTTCATAGTAACGAAGCACTCCGAGAGCGGCTACTTGGCTGGAAATCTCTCTGTACTGAGTACCCGCAGTCTTCATTGTCTTCACTGCCGCTTGGATCATCTTCATCTTTCGCAGCAAGGAGTCGTTGGCAGCTGACGAGGACGCAAGAAGTGCCGAAGTATTCAAGAACACCCCGAAGGGCATCCATGGTCTTGGAGGCTGCACTCTCACACTTTATCTTTTCTACGGCCAATGCCTTATTTGATTTAGTTAGCTCGCACATCAAAGAGGAGAGTTTGGCTGTCTCCTTCATTAAGAAATTTTTCTGTCCGAGCAACTTCTTCCCCTCCTCCGCCAAACTTAGTTTCTCTTCTCGGAGCTTGACAAGTTCAGCCCCTACAGCCGCCTGCTCCTGTCGGAGCTTTTCCATAGGAGCCCAGAGTACAACCCGCTCAGCCTAAAGCTCCTCCTTCGTAGTCTCTAGTCTGGTTCTAGCGCACCGCTCTGCCGATGCCATCTCTTCCAAGCTTGAAGTCTGGGTATCAGAGTCGATAAGACTCCCTTGAAGGGTCGTCACCTTCTCTTTGAGCTGGTTTCATTCTCGCTCGTTCGACACAGCCGCAGCTCGAGCTAGAACCACTTGCTGCAAAGAAAGAAGAACAATGTAAGTAAATTATGCACCTATGTTCAAACTAAACTTATTTTTGCAAGTACATCGTACCTGGTAAGCCACCCGTTCAATAGAAGCATCAAGCTCTAACCCTTCGGCCTCTCCAAGAATGGAGACAAAGTCAGTCTCCCCAACTTCGCTACTAACTCAAGCAAAAGGCTCCAGCAAAGTCCGAAGTCCTGTCCTCCGTTCAATGAAGGGGGCCAGGAGAGGGAGCCTTGACAAGGCACTCCGATCATCATCACTCGGAGAAGGACTGGAGTGCAACAAAGCACCTTCGGAGGCCTCCATAGATTGACCTACATCTGTAGGCTCTGACGGAGTCCACCCTGGAATAGGAGTAGGCAGGGACCAACCTTTACCTTTACCTTTTCCAGGGCCTACCACCTCCTTCGGAGCTACCTCCAAAGTGGGAGCCACTTGTTCTACAGCCGGAGTTGACACCGAAGCCGCAGCAGGCTCCGACACAACCTCTATAGTAGGAGCTACCTCCATCAGAGCAATCATATAAGGACCAAAGGTAAATAACGTTGTTAAATTGTGCAGATAGAAAAGTGAAGAAAAGGTATCCAGTTGAGGCTTACCTCTGACCTCTTGTTGCCGGACGGGCACTAGACTGCTCGGGGGCTCGAACAATTTTCCAAAGTCCTCTTCAGACTCTAGATTTCAAACCAAAGGAATATCTGCAGAGATATCTTCGACTACTACAGATATCACTTCGTCCGAAGACAAGACTTGGGTATCCACAGTCTCGACTCCGCCTTCTTCGATGGCAGGATCATTCACCTGGCTAGACGAGATGTTTGTAGTCTTTGCCTGCTCAGGGTCACCTTCAATGGTAGGTGCCACCATCGTGTCATCTCTAACGGAGACTTTAGCTCCCATCCGAGAGCCTTCGTCCCTTGCAAGAAGGGCCTTGAACTCCTCCATCACCATGTCCGCATCGTCTTCATCTTCAGATTGTTCCGGTGACGAGGTTGGAGATTTCGAAGGAGTGAGGGCCTTCGGCTTTTGGACCACCTTTTTTGCAGGTGAATTCACCGATCCTGAAGGCCCTTCTTCGGCCTTCCTTTTCTTCGGAGCCTGGTCCAAAGTGGACCAGTCTGGGAGAGTTGGGGGCTCAACTCTGAGCACACTCCACACTCGGTTGAATCACTCCCAACTCCCGACCAAATTAACCCTCCGCTCCTTTTCAACGGGAATAGGGGCACCGAGAACCTTCTCCGCAGCTCGAACGATTTATTGAGGAGCAAGGGTCACACGCGGAGCTGAAAGATAAGATGTCATTTTAATTAAGTCATTTCTATAAATCAATACCGCTTGCAAAATACTTTGTAGGATATACGAAAAGTTTACCTGCGGAGATTAAAGGAATCTCCCAAAGTCCCCCTTCGGGTTTTCCTCAATGTTGATTGGCCAAGCAACCATCAGAGGAGGGATCCATAGTCCAATGAACTCCTCCGCCAAGTCAAACATACTCATGCGACAACTTACGAAGTGCAGCAACCTGAGATAGACTTGAAGTTGACTTTGGTCGGCTTGGACCTCCACTTCCCTCCGGTAGAAAATGTCCTCCAAGGGTCCGGCCAAGGCACAGTCCGTCCCCACCTCGGTGTAGAACCAACGGAGGATTCAGTCTGAATACCATCTATCATTGATGGCCTTCGCTAGAAACCGGTCCTGGAAGTCTTCCCGGAGCTGAAAGTTGATGCTCCCGAAGGCGATCACCATCTTCTCTCCTCCGGTTACGGTAAAAGTCTTCAGCTGCCATGAAGCTTTATGAAGAGCCGTGAAGATCTCCGCCCTCCCGGCGCATCCTTTGGCCCGTATAGCCCATTCGAAGATGGTTAGACGAGCAATAGCATTCGGAGAAATCTAGGGCAAGGTGACATGGAACAACCTTAATACCTCGGAGAGGAAGTCCACGGTCGGGAGTCCCAATCTGACTTCAAAGACTGCTTCGAACACCATCACCTCTCCGGCGCATGGTGCCAGGATCACTTCGCTCCTAGGTTTCCAAGTCTTGATTCTAGGTCCCATCTTCCCGACAGTTGAAGCGGTGATCGATTTCTTCGAGCACGACAATGCCCCAAAGCTATATGATTGGTCCGTATACATGGTAGACACTGGGCAGAGGTCATGAGGACCAGATGGATGAGGATTGTCTGAGGTCCCTGTCAAAGCTGGTGCTGCCATCACTTGCTGCCAAGCCAACGCTGAAGCAGGAACTGGAACTTTCTGGCTTGTCTTCGCCATTGGAGAAAGGGAGAGTTTGAAAGGTTGAGCTCAGTGAGAAGAATGATGAAATGTGAAAGAAGTCAATAAAGTATCCGAAATTTACCTTTACATTCTTATTTATAGCGTATATTTTTGTACTTTACGTTGCAGTGCGCCATTTGGGTGCCCGTTACATCTACAAAGGTGAAACAACCATTAGCTTCCCAAGAAGTAACAGATCTATTTTAGAGTCTAACGACTCTGAATTTTAACGGCTGGAAAGGCTAACGGCTATATTGGCTTCATAAAGTATCCAACTCCGAAGTTATTGTGGTAAAACATCTCCGCACAAGTTGGTTCGAAGGCCTTCAATTTATAAATACTTCTAAGAATGGTTAAGTTTTTCAAGTTCTTATCTAAATTTTAAGTATGAAATTATTTCTTGCATATACTGCCCTCTTCAATGCATAGACAATTAGGAGAGAAGTATTTGAGGGGCTACTGTTGGGCGAAAATATTTCATCTTCGACAGTCCAAGGACTTTCAAGTTAACACAAGCAAAAGAAACGAAGTCAAGAACTCTGTTCTCCGAAGACCCTAAAGGCAATGAGGCTTCGTCGGTTCATAGCCTTAAACAGCAGAGACCTCCATCAAAGCTTCGATGTAACAAAACCTCCTGAAGCCTCTTCACTCGAGGGGGGGTCGCCAGCAAGGATAAAAGATTTATCTTCTCACTAATTAGATTATTTTTTTACTCTTTTACCCCTACGAAGAATACTAAACAATATCTTCTTAGTCGGTTGTAATTAGAGGGTAAAGAAGTCTTTTCCCCATGTATTCGGTCTATAAATACCCCTCTTCACTCTGTAAAGGGTATCAAATACTCAGATATTCAATACACACTTCGAACTATCTCAAGATATTAGCCATTTTAGAGGTTTGGAATAGTTTACTCAAACACACATTGTTTGTCAGGCACTCAATTTCCTAAACCTATTAGCTTAATCTTTTATGCCAACAATGACCAAAGTCGAACAAGATTCTTTGGGTCCTCTTGCCGAAGTATTCGATGCTAGGTCTGCTTCCGTGGTTGATGTCGAGGGAAGTAGGGGATCATCTCTGAGGCCTTCAAATTCTAATGGATCTTCTTCTTCAATGATGGTCTCATCCAAATCTTGCTTAGTGGCAAGCTCAAACGAAGTACTAACACAAGGAAAGACTCATCAAAAGTCACATCACATGACTCGATGACATTGTTTGTATCAAGGTTGAAAACACGATATGAATAACCATGAAGTGAATATCCCAAAAAGATACCATCAAAATAACGTGACTCAAATTTGTCAAGATTACCATGTTTTAGAATGAAGAACCAACAACCAAACACTCTCAAATGAGTAACTTTGGGCTTCCTTCTAAAATGCAGCTCATAAGATGTCAAATTCAAAAGTGAGCACAAGAAAATCTGGTTGGAGATGTAACAAACAGTGCTCATGGCCTTATCCAAAAATCTTATAGGAGTTCTATGATCATCGAGCATTGTCCTGGCCATCTCCACTAGAGTGTGGTTCTTTCTCTCAACAATACCATTTTGTTGAGGAACCCTTGGAGCAGAAAATTGATGTTCAATTTCATGCTCAAGGAAAAAGTCAACAAAGAAAATATTCTTGAACTCAATTCCATTATCACTTATAATTGTGTTCAATACACGAGGGACTTCAGTGAATAGACTCAAAGCTAAGCTCTAAAAGTGTGAAAACAATTCATCCTTGCTTGCAAGAAATAAAACCTAAGAATACTGGGAGTAGTCATCCACCACGACAAGGACATACCATTTGCCACCTAAAGAACTAACCCGAGAAGGACCTACAGTGTCCATATAGAGAAGTTCTCTGAGTTGTTCTGTCATCGCCACATTGATTGGTGAATGAGAGGCAAACACCATCATTCCATGTTGACAAGGAGCACAAACAAGATTCTTCTTAAACTTGAGCTTGGGCAATCCTCAGATAAGACCTAGGGCACTCAGTCGAGTTAGCATGTCAAAGCTCATATGCCCTAGTCTCCTATGCCACATCCAGAGCTCAGAAGAAGGTTTAGCAATAAGACAATGAGAAGAACTGAAAGACTCAGAAAAGTTAGTTCCAAACACCCTCCCTATTCTGGAAATCTTACAAACCAAAGTGCTAGAACAATCGAGAACTTGTGAAGTATCGTGTCTGAAACATAGTTCCAAACTGTCATCAATCAAATGAGATATAAAATTAAATTGTATCCCAAATCCTCAACCAAAGCGATATCTTTGAGAATGAAATTTTCATTAATTCTATGAGCCTAGGACTTATAGAGGGCATTTTGGTCTTTTCCTTTGGCGTGCGTTCCTATAAAAGCAGGGCCAAGCCCTTGTAACAAGGTAGCTTCTCCAGGAGCCATGAGAACCCTGGAACTCACTATACTACACCGAGGCATACCATGCCAAATCCACCACAAACTGGACGTAGGGCTATTATCCCTTAGGGGAGGTCCGAACCAGTATAAATCCTTTCTCCCTCTGAGAGAATCCTTCGAGGTTCATTTTACACACCATATAAACACATACAAAACCTGTGCTGTAGCTAACACAATTGCTACAACAGTTGGCACCGTCCGTGGGGACCTTAGTCCTAAAAGCTAAGTTCTCTACCACTGTCTGCAATTCGAAGTGCGCTTGAGGAGGGAACTTCGAAACTTTCTTGCTTCGCGCACCCTCCGGCAAGGGGCTTCGGGTGCAGTTCGAAGGCCTTCCTCGCCTTCCTCCATCCTTCCCGTTTCGGAGCTCACCCTCCAGCAAGGGGATCCGCTTCAAATGTCGAAGGTCGTCAAAGCCCTAGGGGCTACGAGGTATGTACACTACCGAAGCATCTCTTCGATGTACCAATCTGCAATTACATTAATACAAAATCGAAGCCCTGCTTCGCCTTAAAATCGAAGCACTGCTTCGCCTTAAAGCCGAAGCCCTGCTTCACCTTTAAAGCAAACTTTTGCTCCATCTCGTTAAAAAGTCGAAGCCTCGCTTCGCGTTTTAAAACCGAAGCTATGCTTTGCGTTTTGAAATCGAAGCCTTGTTTCCTTTCAAAAACCCGAAGCCTTGCTTCGCTTTATCAAAAAATCAAAGCCTTGCTTCGCCTTATTTAAAAATTCAAAGCCTTGCTTCGCTTTACAAAATCTAGAGCATCCCTCCGAAGGCTACACAGCGCCTCCAGGCCCGTAGCTGTGGGCTTTGAGACTTCCGGGTGACGGCTCGGCAAGTCCGAGATTCCAGGCTCCGGCCTGATGCATCCTCGGGTCGAAGGTGGCCCAGGGTCGTAGGTGATCCAGAGTCAAAGGTGGCTCAACCTATCGCAGGTTCGGTGAATCCACAATAAATATCCTTTTCACTACAGGACCAAGCTCAAGAAGCCTTGCTTCGCTATCTAAACATGCACCGAGGCCTCGCTTCGCGTGACGTGATCCAATCTAAGAATTAAGCATCTCGAAGTCATGCTTCGCTTAAAATCTAAGTGCATTTCGGAGCCTTGCTCACGCACAGCATCCAAATCCAAGCATGCTGAAGCATGCTTCGCTTAATTTGGCTACGCTGAAGCCTTGCTTCACTCCAAATTAATGTGTTCGAAGCCCAAAAGAGGCCTTCGCTCGATGTGTTATAAGCATTCGAAGCCGCCAAAAAGGCACACCCCTTCGCATTTTTAATTGCCCGCACCAGCAACGACTAAGTCCCTAGCTACCACGATCAAGGGGGAAGCATGTATGTGAAGTGTACAAATGTAATGCGCAGTACGAGCATGACAAGCTAAAAATGTTTGAAGCCATCAAACAATGCGAAGCATGCAGACGAAGTATGAAAATAAAACAAACTCCATTCATTGAATAATAATTGAGAAGTATGTTACAATATACTTTGAAAACAAATTACGAGTAGTTTGTATCTAAGACTAAGAAAAAGCGAGCTCGAGGCCCCAACCCTCGCTTGCCCTTCTTTCGGCCAAGGACCCCTCAGCTGGACGAAGCTTTGTCGGAGCCTGCTCTCCCACGTCCGGTTCATCAACGCCCCAGAGCCTGCAGACCCCGTCTTCCACTTTGCCGGTCACTCCAAGTCTGCGAGGCAGGCAGTGTCGTGTCGAAGGCAGAGAAGTCTAAGGCTTCATCGCCTGCCAAGGCCATCCGCGAAGGCAAGGATGAAGAAAACCGAAGGGACTCCGTCTTCACAATAGCTAGCAGATCATGGACTACTTCAGGGATGGCTTCGCCGTTAGGCCCCCTCGGAAGTTTAAACTGAGGGGGGCCTTCAGACCTAGCTACCTCGAGGACCGCCCACAATTGGCGAAGTTCTTCAGAGTCCTCAAGTACTTCGAAGTCAACATTCAGAGACTTAGCCTTGGCAGGTATAAAGCACCCCCACATTCATATTAATAAACTGATAAGTTTTTACAAACCTACAGCTAAGAATTACAAGGAGCCTAAGGAGATCTACACCTTCGGAGGCGGAGGTGCCGACGTCGAAGGCTGAGCTGGCGAGGCATGCACCCTGGCTCGGCGAAGGCGGAGGGCTTTCTGAAGCTTGAGGACTGCTTTGCAGCCTAGGTCCTTCCAAGGCTCCTGAAGTCGCCGCCAAGCTCCGTGGACACCGACTGGAGGTGTCACCAAGTGCTGGCCTCCGATGGCCACCGGAGTCACCGAGGTTGCTGCTTCGAGGTGGTTGCACCCCGCGTCATGAAGCATTTGCAACACCCCTTGACCCTCAACTCGGCCGGGCATCAAGGCGAATCCCTTCAAAGATTGTTCCGCCGTCGCAGCCACCACCTTCAAAAATGCGACGCGGTCCCCAATTGGATCCTGGTTGCTGAAGTCTAGAGCCCGACACTCGGTCCCTATTTGTTGTAGGACCTCAGTCAGGCTCAGCGTGGCTTCACCGATGTTGCTAACGACAAAATTTTCAAGGCACTGAGCTCCTTGGCGAAGCTCGGAGTTCTCCTTCGCCAGCTGGGCTTCGGCATCCTTCGTAGCTTGAAGCTCCGCTCAGAGCCTGTCGGTCTCCGTGGCCAAGGCTTCCCTAGCCTTGTCGGCCTCGCCCCTTGCCGCCTCGGCTGAAGCTTCGGCCCGCCTTCGCTTCTCGGCTTCCATTGAGACTTCGCGTCGGAGGGCCTCCTTCTCCCCCGCCAAGCGCGTCATCCGCCTGTCCGCAAAAGTTGATGTTGCTGCATTCAATGCGAAGGCCTCAAAGAATTCAAGAAAATCATAAGTGTTGATCAAAGACCAAAGTATAACTCGAAGGCTGCGTAGGACTTCGCTCACCTGGATGAGGGCTTCGTTTACGTAGATGAAGAGGTCCATGGGGTTTGAATGGCTGAGTTGAGCTACCAAGCCTCCTGCCTCCACAGTTGCGCAGCCCTCACAGAAGTTGTGGATGGCCGTCTCCATCGCGGCCCCCTTTGGCAGCAAAGGCCAAACAATTTCCTCAGCCGCAACTACCTGCACAGGCTTTGGCAGGGCTGAGCTTCGATCCACCACCTCGATTTCCTCGTCGCCTCAAGGGTCCCCTTCGTCGCGACCGTTGCCTCCATCTTCTTCAGACGACGAACTGTCGGACTCCGAGCTGTCGCTGCTGCTGCTGCTGGAGACCTCTGTTGGCTTCGGAACGGTGGGCCTCGCACCGGCATCATCTTCTGCAAAAAAGTTCAAGTCAAAATCCACATATAAAAGAGAAGTATGTTTAAAGTATCTACCTTCGTCGGAGATTTCTTCGAAGGTAGAGGGGTCAATGTGTGCCCCCAGTCCCTTCGCCGCGAAGCTGGCACGTCGACCTCCGCGCCCGGAGCCGTCGCCATCGAGGTCTTCGCTGCCACCTTGGTAGCTGTTGCCGGAGCCCTTTTTGGCTCCGCTTCTGTTTGAGGTTTTGTGGCCGTTGCCTCCTCCGGAGTAGAGGCTTCGGTCGCGAGGACCTCCGGCCGAGCCCTCGAAGTTTCGGGCTCGTCGTCGTCCCCCCTTTTCCTCTTGGAGCTAGTTGTCGAAGGCACCAGATGGGAGAAGTCTGGCAGAGCCTGGACCTCTTCGTAGCCGAGCAAGGTCCACACCCTATTCCAATGCTCCCAAGTCCCCACCAAATCAAGCTGTTGGGCTTGCTCCTCCGGTGTCGGGGCCCCAACAACACGCTCCGCCGCCGCGATGGCCTCCTCCGGAGTCCTCACTTCAAGAGTGCCTTCATCAACATTCCAAGTTAGAGTAAAGTTTTTGGCGAAGTATGAAAGTGGAAAGGATTCGAAGTCTTACAGATATGTTCTATTGCCACTTCGTTTAGGCCCCATCGGCCCAAAGGTTGGAAAAGGCCCTTCGGCCAAGAGAGCGCAAGTGGGCTGAGCCGGAGGGTGATGAACTCCTCTACGAGGTCCCTCATTCTCATCTTTGCGGCCACCCTCCGAAGGAGCGAAATCCTCGAGCGAAGGGTGTCGGAGCTGGTCTTCACCACGCCTTCGCGCCGGTAAGAGATAAGTGCATTGGTACTCCAAAGGGGATAGTTCACGCCGACAGAGGCATAGAACCACTCTTGATCCCACTTCGAGTACCATTTGCTGTTGGCGGCCCTCGCCGGGAAGACATCTTGGTACTCCTTCCGAAGCTGGAAGTTGGCGCTTCCGAAGGCCAAAGCCCTTTTGACGTGGTCTACACCCTCCCTCGGCTTCGGTTGGCAGTTGGCATCGAGGAGGGCAACGAAGACGTCAGCGCGGCCCTCGCAACCTTCGGCCCTCATGGCCCATTCAAACACAGCAAGCCTCGCCACAGCGTTGCGCAAAAGTTGAGGAAGCTTGAGGTTGTAAGCCTTCAGGACTTCGCTCAACATCCCCACCGCTGGCAGTCCGAGGCTGGCTTCCAAGAAGGCTTCGAACAGCACCACTTCGTCAGCCCGAGGCCTCGGTATAGCCTCCGACTTCTCCGGCACTTTAAGTTGAATCTTCGAAGCAATCTTTCCCTCGCAAGCCCTCCGGACAGACTCCTCTGTGGAGATCAAGGCTCTCATCTCCATTGTTTGCTCGAACTTGTCGGAAGGTGACCGAAGGTCCTTCAGCCCCAACCGCCTCGGTGCAGGCTTCGCTGCCGCTGCCTGCACTTGGGCAGAGCTCGATCCCAAGGCCAAAGCCTTCGAAGCAACCTTCTTCGGCATTTTGTGGAGCTTTTGTGCAAAGGGGATAAAGCTTGCGAGGGGTGCTTCGTGCGAAGCTAAGGAGGAGAAGAGAGCGAAGGATGCAAGGCGCTGAGAAGAAAGCAAATGAGAGGTGTGTCGAAGCCGTGTGTGGTAAACCCCTATTTATAGGTGGTAAAAATCCCGACGGTTCGTGGGCCAAAGCCATTGACAGGTGGGCCTCCAACGAAGGCGAAGCGTCCCAGCGCACTGTAACGGTCAATTTTATAGCCATTGCGGGGTCAGTTGATCCCCCCGAGGTCATTCTGACAGCCGACGTAGGCAATTATTACCTGCGCATTTCGAAGCCACCTTCGGTCCAAGCTCTGAAGGCCTATTTTCCCTGAAGTTGTAATTTTCTATCATTTGTCCCAAGGGCGCACGCACCCCTTCGTCCCGAAGGCCTGCAAGCAAGGGGCTACTATTGGGGGAATACGTTTTGCCTTGAACAGGGGCCAAATGACGTCAGCCTCCAACAGTCTTCAGCCCTCTGGAGCGAGGCCTCCGAACCCCTTCAGAGCCCTCCGGAGCAAAGCCCTCTGGAGCGAGGCCTCCAAACTCCTTCGGAGCCCTCCGGAGCGAAGCCCTCAAGATCCCTTGAAGTTTGCCAGAAGCTAAGTCTCACGCTAACTTCGAAGTTAGCCTCCGGGCCTTATTCGGAGTTAGCCTTCGAGCCTTGCTTGGAGTTAGCCTTCGAGCTCTGTTCGGAGTTAACCTTCGAAGCTCCCTTCGGAGCCCCTGAGAGCCAGTCTCCGGACCCTTTCCGGTCAATTCAAACCTATGTCTCCGAGAACCTACTTCGGAGCCCAGTTCGGAGTATACTTCGAAGCCCACTTCGTAGTGTACTTCGAAGCCTCCCTTGCAGCCTCCGCCTGAAGAGCTCCGGCCCCTACTCCAAACCCAGGAAATATCTGCACCACGCTACAGTGTAGAAGCTATACCAGGGGCCTCTGTGCCCCTAGTATGTCGTTTAGCTAGGTCAAGAAGTGACGTTGTCTGACACGTCTGTAAGGCTGTAAAGCACTTTTGTACAGTAGCTAGCTCCTTTTCCCCTTTTTGCCCCTATGAGCCTAGGACTTATAGATGGCATTTTGGTCTTTTCCTTTGGCCTGCGTGCCTATAAAAGCAGGGCCAAGCCCTTGTAACAAGGTAGCTTCTCCAGGAGCCATGAGAAGCCTGGAACTCACTATACTACACCGAGGCATACCATGCCAAATCCACCACAAACTGGACATAGGGCTATTATCCCTTAGGGGAGGTCCGAACCAGTATAAATCCTTTCTCCCTCTGAGAGAACCCTTCGAGGTTCATTTTACACACCATATACACACATACAAAACCTGTGTTGTAGCTAACACAATTGCTACAACACTGAAGGAGAGGTATTTTTGTAAGTGAAATCAACCAACATCTTTTACTCAAGAACCACATTATTTACTGAAAAACAGAAGTCCCACAACTCTCAGTTTGGTTCATTGCAGACAGTATAACCTGCTAGCAAAACAGAACTGAAGATGAACTAGCGAAGGTGCAAAAGTAAAATATTGTTTCACACAAGGATCAATCACAAGAAAGAGGATGAACTGATGTTGATCTGTTAGCACAAAAACATACTATCAAATGATTCCTCAGATTGCAGAACCAGAAAGAGGCAGCACCCTCAATTTTTATTGACAAAAGGAACATAACATTGCGAATACACTATTCATGGTAAGAACTGAAAACTCAGAACACACATCCAAGAATATTCAGATTTCATATTAGAGAGGAAAAATTGCAGATCACCAGAAAATAGAAGGCAAACTGATTTCAGAAAGTTGTGAGAGTAGCAGCAGCACAGAACTATTTCAGGTTCGACAATATGAACAGTTCATGGCGCAAACACTGCTCACGGTAAGGCTCAGAATACACACACAAAGCACATGCTACTTCCAAGTTAAACAGAAAAAACTTTGCAATATTTCATACCAAAAAGTGAACAGAATTCATGTAGAAGAGGACTGCATAACTGAAAAGAAAATTTCTGGTTCTCTAATAGAGTAGGCAACCCTCACCCTTGGGCATGGAGGCCTTTAAATAGGCACACACTAGGGGGGAAACTTACAAAGAAACCCTTAAGTTTTTTTAGTTTAATTAAAAGACAATGGACTATTTTCAGAATAATACATTCTGAAAAATACCCAAATTTTGACTCTAATTTATTACAACTTTGACCCTATATTTTTAATATATTTTAAGAATTTTGAAAATTCAGAAAAATTGAGAAACCAAGGGTTGGTTTCGGAGTCTGTGATGAGTGATTGACAGATTTTATCCTCTGATTAGAAGGGGTCTCTCCGAAGGGGTTCGGAGGTGGTTTCACTGAAGGGTTCGGTGGGTCTGTTTGCTGCAGCTGTTGCAGCGAAGTGTACCTATCGGAGGGGTCCGACAGTACACGATGACTAGGTTGTACCGAAGGGTTCGGTACTTTGGGCGGTACACCAGAGTGTGTATCGGAGGTTGTTTACCCGGAGAGGTCTCCGGGGTACTAGATACACTTGTCTGCTTGTTTGTGGTGCGCAGGTGACTTCGGAGGTGATGGACGGTTCGCAGCAAGTGAACTTGGGTCAAGCGGGAGGCTTGATGCCAGGCGAGTAGGGAGCTCAGTCACGAAGGCTGCGAAGGGGTCGAGGTCGGACCTCGGGTCAAGGTGCGCTAGGAGAAGGCAGAGAGTGTGGAGTGAAGCTCCGGCTGAAGGTACTCTGAGACGAAGTCCTCGGAGGCGAGGCACTTAAAAGGGTACTCCGAATGGAGTGACTTCGGAGTATGGTGGACAAAGTCCTCAGCAATGAGGCAAGGTGTTCGAAGTGTGCTCCGGAGGGAGGCACTCTAAGGTATACCCGACGAAGGTCTCAGAAGTCAAGGTGCATCGAAGGCATGATCCGGATGAGGTTCATCGAGGAGTGTGCTCGGGGAGAGACACTGCGATGAAGTGCTCATGGAATGCTTCGTGCGGAGGCCTTGGACGAAGGAGGGACTTCAAACGGTGGTACTCCGAAGGTGGGGCTTCGGAGTGTGGCTGACTTGAGGTATTTCGGCCAGGCATGGCTTCGGTACACGGGCTGATGGAGTTCGAGCTGGGAGAAGCTGCGAAGCCATGGTGGTCGACTCCGGAGGTGTTGGTGCGAAGGCCCAAGGGCTTTGACGGCTTCGGCTCAAAACCGTCACTGTATCGAAGGCTGACTTCGGTGAAGCGAAGGCCGTCAGGCTCAAGGCTTCTCACCGAAGCTACCGCACCCCTCCCTCGCGATGGGGGGCTTCAAAAGGCTCCAAAACTGCAAAGTCTGACCGTGTCTGCTCTACAAAAGCTGACAAAAGAAGCCTCCAAATAAAGTAGACTACCAGTTGTACCCCCTATTATGATGAGACAAAAATAGTGTAAACCCTAGGGGTAAAGTAGTCTATTCACAGGGCTGAATAGTGCCTATAAATAGTGGAAGCTAGCTAGGTCACATCAACACTTTGAGCAGCCATTATAGAACTCCTGTGCTAGCCGCCACACTCTTTGTATTCATCCTGTGAGCTCATTTTGTGTTCCCTGTTCATGCAATGAAGTTTTGATTCTGTTCTTCTTTCACTACTTGAACTTGTACTATGTGTTGCACTTCACGTTTTGATTTCTCTGTGCACCATCTTCTTCTAGGTTGAGTTTGTGCACTGGGTCCCTTCTGAAGAAGTGTGTGAGAAGTCTATTCATGTGAAGTGTGTGTTTTTCAGTGTCTATTTGCTCTGTGTAAACTGGAGACAAGACCTCTCTGATTACTAGCGAAGCACTGTTCGAAGCCCGTTTTCTTCCCTTGTCGATGTCCTCGGCAAAGTGTGTTCAGTGTGCGTTTAGACCTCCGAAGTATGAAGCCTAGCACTAGTTGCTATCGCAGAGTATTTGGTCAAAGTCCTCAGAGGGAAGTTTGCTCTTATGAAGGGTGAAGTGTGAAGTCTACTCGAAGGCACCCAGTGTGCGGAGCCTGCACTGACTTAGCAGAGTTGAGTTTTTGGGTGTTGTGGGTGGAGCGAAGTCTTCCTGGCTTCGAACTTTTGCTCCTTGCGAAGCCTGATTTCGGAGCTGTGAAATACCTCTGAACCAGAACTTCGAAGGGTGTGTTCGAAGCCTGTTCCACAGAAGACAAAATTAAAACAGAAGGCTATTTTTAGTCTGAAATTTTAAAAGCTCCCATTCACCCCCCCTCTGGTCACTGTTTCCGGTCCAACAATTGGTATCAGAGCGGGTTAAGATCACCAGTTGACCATAACCGGTTTTGTGATCTGTTGGCGACATGGACAGAGTTAGTAAAATAGCTCTGTTCGATGGGACGGATTTTGCATACTGGAAGGTGCGCATGGAGGCTTACTTGCTAAGCCAAGGAAATGCAATTTGGTAGATTGTGGACTCACAATACTCCATCCCTAAAACTCACACCTCTCAAACAGAGAAGGATCAGTATAATGCCAACTCCAAGGCTAGGAATATACTGTTCATTGGTTTGAGTTGGAGTGAGTTTGATAGGGTACATCACCTTAGGACAACTAGGGAGATTTGGACTAAACTCAATATTTTTCATGAGGGCTCTACACAAATTAAGGCCAGGCGCCACAGCACATACAATCAATAGTATCAGCTGTTTGTGCAGGCACCTGGTGAATCTATAGATGTCATGTTCTCTTGCTTTGATGCGATAGTGAGTAACTTGTGGTCGAACGGGACGCTTGCTTACAATGATCATGATAGGGCTGTCAAGCTTCTCTATGCTCTTGATAGTAGCATATGGGAAGTTAAGATATCCAGCATTGAGAAGTCCATAGGTTATGACACATTGACCTGTGATGAGCTCTTCAGCAAGCTGAAGTCCACAAAGATTGCCAAGGCATCTCTTGTAGTGCATAGGAACTAATCGGGGATTGGTCCTGATCTTCCGCTAGGTAAAGGATAACTTGGATTGGTGGAGAATCTCGACGTTGACGATCCAAGGCTCCGGTCCGGCGGATCAAAACCTTGCAATCGCTACACCACCGTCACCGTTGGTTATCAACCACGCAGGACGCGATTGACCTCGCCACGAAGGCTAATTCCTGCAAGCGAACCCAAGAACACAAGCAAGAACAAGAAGGATACAAGTCAAATGCCAAATCACAGACAAACGATGAAAAGGTGAGGTTTCACAAATGCCTATGCAGCAGCCAATCGGTCCGATGCAAGAGGCGGGATCTAAACACACAAGTGTAGATGCAAACAAAGCAAAACCTAACCCTAAAGGTGGCTGGCATGAGTATATAAGGCGTGGGCAGCCTGTAGAAGGCGAACAGACTCAGTAGAAGGCGAACAGACTCCGTAGAAGGCGAACAGACTCAGACTATGTGCCAACATTGGCCCAATTTTGTCATGCAGGACTGTTTCAAACACACAGGACTGGCTCGAGACTCCAAATGAGGCAGAACCAACGCCAAAAGATCTATCTTCTCCTTAGCTTTCCAAAAAGTCCAAGAACGCGCCAATCGGACTTCGTATGAGGAAGTTATGCCCATTTTGGTGCATGGTGGTCGATGTAGTCCGAACCAGCGAATTCTTGACTTCAAATCATCCGTGTGACTCCGTCTTCAACTCCAACTCTTCTATTCCATCTCCCATGTTCCTAAGCAACAAAATATCACTAGTATTCAGTAGCATCCCGTCCAAACAAATATTAACATAGTTGCTAAGGAAAGAATTAACCTCATGGTTCAAGCGACGGGCACGGGTGCGTGTGATTGGTCCTTGTAATTGAATTGTACATGGAGGCTCCATGTGTGTATCATGTGAAGTGATGTCCTCATCATCCTCCCCCTCTTGAATTAGAGTTGTCCTCGACTCAAGCTCATCATCATCTCCCAAATAGGGCTTTAAATCTGAAATGTTAAATGTGGGACTAACCCCAAAAGCTGCAGGCAACTCAAGTTTATATGCATTATCATTTATCTTCTCAAGCACACGGAAAGGACCATCAGCACGGGGCATTGATTTAGACTTTCTCAAATGAGGAAAATGATCCTTGCGCAAGTGCAACCAAACAAGATCACCCGGTTCAAATGTTATCTCTTTTCTACCCTTATTACCATAAGCACGATATTTCTCATTCATTTTCTCTATGTTTGCTTTAGTAGTTTCATGCATCTTAAGCAATAATTCAGAACATGTAGTAGCATCAAAATTCAATTTTTCAGATGGTGGTAATGGTAGCAAATCAATAGGAGCACATGGATTAAAGCTATAGACCACTTGAAACGGACTTACCTTAGTAGTGGAGTGTACTGACCTATTATATGCAAACTCAATATGAGGTAGACACTCTTCCCAGAGCTTCAAGTTGGTCTTCAAAACATCCCTCAACATGGTGGACAATGTACGGTTGACGACCTCCGTTTGCCCATCCGTTTGGGGGTGACAAGTAGTAGAAAACAGCAGCTTCGTCCCTAGCTTATGCCACAACGTCCTCCAAAAATGACTTAAGAATTTAGCATCACGATCTGAAACGATGGTATTAGGAACTCCATGCAAGCGTACGACCTCTCTGAAAAACAAATCAGCAACATTGGTAGCGTCGTCGCTCTTGTGACAAGGTATAAAATGCGCCATTTTAGAGAACCGATCTACCACCACAAAAATACTATCTCTCCCCCTCCTAGTTCTAGGTAATCCTAACACAAAATCCATAGAAATATCCTCCCAAGGTACACTAGGAACGGGTAGAGGCATATAAAGACCATGTGGGTTTAGACGGGACTTAGCTTTATTGCAAGTAGTGCATCGTGCCACATAGCGCTCAACATCTTGTCTCATCCTAGGCCAATAGAAGTGTGTGGACAGCACATCTTCGGTTTTCTTTGATCCAAAATGACCCATAAAACCACCACCATGTGCTTCCTGGATGTTTCTGTTCTTCACGTGAGTACTACTTGTTCTTATTGTTGCAAGTAGTACTAGTTTCCTGTAGCTACAATATGCTAGTACTCTAGCCTTGCCTTTTCCTGCATAGCCTTTTTGATCGAGTAGACAAGACCTTGTTTTTCTCTGGCTGTTTCCAGTGAAGCTCCCTCGTTTGTGCGAAGTCATTCTGTTCTGTGAAGCAGGCTTCGACCTGACTTCTTCGAAGGCTTCGCTAGGACTCCGAACTTGAACTATGAATCTAGCTTCGAACTATGCTCTGTTCTAAGGTTTTATTCTAACATACTTCGACACTCTTTTGCGAAGCATACTTTGACAGGCTTCGAAGTTAGCTTCAAAGCATGTCTCTCTGGTAGACTTCGCTCAGAGTAGATTTCCTAAGAAGTTTCTCTACTGCTGTCATTTCCATGGATCTCAGTTTGTCAGTTCGAAGTTTGCTTTTCGAAGTGTGGTTTTGGGCTTCGACTTCTTGTGTGAAAATCAGCAGACTTCGATTCGAAGCTGGTCTGTGGTTCGGCGGTTACCACTTCGGTATTCATACCTCGATCAAGCTAGCCTCGAAGGTAGAGTGTAGACTTCGTTTTTGTCTTGTTGCCGTCTGTTTGGCTTCGCTTCTCTTACGAAGCTAGCTTTTCTGTGAACTTTGCTCGGAGCTTTCTGTTCGAAGTCTAAGCTTCGAAGTACACTGTTCGGAGCAGGCTTCGATACTTTTACACTTCGCTTCGAAGCATACTTCGCTCTCTGCAACACTCGAACTAGGCTAGACTCAACAAACCATTGGCACTTCAACGACATCCTTTGCTAGACTTCGACAAGGGACTCCGAAGCAGGCTTCGACACTATGAAGCAGGCTTCACCAAGTATCGAACAGGAGACAAATTTGAACAGTAACTTCTCATCACATTCCATGTGTACTTAGATTATTTTACTGAGAAGTTTGAGCTTCCATGTCTTGAATATCTTGTTTTTCTGTTGCTTTTAGAATTAGGCATTCTGTTCACACTCTGTTGCTTAGTCTTTTGAGGTGCGTTGGGTATTGGGAGCAGGCCATAGATTCGAAAGAATTTTTAGGCGCCCATTCACCCCCCTCTGGTCGCTACTTTCGGTCGTACAAGTGGTATCAGAGCCTGGTTAGGTTTTTTTCCATACCTTAACCGATTCTAAACCCCAGTAGTGATCATGACGTCTCCTGGCAAGGTTCCATCCTTGGAAGCTTATGGCTATAATTATTGGAAGACTCGCATGCGAGCCTATCTTATGAGCCAAAGCTCAGACATCTGGGACATTTGCGTTCATGCTACGTTTGTCATATTGCCAGATGTTGAGCGTGGTACTCCTGGTATCATTGCCTAGCATCTGAACAATAGCAAAGTTGTGAACATCTTGTTTTCTGGTTTAGGTCCCACCGAGTTTGAGCGTGTGAGCCACCTCTCCACGGCGAGAGAGATCTGGGCTATCCTTCAGGCACACCATGAAGGGACAACTCAGGTCAAGGCTCGGCTCTATTAGACCTACCGACGTGAATATGAGAACTTCACACAAAAGTCAGGTGAATCTGTTGAAGCGTTGTTTGGTCGTTTTCAATCGATCATAAACAAGCTTCAGGACAACAAGGCTGAGAGTGTTCAGTTAGTCTCAGATCATGAGCAGGCGCTCAAGGTTCTCCATACCTTGGACCCTATGATCTGGGAGATCAAGGTATCCTCTATCATTGAGAGCACATCTTATGATACCTTGACAATTTCTGAGTTGTTTAGCAAGCTGAAAGCCACCGAGGTTGATACCCAGTTGAGATCAAATCTCACTGGCTCTGGATCAAAGTCTCTAGCCCTTGCTACACCTTCTGTTGATCCCTATTCTGTAAGCTGTGCTAGGTTCTCTTTGATGTCTATCACTGAGGACCAGCTTGAGTCTTTGGGAGATGATGACCTATGTCTTTTTAACAACCGGGTGTGTCATGTTTATGACAAAAGAATGTTCAAGAGACACGGCACAAAATCCGGGTGCTTTGAGTGTGGTGACCCAAGACACTTCATCGCCGACTGCCCAAGCGCAATGGACACAAGAAGGGCGCCGGTGGTGGCTTCCACGACTCTGGCAAGCACGACAGCTCCTCCTTCAACAAGGGCAAGCCAAAGACCAGATTCTTCAGAAAGGACCTGAAGGACTACCGGCGAGAGAACAAGAAGCATGACAAGGCCTTCTTCGCCGAGATGGACAAGAGCTACTCCAAGCTGTCCACGTCTTCTTCCTCTTCATCGACCTCAAGCGATGAGGAGATCGTCATCAGGAAGGGGAAGAACTAGGACGATCCGGCGGGTCTTTGCTTCATGGCTTTCGGGGACAGACCGAAGAGCCGCTCACATCAGTGCCGAAGATCCCGCAAGAGCTTCTGCTCAATGGCTCTTGGGGATAAGGAAGAGAAGAGCTCCTCCGATGACTCCGACGACGATGACAACGAAAAGGTATCATCTTATGAACGCGAAATCGTTGATTTACTTGAAAGCAATCGTCAGGAGTTAAAATATCGGGAAAAACTGCTTAGAGGGGCTAAGAAGAGGATAGACGAGTTAGAGAGTGAGCTTGCCGTGGCTAACGGCAGAATTGAGAGTCTATCTTCTTCCCTTGCTTGGGTGATAGCAGTGAGTGCCCAAAGTGTGAGGTGCTTCTGTGTGATCTGTCGACTCTGAAGTCTAGGTACACAGAAAGGGTTGATGAGAGGGATGCTTTGGCCACTGAGCTTGAAAGTGCTCAGCTGGAGCTGAAAGATGCTCAAGCCACTGTCGTCGTACCCTGTGCTGATTGCCCATCTCATCTAGCTGTCTTAGCTGAGCTTAAAGCCAAGGGCGATGAGCGTTTGGGTGAGTTGGAGAGAGTGAGAGCTGAGGTGGCGCAGACTAGGCTAGAGCTTGAGACATTGTCAGTTCCACCCACTGTCTGTGAGAACTGTTTGTCTCTTAGAATGGAGTTGATCAAGCTGAAAGCCGAGAAGTCTGTCCAAGTAGATAGAGAGTGTGAGACCTGCTTGTCTCAGGTGGAGGTTCTAGCTTCCTTGAGAGAGGAGCTAGCTGATTCCTAGAATGAGAATTGTTACCTCCGTTCTATCCTGAGTTGGATCAGTGCCAGAGAGCCACAGCTCGGCATGATGATCCAGCAGTTTAAGAGGCAGGATGGGTTTGGGGTAGGTTACACCTACACCAAGGCTGACTTCGAGAGTGCCATTAGCCGGGCAGTGGAGTGGAGTAAAATGTCTCCTGAGCAGAGATATCACAAGACTCACTCCACTGAGTCTTTCTAGCCTAGTCAGCCCAAGGATGGAGTAATCCAAGAACAGCGCAAAGCTCCACCCAAGAAGCCCATCTAGGTTCCAAAGCCCAAACACCTCCGCACTTCTCTAGACTCTTTTCCTGGACCCTCTCAACCCAAGAAGACTACACCAAACACCACTAAGTCCAAGAATTCCAAGCCTCAACCACATCCCAAGAAGCCCACCTATCATTGTGAGTATTGTCTGAGAGACGGGCATCTTGTGGAGTTTTGCTTCAGGAGGAAGCGCGTTGAGAGAGCAGAGAAAGCTCGTGGTGGTCAGGAGCAGTTTCTATCAGCAGGGTGGTAGACTACGTGTTCCTCGACACGGGGAGAGGCTGGAGGCCAAGCCACGTCGTGTAGGTGGTGGTAGAGGAGACGGCTTTCATGCCCGTGCTCCAGTTGGTGGTGTTCGTTCTGGCAGAATTCCAGGCCGTGTTGGCTACGATCCTGGACCTCGTGGCCGAGGCTCTAGGCAGAACCAAGGACCGCGCTTTGAGCCGCGTTTTGGTCCAAACTCTCATAATGGTTTTTTCTTTCCGTCTTTTGAGAAGATGGCTCGACACTGGTTTAGTTCTTTTGCTAAACCTAGTGCCGGACCATTTGCTCCCCCTTACAACCACTGATTGTGCAGGATCGGGGACTGGAGGATGTTTGGATCATGGACTCAGAATGCTCTCGCCACATGACGGGACATCGCAGATGGTTCTCTAGTCTCACTCCCCCGAGCTCCAAAGAATACATCACTTTCGGGAACAGTGGTCAAGGGAAAGTAAGTGGCATCGGCTCAATTCACATCTCTGACCATTTCTCTTTGAAGAACGTTGCCTTGGTTGGGAATTTGAACTTCAATTTGATTTCTGTTTCGCAACTTCTTGAGGATGGATTGGAGGTTCATTTTAAGAAGGGCAATTCTTCTGTGTTTGATTCTAGAGGGTCTTTGATTTGCCAGATCTTACCATTTGGTAAAGTTTTTCGAATTGACTTCTCTAGTTCTTTTGGCCCTTCTCGCTGTTTGATTGCTGGATCCTCCTCTGAGCTCTAGAAGTGGCATAGGAGGTTAGGTCATTTGAGTTTTAATCTGCTAGTCAGGTTGAGCTCTATGGACCTCATCTGAGGATTGCCGCTTCTCACTCACCTGTGACTCAGGTGATGACTTCATATCTGGGCGAGCTGTTACACATGGACACTGTCGGTCTAGCTCGGGTACGCTCAGTCAGTGGGAAGTGGTACGTGCTTGTGATTGTTGACGACTTTTCTCTATTTTCGTGGGTTTTCTTTTTGGAGTCTAAGGATGAAACTTTTCAGTTTGTTCATGACCTAATTCTGAAGCTGAAGAATGAGAACAATGGTCGGATGCGAGCAATCCGCTCCGACAACGGCTCTTAGTTCAAGAACTCTCAGTTCATCAGTTTCTGTAGTGATCAGGGTCTTGACCATCAATTTTCTGCTCCTTACACTCCCCCACAGAACGGTGTTGTGGAACGAAAGAACCACACGCTAGTCGAGATGGCCAGGACGATGCTCGATGAGCACAAGACTCCTAGGCATTTCTAGGCTGAAGCCATGAACACGGCTTGCTATCTGGCCAACCGCATTTTTCTTAGGTCTTACCTTGGTAAGACCTCATACGAGTTGCGGTTTGGAAGACAGCCCAAGGTGAGCCACTTGCGAGCATTTGGCTGCAAGTGCTTTGTGCTCAAGAAGGGAGGGCATTTGGAAAAGTTTGAGTCTCGTTGCTGGGACGGAGTTTTTCTTGGCTATGCTTTGCATTCTCGAGGCTTCCGAATTTGGAACCTCGACTCCAAGAAGCTTGTCGAGACTTGCGAGGTTTCATTTGATGAGTCCTTGCCTTCTTTGACTCCTTCTTTTGAGATTTCTGAGATGGTGAGCTCGGAGAGTCCATCTTTGAGGAAGATGATGACACTCCAGCTGCTGATGAGGGTGGTCCTTCTGCACAGCCTGCAGAACCCACACCATCTGAGACTTCGACTGAGGACGAGGGCGGACCTCTGATCACTTCTTCCACTTCGATCGAGCCCCCTCAGTCGAGTCCAGAGGTGCCTGCTACTAACTCTGGTGAGGTGACTTCAGATCACCAGGGATCCCGAGCAGTTCAGCGTGATCACCCCTCAGAGCTCATCATTGGTGATTTAATTGAGAGAACTTTGTGTTCGTCTGTTGATTCTCTTGCTGTGTTTGCTGAATCTACTTTTGTTGCATCTTTTGAGCCCAGAGACATTTCTCATGCTCTTTCTGATTCTAATTGGATTAATGCCATGCAAGAAGAGCTTGAGAATTTTGTCCGCAATTGGGTTTGGACACCAGTTGAGCTGCCACCAGGTTGCAGCCCCATAGGCACCAAGTGGGTGTTCAAGAGCAAGCAAGGTGAAGATGGGGTTGTGGTGCGCAACAAAGCTCGACTAGTTGCCCAGGGTTTTTGCCAGAAGGAAGGTATTGACTTTGAAGAAACCTTCCACTACTAGAAAACCCCCCCTGTAGATACGCTGTAGTAGTAACGGCATTAAAAGCATCTCTACGTCGACATGTAAAGATGTTTTTTGACACGATTTTAAAAATGTGTCCGATTGTTACGATATTAGACACGCTTATAGTGTTATTAGTCATATAAAGATATTTTTTAACACGCTATTGAAGTCGTCTCAAAAGGACACGAAGATAGACACAATTTAAAGCATCATTATCCCATAGAGACATTGTAAAGCGTATGAAACATTTGTTTATAGCTAGGTATAGATGCTTTCTAACATGATTTGAAAAGCGTAGTGAATTGATACAAAGTATAACATGCTGTCAACCGTGAAAAAGCATGTAGATTAGTTGTAAAGCGTATCAAATAACCATAAAAAAACTGACACGGACATAGACGCGCTTTGAGGTGTCATTATCCTCTTGACACAGTTTAAAGCGTATCAAAAAATTGTTTATAGCTAGGTATAGATGCTTATAAGCATCTATACAAATTGATACAAAGTTTGACATGCTTATAAGCATAAATAGCATGTACTAAAAATTGTGTACAACTGAAATTAAAAAAATGTGCCTCATTGGACTTGAACCCGGGTTGAGAGCTTTAGAGCAACGCAGCCTTACCATTGAGTTAGGAGCATATTTGTGATCTATTCACTGGACAAACCATATAAACATATTATTAGCATCTGCCACTATTAAAACTGAATCGCAATCATGTTTTATCCTGTTTTAGCGCAGCCACTGTCGTGCCCTCCCTCGAACGCGCCGTGCCGCCTCCTGGTCGGCCTCATCAGCCCACGCCGCCGCTGGAGACGCAACGCGCCGCTCCCTCCCTCCGCGCATTGTGTCGCACTGCCCCTCACTCCGCGTACTGTGCCGAACCGCCCCTCCCTCTGGTCACTCCGCCGCGCCGCTCCTCCCTCCGCCGCACCGCCCCTCCCTCCGCCTCACCGCCACGCCCCTCCCTCCGCCGCACCTCCCCTCCCTCTCTCTGTTCACGAGACGTGCCACCGAGATTCATAGGTCGCCCAGGTCATCGTCATCATCAACATACACCAGGTCGGTTGCCCTGTTGCTCGATCCTCCACCTACAACTGCTTGGATGTTTGCTTCTCTGTACAATGGAGACCCATTTTTTCCCTGTACTAGTGTAGTATATGTGTGCACTGTCGTCAATTATCAAATCGAGTTTAAAAAAGGAGCAACATCATTTAGATGATGGATTATTGTACTTTAAGTCCATGTGTATTCTTCGAGGGGTTTAATTGGGGAAGAAAGCTAGTGAATATATCCTCAAATTAAGGGCCAGTCCATGCTCACAGTTGGTAAATTGTTGTTACATTTTTTTACAACCATGCTGTAATGTAAATGTATGATATGATTGAGCTTCCTTGTTATTTGTTGTCGTGGTTTGATTTCTTGAAGCATTTGCTGTAATGTAACTGTCTTTTAAATTAAGCATGATTTGTTTGATTTAAATTCCACATGTGCTTACATAGGGTGATGGATAGAAGTTGGATGAAAAAATCTAGACGAGAGACTTCATATGAAGATGGTGTTGAGGAATTTTTGAATTTTGCTTATCAGGACCTTCCACCTGACAGCGAGATACTGTGTCCATGTAAAAAGTGTAAGAATAGAATAAACCAGACTCGTGATGAAGTTAAGACACATCTGAGGTGTGACGGTATTCTTCAAGGTTATACCTCTTGGGTTCATCATGGTGAGAATTATGAAAGACCCACAATTGCATTTGATGATGTGCCTAATATGACCACATTGTCTGCCACGGGTATAGTACAAGGTCACTGGGACGGAGATCGGATAGCATTGAAGAACTACTACATGCTGCATTTGGTAGGGCTGCGGGAATGCTTGAAGGTGAGGCAGATGATTTTCAGGCAAGATTTGCATGTATGGAACATAATGCCCTAGAGGATATTAATGTGAATTCAAGTGAAGGCGATGATTTGAGGAGGGATCATAATATATATGCAAGATTCTTAAAGGATGCACACGTAAGGTTATACCCTGATTGTAAGTACTCAAGGTTGTCTTTTTTGGTGCACTTATATCACTTGAAGTGCTTACATGGTTGGTCACAAGAATCATTTGCATCACTATTGGGTCTACTATCTGCCGTGCTACCTCGTGAAGCAAATCTGCCTAAGACATATTATGAAGCGAAGAAAATCATACGTGGACTAGGTCTTGATTATGTGAAAATCCATGCTTGCCCTAAAGATTGCATGCTTTTTAGAGGTGAACATGCCAAAAACGATGTTTGCCATGTGTGCGGGAGCTCTCGTTGGAAAGTTGTTAAAGAGAATTTGTCATCAGCTAAACCAAAGGGGAAAAGGAAACCAACAAAAGTGTTACGGTATTTTCCATTGATACCTAGGATCCAGAGGTTATTTTCAACGACGAAAACTTCAGATGATATGCGATGGCATGAGGAGGCACGAACAAAAGATGGAAAACTACGACATCCAGCAGATGGTGAAGCTTGGAAAGAATTTGACGATAGGCATCCTGAATTTGCAGCAGATGCTCGAAATGTACGCCTTGGTCTTGCAAGTGATGGATTTAACCCCTTTGGGAATCAGAATTTGAAGCACAGTACATGGCTAGTAATGCTCGTTCCTTACAACCTACCACCTTGGATCTGCATGAAGCAAACATCTTTCATGTTGTCAATGATCATCCCTGGACCAGATTCTCCTGGTAATGATATAGATGTATATTTGCAGCCCCTGATTGATGAGCTTATACTGTTGTGGGATGGAGTTGAAACATTTGATGCCTCTTCGAAAAAAGAGTTCCATCTCAAAGCTGCACTTTTGTGGACTATAAATGATTTTCCAGCATTAGGTTACCTAAGTGGATGGAGCACAGGTGGTACATATGCCTGTCCTGCTTGTGGTCCAGCGACAAAATCATTTCGCCTGAAGCATGGTAAAAAGTCGTGCTATATGGGTCATCATCGATGGCTGCCAGAAAATCACAGATACCGAAGGCAAAGGATGCAGTTTGATGGCTCCATAGAGACTGAACTTGCACCTAAAACAATGAGTGTCAGCACTATTCTTAAAATGTTAGAAGGGAGAGAGTTTGTGCTTGGGAAAAAGGTGAGCATAGCAAAGAAGGACAAGAAGAAAAGCAAGAATAAGGAAGTGGCAGATGAAAGTGCTAAGAAACGCAAGCGTAAAACAAAAGGACAAAATAATGAGTCAAATGGGAGTGTTAGTCAGGAGGTGAAGAATCCTAAAGATTGGTTGAAAAAGAGGTCAGTGTTCTTTAATCTACCATATTGGGAACAGAATAGATTAAGACACAATCTAGATGTAATGCACTTAGAGAAAAATGTGAGCGACAACTTTATCTCGACTTTGTTAGCTATTTGTCATAAAACAAAGGATGACCTTAATGCACGACTAGATTTAGTTGAACTTAGAATTCGAGAGGATCTTCATCCTGTTGTACATAATGATGGAAAGCAGACGATTCCTGATGCACCTTTTACCATGTCTAGAGAGAAAAAGGAGATCCTTTGCTCAGTAATAAAAAACCTTAGGACCCCTGATGGATATGCATCAAACATATCTAGGTGTGTGAACATGAAAGACTTTACATTAAGTGGACTTAAGAGTCATGACAATCATGTTTTACTACATGACATTCTACCGGTGGCGCTCCGATCCTGTTACCCTAGCAAAGATGTCTTGAGGATAGTTGTTGAACTATCTAATTTCTTCAAGATGTTGTGCTCCAAAGTTATAGATGTTGATGAGTTGGTAAAGCTTCAAGAGAGTATTGTGATGACACTATGTGATATGGAAAGAACTTTCCTGCCATCATTTTTTACTGTGAGCGTGCATTTGATGGTGCATTTGGTAGATGAAGTTAAACATGGTGGCCCTGTTCAGTACCGATGGATGTACCCCATGGAAAGGTATGAAACTTCATTTAGTTTGCACTGTTGTTGTCAATAAATCATTTCGACAACTTACACATGTTCATAATTGCATATTTGCATATAGGTTTTTTGTTCGGCTAAAGGCACTTGTCAAGAATAGAGATCACCCAGAAGGATCAATTGCTGAAGGATATTGCATGGAGGAATGCTTGGACTTTTGTTCAAGATTTTTAGAAGTAACAACTCGTCTTACTAGGCCATCTAGAAATCCTGAATCTTCTCATGAAAAAAAAGGCTTGTACTTGTTTGATAGTGCTGGTGAACCAATTGGAAAGTGTATTGTGGTCAAAGTTGATAAGCATGTTCTTGTTCAGGCACACAGATATGTCTTGCGACATTTCGATGAACTTGAGGATTTACGTAGGTCTGTTCTTATATTTCTCCAGGTTTTGGTTATTTTGTAGTAACTTATTGATGACATGACACTGATCCTATTCTTGTAGAGAGTTCTTGGAAGAGGAGAAAAGCAAGCTGGGGCCATCAACCAATTTGACACCTTGTTCCATTGAGAAGTTGACCGATGAACACTTTCCTGATTGGTTAGAGCAAAAGGTGTGTACATCTTAAATTGGTGCATTGTATGCACACACTATTAATTAATAGCTGAATTGGATATAATTAAATGCATTTGTACAAACAGGTTATCCTAGGGGATGGAAAAAGCATAACGGCAAAGGTTAGAGCATTGGCTGCAAAACCTAGCAGATATTGTGTGAGATGCATTGGATTCTCTATTAATGGTTTTAGGTTCCACACTATGAGCCGTGAGGCTGCACGCTTGACACAGAATAGTGGTACAGTGAACATCGCACATGATGGTGTGCATTATTATGGTAGATTGTCAGATATAATTGAATTGTCATATGCAGAGTACAAGGTAGTGCTTTTCAAAGGTGAATGGTATGATGTTCATCATCAGGCTGGGATACGAAAAGATGAGTTTGGATTTACCCTTGTGAATTTTTCTCGAACGATACACACAGGACAAAAATTAGAGCATGATCCTTTTGTCTTCTCTTCACAAGTGCAACAAGTATTTTATGTCCAAGATCCAAGAGCTGAATCGTGGTACACCGTGGTGAAAGTTATACCACGAGATAATTTTGACATGGGTGCTGAATTGTTGGAAGAGGAAACAGATTAGATTGCATAGTTGACAATGTAAACTTTATTCAGTTCTGAATTGATTGCATAGTAAAAGTTATGAATTGGTATTCAGTTTTTAAGTTCTGAAATGTTGATGTAAAAGTTCTGAAATGTTGATTGTAAAAGTTCTGAAATGTTGATTGTAAAAGTTCTGAAATGTAGTTCTGAAATGTTGATGTAAAAGTTTTGAAAATGTTGATGTAAAAGTTCTGAAATGTTGATGTAAAAGTTCTGAAATGTTGATGTAAAAGTTCTGAAATGTTGATTGCATAGTGTAAAAGTTCAGTAAACTTTGTTAAAAGTTCTGAATAGGGGTATGTTAAAAAATCCAAAAACCCTGCTCTTTCTGAGGTTCGAACGCCAGACCTGATGTTTAAACAGCATGTCCTATACCATTGGACTATCGATGCTTTCCTGAGAGTATTGTGCAAGCAGCGTATTTTTATGTATACTTTTATTTAGTATTTAACCCTTCGCCGCCCGTGACGCCTCCTCTTCTCCCCAATATTCCCCAATCCTCTTTCGTCGCGCGTCGAACCATTCGCCTGCCAGAAGCCCCGCCGTCACCGCCGGGCGCCGTCGGGCGGCCATCGTTGGTTGGCCGCCCCCTCAGACCCCCGCCACGTTCACTCTCTCGCGCGCTTGGGGGCTCCCTGCGCCGCTGCGACTTGGTGGTTGTGGCCGTTCGTGGCCGCTCGCCAGACCTCGAGGTGCGCCTCCACTTTATCATTGACCTTATCTCTTTTGTTGATTGAAGAACAGTGCCTATGCTTGAAAGATAGCTGTTCAGTTCAAGTAATTTCTCACTGGTTTTGCTAGAATCATTTTCTGAGTATTGTGAACTTATTTGAAGTCTTGAAGATATATCCTTCTAATTTTTATGTTTCTTGTGAGTATTAGTATGAAGTATCAGTTTTTAGTTTGGTTATCTATAGCATTTCTGAAATTTAGTGCACTGCATCAAATCTTAATGTTTACTTGATGTTTCAAGTGAAATGAGTAATCAAGACTGAATGTCCAAGCTTGAATGTTGGTTGTTTCTACTGATTTTTCCTAAAACCTCTAATTACTTTGGAGCATACTGGTATTTGTGAAATGAGTAATCAAGCTTGAATGTCCAAGCTTGAATGTTTTAGTCTGAATTATGTAGTGTCACTACTGCTATGAGTGGGGGATACTTAATACTGATATTTGATTAGTAGGGTACCATAAACATGAATCACCATATTTGTGATTTCATTTTGTTATAAATTCAAGCAGTGAACATATCCTTCTGTTTTTGTCTAATCAGTGAACATATACCTTTGAGCTCTTTTCATCTAATTTGACTATTCATTTGCCGAGAAGCCGAGCATTTTTCTAGTGATGGGTCCTCCTAACAAAGAGTTGAAGAGGGACAAATTGGGGAGGTTCCGGCGTCATACGAAACTCGAAAGAAAGTATGTGGTTCCAAAGAGTGAACAGAACACTGGGTCATCTACTACATCAAGCGGGGTCTGTGAGGTCTGCCAGTGTGGTAAGGTTAAGGTAGAAGGCCGCCCTTGCGATTGCGCGCCAACGTCCAAAAGGAAGCATGTGGTTCTTCAGTTGGACTCGGACTCGGACGACGACATGCCGCATCAAGGTAAAGGGCAAACTGTAGAGGCAAGTCGTGCCAAAGGGCAAACTGTTGAGGCAAGTCATGCCAAGGGAAAAACTGTAGACAGAAGTGGTGGCAAAGGAAAAACTGCAGACGGAATTGGTGGCAAAGGAAAAACTGTTGAGGCAAGTGGCAGCAAGATGACTGTGGAGGCAAGAACTTCTGATACTTCAGTTATTTTACATTGCTATATCAGTGTGCATTCATAGTATATTTAATATTTTATTTATGAGTTACTTATCTGAGTTTCAATGTTTATATCTTCTTGCAATCATGCAGGACTATCTAGACCTAATGCTTGTACAACTAGACTGCGTGATCGAGAAGCTGGACGTAATGATGGACAAACTTGACATAGTGATCGACAAGATGTGTTCTAAATGACATGGACAACGACGTGATAGTTAGTTAGTGGTGGTGGATGTTGTCATCTTTTGTTTAGTTAGGTGTGGTTGTTGTTGTTCATGATCGATCGTATCTTTTGGTTACTTAATGATGGATGTTGTTATCGATAGATCGCTGGTACCTTTTGTTAGGTTGGTGGTCGAACTAATGACTGATGGCTGCATCATATATGTAAGAATTACTAATGGTACATCTAATTGACTGCATGTGGTATCTTTACTTAATTTGACTGATCAGACTGTATGCTTCTGTCATGCTATCATCTTTAGTTAATCTGAGAAAAATTCCAACTTTTCTGGTGCAAATGCAAATTTGCAAAAATTTCGTTATCATGTTGTATATGCTGGTTTCATCAGTTAATTTGCCCACAAGGCAACACTATCTTCAAAATACACTAAATACCAACTTTAATTTTTTTATAATCAAAGTACAACTTATCTCCTTCCACATAAAATGTTTGTAATTTTGTATAACCATTTAATTTGCTATTTTGAACACATTAGTCGTGTTCCTACGATTTATATCGAAATATGTCAAATTTTTTGTCCCCATACACTAAATTCGAAGTTTTTCTGAAAAAATATGTTGTGAAACTCGATCGGTAATGCGGAGGTTAAGGGTTCTTAAATTCTAAGAAAATCAAATAAAGTCTAAAAAATACGAGATTTTTCATGGTGCTATTATATTATACTTTCATTCTACGATGAAAATATGAAAATGTTTCAACGAAGTTGTGACATAGGATGTTAAGAAACTCGACCTTCTCATGACAAGAATTGAATTACAGTTTTCAAAAGGAATAGGTTCGGGTCGAAAGCAAATTTATGATCAAACAGTCATTTCAACTTTAATTTTTTTATAATCAAAGTACAACTTATCTCCTTCCACATAAAATGTTTGTAATTTTGTATAACCATTTAATTTGCTATTTTGAACACATTAGTCGTGTTCCTACGATTTATATCGAAATATGTCAAATTTTTTGTCCCCATACACTAAATTCGAAGTTTTTCTGAAAAACTATGTTGTGAAATTAACTCGATCGGTAATGCGGAGGTTAAGGGTTCTTAAATTCTAAGAAAATCAAATAAAGTCTACAAAATACGAGATTTTTCATGGTGCTATTATATTATACTTACATTCTACGATGAAAATTTGAAAATGTTTCAACGAAGTTGTGACATAGGATGTTAAGAAACTCGACCTTCTCATGACAGGAATTGAATTACAGTTTTCAAAAGGAATAGGTTCGGGTCGAAAGCAAATTTATGATCAAACAGTCATTTCAACTTTAATTTTTTTATAATCAAAGTACAACTTATCTCCTTCCACATAAAATGTTTGTAATTTTGTATAACCATTTAATTTGCTATTTTGAACACATTAGTCGTGTTCCTACGATTTATATCGAAATATGTCAAATTTTTTGTCCCCATACACTAAATTCAAAGTTTTTCTGAAAAACTATGTTGTGAAATTAACTCGATCGGTAATGCGGAGGTTAAGGGTTCTTAAATTCTAAGAAAATCAAATAAAGTCTACAAAATACGAGATTTTTCATGGTGCTATTATATTATACTTACATTCTACGATGAAAATTTGAAAATGTTTCAACGAAGTTGTGACATAGGTTGTTAAGAAACTCGACCTTCTCATGACAGGAATTGAATTACAGTTTCAAAAGGAATAGGTTCGGGTCGAAAGCAAATTTATGATCAAACAGTCATTTCAACTTTAATTTTTTATAATCAAAGTACAACTTATCTCCTTCCACATAAAATGTTTGTAATTTTGTATAACCATTTAATTTGCTATTTTGAACACATTAGTCGTGTTCCTACGATTTATATCGAAATATGTCAAATTTTTTGTCCCCATACACTAAATTCAAAGTTTTTCTGAAAAACTATGTTGTGAAATTAACTCGATCGGTAATGCGGAGGTTAAGGGTTCTTAAATTCTAAGAAAATCAAATAAAGTCTACAAAATATGAGATTTTTCATGGTGCTATTATATTATACTTACATTCTACGATGAAAATTTGAAAATGTTTCAACGAAGTTGTGACATAGGATGTTAAGAAACTCGACCTTCTCATGACAGGAATTGAATTACAGTTTTCAAAAGGAATAGGTTCGGGTCGAAAGCAAATTTATGATCAAACAGTCATTTCAACTTTAATTTTTTTATAATCAAAGTACAACTTATCTCCTTCCACATAAAATGTTTTTAATTTTGTATAACCATTTAATTTGCTATTTTGAACACATTAGTCGTGTTCCTACGATTTATATCGAAATATGTCAAATTTGAACTACAAATACCTCAAACTATGTGCCAAAATTATAGAATATCATATTCATGTTTTTCTGCCCGTTTTTTGAAAAAAAACTATGTTCTATAACTTTATAGAGTCTTAAAAAGGAACAAAATTTGAGTAATGTTGTTAAGATGAAATACTTGATTTTAAATTTGTATTGAACGATAGAAACATATTTAAAAAACAAACTAAAAATATGGTGACCTCCAGGGATCGAACCTGGGTTGCCATCTTACCAACCAGCGCCTACATCCATCAGTGCTACTGTTAATTCTTGATAATTTTGCACATGCAATTGTATTTTGTGCTAGTAACGAATACAGTACCGAAATTTTTTGGCGCCAGGTTGCGCGCCAAACATTTTTACCTCCTGTACATTGCAATCCTTGCCTTATTCAACACCCGGAAACCTCGCAACCGCACGGCAACCGCACCTGCTATACATCCAATTCTCCTTTTACCTCTCCTGCTATACATCCAATTCCCCCTTTACCGCTCGGGCGCCGGCAACCGCATAGCCGCACCTGCTCGTCGGCATCCGCAAGTTCTCATCAAGTTCTCGTCGTCACAATCTCCGCTCCAGGTATTGCCATGCCTTCGTCCCAATCTCCGGCCTGCTTATCGATTTACTGCTTTTCGTCGCGCGCATGAGTTCAGATATGACATTGAATTAGG
>JAAALK010000080.1:46148878-46159513 GCA_019279435.1 Zizania palustris | reverse complement strand
CTAGTTCTAAAAGACTTTTGTCTTGGGCTGAACTTCAAGAGGAGCAGAAAAAACTGCGAGCTTCGAAGAAGAAAAGTACTCAGACTAAGAAGAAAGTTTCGAAGACTTCGGACTCGAAAGGCCGAAGTTGTCTTAGAAATAGCTGTAGAGGTTAGAGGGGTCTCTGTTTCTATCTAGGCTTAGATCAAAACTTCTCCTGATGTAATAATATGATTATCCAATTAATATGAATTGCTTTGGAAGCATCTTTTTGTTGTTCCTTACTCCCCTGCCTCTCCTTGTGGGTGGGGGACTGTACGCGTTGCGATAGGGTCCGTCAGACACAATGATTGATATAACAATCTGATGCTTCACACAACACTTGGTAATCATACTTCACTCTTTCGTAGAGTTCTTCGAACTGTACGTTCCTATCATGATATTTATAAGTTTTGGAGCTATGTTTACACTTGTAGGCTTCAATAGCAGTCGCTTAGGACTTTAAAAGTGTTTCATTTGGCTGGAGCATTGAAACCTTATTGCTTGGTCACCTTCTACTCTTTTACAGATGCTTCGAACTCGTAGGCCAGAAATCTGTCCTTTTAAAGTCCTTAGACTCTTCTATGGATCCTAACAAGCTAGAGCCTAGAATCCGTAGGCTGGCCACCTTCAGCTCTTTTATAGATGATTTGAACCCGGACGCCGGAAATCTGTTCTTTTAAAGTTCTTAGACTCTTCTACGGATCCTAACAAGTCAGAGCCTAGAATCTGTAGGCTGGCCACCTTCGGCTCCTTTACAGATGCTTCGAACCCGGAGGCTGGAAATCTGTTCTTTTAAAGTCCTTAGACTCTTCTATGGATCCTAACAAGCCAGAGCCTGTAATCCGTAGGCTGGCCACCTTCGGCTCTTTTACAGATGCTTCGAACCTGGAGGCCGGAAATTTGTTCTTTTAAAATCGTTAGACTCTTCTACGGATCCTAACAAGCCAGAGCCTAGAATCCGTAGGCTGGCCACCTTCAGCTCTTTTACAGATGCTTCGAACCCGGAGGCCGGAAATCTGTTCTTTTAAAGTCCTTAGACTCTTCTACGGATCCTAAAAAGCCAGAGCCTGGAATCCATAGGCTGGCCACCTTCGGTCTTTTACGGAATCATTGAACAAATGGTTCGACGTCCGTTGTCTGGGTTCCTTGAAAGATGCTTGACTCCGTAAGCATCTCCGTTCTCCTGATGCGTCCACCAGGAGTAAGGGATATTTGAAGAGTATCATAATTCGAACCTTCATCTTTATTTAGAAAGGTACTTTTACAATTGATTACAAGGAGCCCCTAAGCGTAATAATGTTTAAGGTGCTCCGCATTCCATGCATGCTTCAACTCTTCCCCTTCTAAATTAGCTAATTTAAACGAGCCGGGGCGCCCTCAGCGTAGCATAATATATGGTCCTTCCCATTTATTTCCTAGCTTCCCCGGAGCTATTACAGTTCGCAATACCAAATGTCCTTGTTTAAGCTCGTTCACTTTTATCTTTGGGTCATACCATGTCTTTGTTTGGTCTTAGTACTTCGTCAGATTAGTGATAGATCGAAGCCTTGTTTCTTCTGACAAGTCCAGCAAAGTGTTTCTCTTGTCTTCATTTCCACGTTCTACTACGTGAAGGGATCCACCTTTGAGCTTCGTAGGAGTCATGGCCTCATCTCTGAATAGCAATATGAACGGGGTAAAGCCTATGGACCTAGCTTGAGTGGTCTGAATGGACCGTAGAATCTTAGGAAGTTCTTCGGTCCATAGTCCTTTAGCCAATCCGACAATCCTACGATTTAAACTAGAGAGAATATTTCCATTGGCTCGCTCGACGGCTCCGTTGGATTGTGGATGGCGAACTGCTGCGAAGCATAACTTGATGCCAGTTCTTCGCAAAATTCTTTAAAGGGTTCAGCTTCGAACTAGGTGGCATTATCTACAGTTAAATCCCTTAGCACTCCAAACCTGCATATGATATTTTGCCAGAAGAATTTTGCACAATTCTTGAAGTGATAGCAGTTAGGGGTTCAACTTCGACCAATTTAGAAAAATATTCAATTGCTACCACTGCAAACTTCAAGCTGCCTTTTGCCATTAGAAAAAGGCCGATGAGATCCATTCCCCATCATGCCATTGGCCATACCGGGGCAATAACTTGAAGGGGTGTTGGTGGATGGTGGCTCCGTCTACCCATCCACTAGCATCCTTGGCAGGTTCGAACTAACTCTTTCGCATCTCTTACAATTGTTGGCCAATAGAGCCCCTACCGAAGTGTCTTTCCTACTAGAGCACGGTGGGCCAGGTTGCTAGCACATAAGCATTCGTGAATCTCCCGAAGTATATCTTTGCCTTAAGGTTGTGAGATGCACTAGAGTAGGGGAGAACAAACTCCGGCTTTGTATAATATCCCATTGACAAGCTCATAATTTTGAACACTTGCTTGCAACCTTCGGAAATCCAGACCTTCTGACAAGACTGCGCTGTTTTGCAAGACATCCATTGGAGTCCACCAATCTGCAGCTGGGATGCAAAGGAATTCTGCGGAGGGTAATTGATTTACTATAGGCTTGATAAGTTCTTCATAGAAAGCACCCTCCGGGACGTCCAATGCTCCAGCTGCAGGCTTCACTAGAATGTCTGCAAGTTGATTATCTGCTCGAGAGATACTCCGAATAGAAAATCCTTTAAACATCGCTTCTGTCTTGTGGATTTCTTCTAGATACTTTGCAATATGTGGGTTCCTGGCTTGAAAGCTTTTGTCAACATGCCCTGCGATGACTTGGGAATCTGTTTTAATTATGATCCTTGCTGCTCCAAGTGCCTTTGTGTAGGACCGAAAGTAGCGACCAGAGGGGGCAGGGGGTGAATGGGCGCCTTAAAAATTCTTTCGAATCAATGGCCTGCTCCCAATACACAACACACCTCAAAGACCAAGCAGCAAAGAACGAGAAGATTGCCTAAGTCTAAAGGTATCTAGCCTAGAAGCAACCGATGTTTAAAACAGAGAAATATCAATAGTGCTAATAGACAGATAAACAGTATACACAAGACAAGGCAAGACAATCTTCTCAGTATAACAATTCTAAGTGCACAAAGAAATTAAATGAGAAGTTACCGTTCGAAATCTGTCTCCTGTTCGAAACTTGGCGAAGCCTGCTTCGCTGGTCGAAGCCTGCTTCGCAGTGTCGAAACCTGCTTTGCTGGCCCGAAGTCTGCTTCAGATGTCAAGGCCTGTCGAGGTTGAGCGAAGGTTGAAGTTGACGTGCCGAAGGTTTGTTTGGTCTAGCCTAGCTCGTGTGTTACAGAGTGCGAAGTATGCTTCGTAGCGATGTGTGCGTGTATCGAAGCTTGCTTCGAACAGTATACTTCGAAGCACAACCTTCGAACAGACCTTCAAACACGTCACACACAAAGACATCGAGGACCTTCGAAGAAGATGGAAGCAAACATTGAGCGAAGTCTAACAGAAGACAAGCTTCGAAGCCAACTTCGAAACCTGTCGAAGTATGGACTTCAAAGAGCTCGAGTCGGAGTACCTTCGCACAGACGTTCGAAGTATGAGGCGTTGTTAGTTCAAAAAGTACTTCGAAGCTAGCAACTCAGGACGCAAAACGAAGTTCGAAGTTCAAACAAAGCCTTTGAGTATATCAGATCGAAGCCTGCCTCACGGAGCTGAGGGGCTTCGAACAGAGAGGGTGGCTTCGCCAGAAAACAGTCAGAAAAGGTACTCAGCCCTGTCAACTTCGATCAAAAAGCTGCGCAGAAAAGCAAGGCTAGAGTACTAGTGTACTGTTGCTACAGTGTAGTACTACTTCTTGCTACAGTGCGCTAGAACTAGTACTCACGGAAGAACACAAACGATGCAACAGAGAAGCTTCTGTTCCCGAATAAAACTAAGCTATGCACGTAGACCGAAGCGTTAACTCCACAAAACAAACACTGCACTTCGAATGAAATCAACAGGGAATAAAGATTCACATCAACATGAAGAACAGAAAAGATGCAGTAATGGAAATGACTTGAGAATAAGCCTGGCGGCGCACAGCTGGAGAGAGAGAAAAAAAAGCAAGAGACAAAATGACCCAAAGGAGTAGTATTGATTTCAGCCAAAAGGGTGACCTAACCCTAGGGATTGGGGTCCTATTTATAGGCTGCCCAACACTAGGAATATTCCACCAGCCCCTTAGGGTTTTTTACAGACGCAGGAATAAAGGAAAAGACTCTACTGCCCTTAGGTATTTTAACAGACACGACTGACTGACTGTGGGCCTAGAGATACAGATGACTTATCCGGAAGCTAAGTTTTCGTAGCGACTGTTGGCGTAAAAGATTACGCTAACAGGTTTCTGTAGAAAAGAAACTAACAAACGAAGTGTTTGTGAAGCAAACTGTTCTAAGCCTCCGAAAGGATAATAGCTTAGAATAGTTCGAAAGTGTGTATTGAATCACTTGTATTCGGTCCCTATTACAGGGTGAAATGGGGGGTATTTATAGGCCCAAACATTAAGGAAAAGACCTATTTACCCCTCTATTACAACCGACATTAAGGAAACTATTTGGTTTCCTTAATAGGGCTAAAATGGTAAAAGACTAATCTAATAAGAAAGAAGATAAGTCTTCCATCTTAGCTGGCAGAAAAGATCCTAAAGGGCTTTAGTTCGAAGACATACTTCGAACCAATGCCTGTCTTCGTGCTTCGAACGGGGTTCTGGGCATCTTCGAAGATGATCTTCGGAGAATCTTCGAACTGGTTGACTGTCTTTATGCTGCTTCGGCAATAACCCCGAAGATGAGATATTTTCCCCCAACAGTAGCCCCTCGAATACGCTTCTCCGTTGACCTGTAACGTTTAGGAGAGCAGTATACGCAAGAAAAGTAATCATGCGTAGGGGTTAACAGATTTATATCGTCTCCGAATTATGTGGAGATATATACTTCGAATTGATATTCGAAGAAGTTACATTCGGAGTGACTTAGAAGTATCTTTAAAAAGACTGAAGACTTCTCAGACTTAGAAGAAATAGCCGTTAGCCTGTTTCTTCTAACATAAGTTATACAATGCGTTATTTTCGGAGGAAAATAACGGGCGAGAATGCGAAAAGGCAGAGCCAAAACGGTAACAAGCGGAACATTTGGGCTATAAATAGAGGGCCTAAAACTTACCCGATTACCTTTTCACCGCTTTCTCACACTCAAAAGCTTTTTTGAGCCCCTTGAGTTCTTGAGCCTTAGCCTTTGAGTTCTTGAGCCCTAGCCTCCATTTCCTTAGAACAATCCAGCGATCGTGATGTTGAAGACCAAGGGATCTGCGCCTCCTTCGGCCTTGGCTCGGCAACAGGCGGCCGCAGCGGCAGCAGCTGCAGCATTGGCGGCGGCACCCTCGATGCAGGCGGCAACATCCATGGCGGCAGGGGGGAGAAATCTTCAAATCGCCGATGACCAAGGTCTGTGTCCACCGTCGACCAAATACTTGGATCAGTCTTTTGAGTTGGGACCTTCTACCTCCAAGAGAGAATCTTTGGCAATCACAGCAGGGGGAAAGATTAGTAATGGAGTTATGATTCGGAAGCCGGCAAAGAATCGATTCCATCACCAAGACCCGGAGAGGTTGTAGTATTCGAAGCTTTTTTCGAAGCAGGCTTGGGCCTCCCTGCAGTGGACTTCCTGGCAGAGGTACTTGATCTGTTCCACGTAACCCTCCCGCAGCTATCTCCGAATGCAGTAGCTAGGTTAGCTATCTTCGAATGGGCGTTGAGAGCCGAAGGTTGCGAGGGGAGGGCAGAAATCTTCGCTGCACTTCATAGAGCAACTTGCCAGCCGAAGACCTCCGTAGGCTCCGGAGGTGAGAAAGTAGTGGTTGCCTTCGGAAGCATTAATTTTAGACTTCGAGATGAATATGCCCTACAATTCCCTGCTAAGGCCATCAATGCAAGATGGTATACTGATTGGGTCTTGAGGTGGTTCTATGCCGAAGTTGGAGCGAGTAGTCCTCTGGCTGGGCCCCTCAAAGAAATTCAATTCCGGAAGGAAGCCTTAGTGCAACCGGACGAAGGTCAGCTCGAAGCTCGCCTTAATCTGCTTCAGAAAATTAGCCGAAGGTTAAGCATGCGAGACTTGGCCGAAGAATTCCTCGGACTCCAAATTCCTTCGCTGATGGCCAAATGGCCTATCGTCTTCGAGGATGACTCAGAAGGTGGTCTTCGCAAGATCAATTATACTTCGAGCCCTGCAGGTAACTTCGAAACCAACATGCATTGTACATATTTACTTCGAAGAAAGACTAACTTGAATTATTTTTAGCTTCTTCAGCCCCTATTACTTCAGAGCAAATCGTAAGGGCTTCGGAGAAGATTCTGGGTGCCCCAACTCCGACGGAAAAAGAATGGCGAATTAAACTGGTCGGGAGTTGGGAGCGGTTTAACAGAGTATGGGGAATGTTGGAGTTAACTCCGCCCCCTCTGATAGACTGGATGCCTCTGGAGAAAGGACCCAAGAAAAGAGTGGCTGAAGCCGGAGCTTCTAGCTCCGCAAGGACTCCGGTGAAGAAGGTGGCTCGGAAGCCAAAGAATCTCGCACCTTTGGATCCTGCGCCTTCAAGCTCAAGAACCTCAATTTCTGGTTCTAAAGAGGATGAAGGTATATTATTAGTGAAATTGATTGATGAAGATGCAGCTCATCGAAGTATTCACATTGAAGATACTGCAGGTATACCGGAGCCCCAAGCTGACATCGAAGTAGTAAGAGCTCCGGATACCCAAGAGGAACAAATCGAAGCCCCTATGGGTGAAGATGAAGCCGAAGTTCCTGCAACTTCGGTTGTGGAGGAAAGGACTGCTCACGGAGATGCTCCGACAGTGGAAAATCTAACTGCGGAGTCAGATGATGACTTCACTTTTGACCCTCCGATCAGTCCAGTACTTGATCTCCCAGAGAATGTCGAAGGTAAATTTTGCATAATTCTTTATCATTTTCTGCAAAATTTTACAATGTATAATATTTTTGTTTTTGCAGAGCCTCCTGTTGTCGAAGTACCTCACGAAGATACAATTCAAAGGCCTTCGACAACTTCGGAGCCACGCCCGGAGGTTACTCAACAAGGGCCTGGAAGAGGTAAAAGGCACATAGAGCCTCCCCCTACTCAAGGATCGACTTCATCTGAGTCAACAGATGAAAGTGAATCAACCGAAGGGGGGCCATCTTCAGAAGTTCCAAGGGCTTCAGAAGAACTCTCCGGACCTTCGCTAAGCAGAGCTGATCAGAAGGCTTCAGTAATGCTTCCTCTCTTAACTCCTTTTTTGGAGGAGAAAACCGGACTTCGGACTCTGGTTAAACCTTTGGGTGAAGCCAGTCGCAAAGTCGGGGAAACAGAACTGGTAGGCCTCTTGAGCAGGGCGAAGAGTTCGGAGTTTAACATTGCTATAGAAAGAGCAGCTTATCAGGTACAAAGCATCTTCAAACCAAATAGAGAATTATATATGAATAATTTCTTATTCCAGTTTTTCTTTTTTCTTAGCAAGCAGTCTTGGCCCGCGCTGCAGCTTTATCGGGCGAAAATGAAATTGCTCAACTTCGGGAAGAGAACGAAGCTCTTCAAAGAAATTTTAACTTCTCCGAAGGTCGAGTAGCTCAGATGGATAATATGATATTAGCAGAGCGAAGGGCTAGGCAAAGCTTAGAGGCTGCGAAGAAAGAGCTCGAAGCAGAAAGAATTGTGCTTCGAGCAGAGGTTGAAAAACTGCGGAAGGAGGATGCTGCTAAAGGGTCCGAACTTGTGAGACTCCAAGAAGAGGCTGGCCAACTCCTGACTCAAAAGAATACTTTGACTACGGAGAATGCTAGAATTTCCGGAGTTCTAGCAGAAACGACTTCGGCCAAGGATGCACTTATTGAGGAAAAGCTTAAGTCTGAGAAGGTGGCTTCGGAGGTTATTGAGCAGATGCTAGGTGTCTTGGAGTACTTCGGTACTACTGGATCACTACCTTCGGACGACAATGTGACTCTGCTGCGCCGGTTAAAGAGGATCCAAGGAGCAGCGAAGCAAATGAAGACTGCAGGGCATACGTTATGGAGAACTCTCCGGACAAGTGTCTGCCCTCGGATTGCTTCGTTACTACGAGGATTTGGGCCGAACAATTACTCCGAGCGCAGAGGGCTCCATCACCTTCGACGACGCGAGACTTTTGAATCCATCCGAAGGCGTGACTGCCGCCTGGCGAGCCTTTCAAACTTCATGGAGAGCCGAAGGTCGTTCTGCGATCAAGGCTTGGATTGATGAAGGCCAACGCCAGAAGCACGTTCGGAGCCAAGCTTCGAGCAGTCAGCCTCCTCCGAACCCGCAGGTTTAGGAATTATTTAGGATTTTTTGATTATGTAAAGCTCATGCTTGTAAACATTTATCAATGAAAGTCTTGCTTGTTATATTTTTAGGCTTTGCCTCTTATGGAAGATATCGAAGTGTTAGAGCTTAACAACGAACTTCGCTCATTGTGGAACACCTTCGAACTTCTAAAGAGTTATAAGCGTCCTCGATTTCTTATTCCTCGAGATGACTCCAGCGTAATTGCGCCCGAAGTAATCAAAGACGTATTGTCTTATATTAAAGAGGAAGATAAAGAGGTTGACGCAAACACCTCGTCTTCTGAAGACACTAACTGGTCTGAAGACGAAGGTGAAGCCCAAAATAAAAGATATGAAGATCTTAGAAGCTGGGAAAGAAGCCCCGAGCGGCTTCGAACATGGGCCGAGCTTCAACAAGAGCAGAAGGATTTTAGAGCTTCGAGGGGGAGGAAGAGAGTTAAGCGTAAAGTTCTTAGAACTTCCGATGTTGGAACTAGTCGTTCCACCCCTAGCTCTCGGGACCGAAGAGGTCTCCGATTCCTTCTTGGTATAGATACCAATTTTTCATAGTGTAATCTGTAAACACATTTATTTCAATAATGAATGCCGATTTAAAATTGTCTCCATATTTATTAGCCCCTCTTTGGGTATAAGCAACTTCGAAATGTATTCAAAGATGGTTATGCGCAAAGAAAAAACTTCGGAGTACAATTTTTTGGGGGTTCGGAGCCCTCTGTCATTTAAAGATCTTTCGAAATCTTATGAAATGTCTTCGACTTTTTGCAGTCAGAAGAATGGTAACTTAGTACCTTTGTTTTATGAAAGAAATCAATTGAGATAACTTTCAGGACACTTTAGTGTCTTAAAAAATTGTCACTTTGGACTTATGTTAACAGACATTCGAAGCTCATGGCTCAAATGCTGTTTTGCTTTCGCCACCTTCGGCTTGTCTTTGCGATCTCTGACGAACCAATGGTTCGGAGTTTGCAATGGTCTCTTTGGACTCTTTTACGGATGTCTACCAGCCAATGGCTTGGACTCCGTATAATTGTAGCCACCTTCGGCTATTTTTGCAGAAGTCTACCAGCCAATGGCTTGGACTTCGCAGAATTTGGCCACCTTCGGCTCTTTTTACGGAAGTCTGCAAGCTGCAGCTTGGACTACGTAGATTTGGCCACCTTCGGCTCTTTTACGGAAGTCTACCAGCCAATGGCTTGGACTCCGTAGAATGTGGTTTTGGGCTCTTTTACGGATGCCTACAAGCCGTGGCCTGGGCTCCGGATTATGTCAGCCACCACACCGGAGGCTTCGACTTTATGGGTTCGAAGTCCGGAAATACAGCCCAGCTTAATGACACTTCCCTCTCGGTCGACCCCGCGGTTCCAGCGCGTCCTCTCGGGAAGCTGGAAGTCTATGAGGGGAAGGCAACTATCAGGGTGTATGCTTTATTAATTTAGAGGTGATTACAAGCGAATTACAAGGAGCCCTTATGCGAAGTATCGCTTTAGGTGCTCCGCATGCCAAGTATGTGCTAACTCTTCACCTTCTAAATTAGCTAATTTGAATGAACCAGGGCGCCCTGAGCGGACAATTAGATATGGACCTTCCCATTTATTGCCTAACTTCCCTGGTGCTATAATGCTTCGTAGAACAAGATGACCCGGCCTTAACTCACTGAGCTTAACCTTCGGGTCATACCAAGTCTTCGTCTGCTGATGATACTTTGATAGATTAGCTACAGCCCGAAGTCTTGTTTCTTCTGACAAATCTAACGAAGCTTGTCTTTCTTCTTCAATGTCCGGTTTGGTGCTGCGAAATGATCCCCCCTTAAGCTCTGTTGGAGTCATAGCTTCATCTCCGAATAGTAGTCTGAACAGAGTAAAACCTGTGGACCTTGTTTGCGTAGTTCGAATGGACCACAGAATCTTCGGAAGCTCTTCGATGCACAGTCCCTTTGACAATCCTACTATTCTTCGATTTAGCCCTGATAAACTATTTCCATTGGCTCGCTCATACGGCTCCATTCGACTGAGGGTGTCTCACTGCAGCAAAACATAGTTGAATGCCTAGGTCTTCGCAAAACTTCCTGAAGGGTTCTGCGTCGAACTGTGTTCCATTATCAACTGTGAGATATCTAGGCACTCCGAACCGGCAAATAATGTTCTTCCAAAAGAATTTCTGTACATTGTTCGAAGTGATAGCTGTTAAGGGCTCTGCTTCTACCCACTTAGAAAAAAGTTCAATAGCTACCACTGCGAACTTCAGATTTCCCTTTGCTAACGGAAAGGGACCAATTAG